>CM075856.1:47435254-47812569 GCA_037975125.1 Latrodectus hesperus
TTAGAAGATTATGATTGTGGTTAAGATTCTACTATACTGGTATCGATACGTGGAAGACAGGAAAAAGCTGCAGAATAGACTAAAAATAAAAAAATAAATTTAAAATGATAAGATACTTGAGATAATGTTGCTAAAAATATAAGCGCATGATAAAAAATATTCCTAGAATTCCATAAGAGAACTGAAAAATCATGCTTGAAAATAGAGAAATGGGAAAATAACACAGAGAGTTAAAGGCGCCATAAAGGAAATGTCTCTAAGCATATTTAGGAGGGCTTTTGGAACTATCTTCATTATCTAAGTACTAGCTTATTACTTCGCTGAAGTGATTCTGAAATTATACTTTGGAAATATTAGGTATTAAGTTGGTTCTAGTTCCACTCATATTTTGAGATCTTTCTACAAAATTTTTACGGGTAGATTTTTGCTTAGGAATTCCAGGTTGTTCCTGGGATTCACAGTGCAAATTTTGCTATTTATATTTTTTAGTCAACAATTCGTCTTGCCTATTTTAAAGAGCAAGTAATTTTATCTCGAAGGAGAGGCTGACATTTTCAATAGTATTTTATTAAACGAGTCTATTTTGAAACTATAGTGTTGATAGTTCGTCGATATCCCTCCTGCCTATTGCATTAGATTGTATAGAGAAGACAATTCCTCAAAATTCTAAATTCTAAAAGAAGTTTTAGAAGAATTTAATCAGTCTTGCCTTTGAAGGAAAGAAAGTTCTCTGCTTTGAACTATTTTTTTTTCTAAGAATAGATATACTGGATAGAGTATCAGCCAAATGATTGCCTCTGCAATTAACGCATACATCTGATTAGAAAGGTTTGTATTGTCAAGTACGGAGCCCCACTGTTGCCATCTTGCAACTTTTCTTGTAGGATGCGAAAATTTAAAAGTTCCACGACATCTTCGTCTATATTCAATTTTAATATAGCATCATTGTCTATAACAATTTTAATATAATTTCTTCGTCTATATTCAATTTTAATATATTTTAATATATTTAATGTATTCAATTTTAATAATTTTAATGTATAAATATATCAATTTTAATATCAATTTAATATATTAATTATATATTATATTCATAATATATTCAATTTTAATATATTATGAATATAATATATAATTAATATTCATATAACAAAAGAAAAAAGTTCCACACCTACGTCTACATTCATTTTTAATTTATATCACAAAAGAAAGAATGTTTTACGACACCTTCGTCTACTTTCATATTTAATATATTTTTCATATCACACAAAAATCGAGTAATAATAGAGAAAGAAAAAACTTGATATGCACATAATCGCGAGAAATTTTAAATAGTGTTCGAACTTCACGACAAAAAAATTTTAATTTTAACTCATATATCTGAAAAGGAGAAAGATGGAAAGCGTACTCTTAACACCGCTAAAAAATTAAATTAAGACAAAATACTGTGGAAAAATTCACATAAATGAAAATTAGCTATAGAGCTCCTGACCATCGCCTCTCTTACCCGGAGCTTTCACCTTCCATTTTTCTTTCTTTACAAGATCATTTGTGTGTTCTCAATAATCAAACAACATCCATATTAACTCATGTTACGTTGGTTGGTTGTTTTTAAAACTTTTAGCCGCAATGTATATTATGGCGCTCCGTGGCTGAGTGGTCAAAATATCACTCCGCTAATCGCTTAAGAGCGTAGGAGTGTGGGTTCGATTCCCACCGTGGCCCTGGGTGTTTTCTTCGTTATTCTTCTGCAGTTGTACATCTGTCATTGTGCTATTTGTCCTATTATCAACGAAGACTTACAAGCGGATCTCAAGAATCAAGCATACAAGTCTGAATATATGTAATGTAATAAAAAATAAATGTATATTATGTTTAGCCTTATTATAACTCAAAAATGAAAAAATTCAAAAGAAGACACTTAATCACTGTTGGGTACCTATTCGATATTAAAAAATTCCCCTCAAATACTTTAAAGGAAATCTAAATGCTGTTACTCCACTATTTTTAAAATTATATCTTTTACATCTATCGTGAACGAATTTAAACTTCTATCGCAACACTTCTTAAATTAGCATTTGCTTTTACTCGATGTTTAAACTATTCTGGAGAATTTTGTTCCCTAAGAGATTTCATCCATCAATAAACTTCAGTAACTGATGTAAAGCTTATTCGGATTCGATCCACTTATCCCCAGAGAAACTTGTTAAATATTTAACTTTTCTTTACGACAATATCTCTCAAAAGTGTTTCAGTTCGCCTCACTTATCGACTTTATTCTACGAGTAGTACTTCAAGTAAAAAAACAAAGAAAAATAAAGAATATATAAATAGTTTTCAAAGACATTAAAAATGCATTAAACAGTATAAAATACGTTAAGAGCTTTATGTGTTTGTAGAGAAAAAACTGATAAACCAAGAATTATTGATGTTTGATATTCCTTTACCTAAACACAAGCAGCCATTTTACTGTACTTCTTAATTTTTCGTAGAATTAGATATTGCTCCCTATATGTGGTTTGAAGAAAATGAAGCTAATTCTGATATTAGGTATCTTTGTTTTAAATTATGTAATGTGCGCTTAATGTTTGAGTAACAATTTAATTAAATAACACTTAGTCAAGTATATATAAATAGTCACTGTTTTATTATAGACTGAAGATAGGCACAAACGATAAAAAACATTGGGCTTTTAAAAACGTTTTTAATTTATGATGGATAATCATACTAGTAACATCATTTTATATACAATTTATTGATGTAAATGAATTAATAGTTCAAAATAGAATCTTCAGTTTGATTGTTTGTTTTCTTCAAATCAAGTTGGCTTTAAATCAAATATTACGCTAATAATTCTCTCTAAACTGACGATCCAGTTTGAATCAAATCTGCTCCACAAAAAATGAACTAAATTTGAAACAATACTAACACTTCAGTTGTCCTACTCAGTTAGTTATTAGAGCTCTCAATATTTTACTTACTTTTTCTAAACTTTTTTCATGTTACAGTTGCTTGTATATCTTCTTAAAAGGTGTTCAAAAACTACTTTTCTTTTATATTTAAATCGAACGACCTACACACATATTGGGACTTATAAATATATATATATATAATATTTTAGTGGTTTCACATATGAATATTTGTCGTGAAAGTATTCAACTAAAGAGTTTGTAATTCAAATTTACCTGCATCAATAAAATGTTTATGGAAATAACTAATCACTTGTTTCTTTAAAATAAATCTTCTTTAAATATTTATTTGCAGAAAAAAGTAATATTAAGAGTATTTTCTTCATAAATATTGCAGGAATTTTAAACAAAATCGGAAATGGATTCATCCTATAAGAGAATGATTTCAGTAATGGAAGAAATCATTTGACGCCAAAAATCACAGCAAAAGAATTGTAGTTTATTACACACTTCCTAATATAAAACTTAAAATAAATAATACCAGACTGCCATAATTTAATTATTTTAATATAATTGTTGTTTTTAATTACATATAAGTAAAATCTCTGGTCACTGCGTTTTATTATCATTAAGGCGTTCTTTAGTATAATAAGTCAGTTTAATCTTTGTTAGACATTGAATAACAGCCGCTGCATTGCTGTTTCTGATATCAACATAAATTTAAATGACTTCTTTGAGTCTATATATATTAGCGAAGATCTATCATTTTACGATAAATTTCCCACTAACACGGGAATAAACCAAAGCATTTATGAAATTCTCCCGAAATTTATTATTTGCATATTACACCTTACAGCAGTTTCGATATTTTCAATATTATTAATAATAAAAGACACATAGAATATTATTTCTTTCTTTTCTAAAAAAATATTTATAAGACGATCATTAATATCTGGCACAAATACAAAAATTTTAGTATGATTATCAAATTATTTGTAAGTTTCGAATCATTTATGATAAGACACTTAATAACAGGAATATTTTTTTATTGTTGTCAAAAAGAAATAAATAATTGAAAATGCACAAACAGGCAAATTTTAAAAGAGCAGTCTCTTTCAATAAAAAGTGTAATTCAATGAAAGAAATACTTAAGCATTTGATTAAAACTATGTATATATATATTTTTGAATTATATTCATTCTATAAACAATTCGAATTCCTAAGAAATATATAATTTATAAAATGCTAATCTTATATTGTTGAAAAAAGTCTAAAAAGAGAAATATATTGATAAATTAACTTCCAGAATTTTGATAATGATGCATTAAGATTTAGTACTAAAATATACTAATAATTCCATGTATTTTGTTCCTTAAATAATTTAGATTCCAATGGTATAATTTTTCTTATTTCTTTCTTGTAATTATTTTCCAATTTAAAATTAAAATTGTTTCTCAAAATGAAAACTCATTTATAATTTTAAGTATCCGTTTATTATGCATATTTTTAATGATGATTGAAAGTAATAGATAACATGTGTCGAAAGAATTTTTTATTTAAAAAATAAACATTTAACTGAAATCATAATATTTGGGTAAAATTTGAATCTAGAAAAATTCTGTCCTATAATGTAAAATTTATTCGTTTTTTCTAGCTCTGCAAATAAAATATCACATTTTATTAATTCGTTTAAATTTTATTTTCGGATATAAATCTATAAGTTTGAATAATGTGCAGTTTTAAACAAAAACTTACATCCTTTATAGGACTTCCTAATTTTAGAAAATAAATTTTGCATGCTTTTACTATTTTAAAAGCATGTAATAAACTATAAAATAATGTAATTAATTTTTTGACATAGGAAATCAAAAATTAATTGATTTCCTAAGTTAACAAATTTATTTTAAAACACAATTCTTTTAAAAATTATTTTAAGTGGGAATTAATGATATGAACCATACTATCCATACATTTTGGAGTTGAGAAAATTAATTTAATATTTTAAATAAGATTTTAAGTTTTAGAAACATTTTTATTACTAAAACACCATATTTTTATGTAAAAAAAATTACTAGGACTTTATAGAGAGCTCAATATTCTGCAGAAATTTAAAAATAAGAAAAATATAAATTTAAGAATCTTCATATTTTAAATTTTCTAAAATAAAATTATCCGAGAGTGACATTTTTCATATTAGATTAGAAAATATTGAAGGAGCAGATTTCGTAAATGTTCGAAATCTACTTTTATGATCCCATCACATAACCCATTTTTCAACGTCTTATTGCCTTGAAAGTCTAGGGGAAAATTGCGTGGGCAAAATCTTTGAATATTTACTTTGAGAGGGAGTTAGATATTCTCCACCCAATTTTTCGCTCAAATATTAGAATAAATTCAAAGAGAAATTTCGCCAATAACTCAAAAGATGTTATTGAAGACAAGCTAAAATTAAAAACTTCATCTTAAAACAAATAGTTAAGATTATTTAAAAAAAATATTTAATTTAGATTTCTTCGTCAATAAACAGGCAATATTTATAAGCGGCGTAATGAAGTCTATTATATATTTAATTACCAAATACAGTCACATGTTGTATAATATTATTAGCAGATATAAATTCTTTTAATGCATAAAAATATAAATCATTGCAAGTTTTATCAGTTATGTTGTTGTTGTCGTGTGCCAGTTGTCATTATGGTGTGCGCTGCTCCACTTTTCCAACAGAACCATATTTATGTGTGGAGTCCGACTTCCTCATTACACACATGCTATAGGTACCTGTTTATAGGGTAGGCAACCATTTACAACCTATTCATATAAGGAAAGGATTAAGTCAGGATAGATAGAGAGAGAAAGTACATCCATGCCCAAACAGGATTCGAACTCAGGACCTCCCCATCCGCAGTTAGGCACGCTGACCACTAAACAAGTATCAGTTACGTTAGTCGAATACAAATGGCAAACATTAATGAAACTTCTGGAAGCACAATTGTTAGAGAAAATGTATCTTGTATGAACTCTAGTTTTCTAATGCCAACGTGAATAATTTAGTAATTAAAAGTAAAGTTGTTATTTTATGTATAACATCACAACATTTTGATATCTGGGAAGTCTTTTTATCGATGGTGTATTTAATTCGAACTTTACAATAGAGGAAATTCACAGAAAACAACTAAGCATCTATTTTCATGAACTCGCATGCTAGAAACAAAATCTCAACATCCATCTTTCGTTGTTTAATAATGACAAGAGCTAATCTTGGGATCTTTCATTCCGAAGACAATGGTCCTAATGCTAAGTTGCGGTGGTTTTATTGCATAATATTTACAAAATGAATATGATTCATTTTAATGTACGTAATAAATTTTTCAATCTGAAAAAGGCTGATAGATAAACAAAATTATTTTTCTTCGTTTCTTTGAAGCAAAGTTTTGCACATGAAGGTTAATTGATTTGAATAACCCTATCATTCATACAATAATCAGAGCTACTAAAATACTTTGAATTAGGAGTTAAACCTATGAACTTTTGAACAAAATACTAGAGAATACAACCTTACTGTCCTTCGATTAACGATGCAAATGTTGATTTACAGTTTCAGCTTTGGAAATTGCCTTTCATTCTTTCTAGTTTCGCACACAAATATTATTTTATAACTACTACATCGTTTTAAAATCTCATTAGAAGAATTTAGTCTAAGAAAATGCAGCTGACGCGTGTTTTCATGTTTGTAAAGCCTTCCTCGGAAACTGAGATATCTTACTTATTGTTATAATAACTTTTTGAAATTTTAATTGTACTTTTATAACTATTTAAGTGTATTCTAATTAGCTCAGTATTGAATTATTTTGGAATATATCTAATAATACTTATAAATTATAGCAGAGTTTTAATACTAGAAACCAGTATTCTTAAAAAAAAACCATCATTTTATTTCCAAAAATCAAATTTAGACTTTAAAGATTTTCTCTATGATAAAATGAATTCTTTCTTGAAATGCAATCGAAAAATTCTCTTCTTAAAGGATTTGGATAAAATCACCGATGCATTTTAATATGTGAAGATAATAAGATATTTCTTAATGTGAAAATTCTTTTTGTGGATACATTTTTATCTAAATTTAGTAAACTCTTTATATTTATGTATGTCAATTGTTTAATAATTGTGTGATCGATAGTTAAATCAAACCTTATTTCAGTGCAAAATTTAAGTTTATTGAAAATTTTGAATTACTTAACATTAATGTTTCCCTGTAATAAGTAAATAAGCTTCTAGAAAATTTTCTAAATTTAAATACAAAAGCATTCCACATTATTTTAAGAATTTTATCTGGTAATAGTTGCCTCTTTTACAAATTGTCAAATTGGCTATATCTACAAAAACTGATTGTAGTATCAGTTTTGTAGATATAGCCATTTGTCCAAAGTTTACAACTTTGAGTGGATACCTACAAATTGACACACTTGTAATGGTAGTTCAATCTATAAATGAGTAAACTGAAGAATGCAGCATTCACTATTCAGTGAAGAATTCGAATTTAAATCAAGGAATATATCACAAGGGAGATTGTTTGGTATATTACAGTTATGAGAGATATGAATGTTTTTTATCAGAATAGCGAAGGATTGCATTTTAGCTTAAGTGTAAAAGGGAGAGCAAAATAGATTCGGATTTCTTGAATAATCTAAAGCGGTTGATGATATGTAGTCTTAAATTAGTGAATTCAGTGCATTAAAAACTTATAAAAAAGAAACTTTGGTTAGAAAACACATATATTAGTTTTAGAAGAAATCAAAATCGATAGACAAAAGTATCAGTGAAAATCTTTACTAAAGAAAATTATTATTTCTTCATTTGAGCTACATTGCAGTGCATGATAGTATATTTTTCAGAGAACCATTTTTTGCGTTCAGTTTAAAATCATTCTGCTTATTACTAAAAATAAGCGCATAATATTCCACTGCATCAAATGACTCTTAATTGCGAGCTACACACACCTAATATGATATTTAATCTCCAAGTTACAACAATGAGGCTCTGATAAGCCGGAGACAACTCAATGTGTATGCATTCATTGCACTGCAATATCTTGCACTGTCAAGAAATATATGAGACTTATTCTCCTACCTGCAGTCTTTCACAACATAAAGCTGCGACTGCCAAAAATTAAGAGTTTTTACTTTCCCAAACTACCTGTAATTTATAAAAATATAAACAAAAATTATTTTTTGAAATTTTAATAAAAAAAACATTCCTTTTGTTATTAAGAACATAACAACGTATTAGTAACACTTTCACAAGCTATTAGGAATATATATTGGTGGTACAGTAAACGAATAAAATGGTTATCTTCTCTATTCTACTTGTTCTACACATCTAATAACAATTGGATTTAGTGTTTTGTCAAGTCATTATACCATATATTAAAGTCAAGTCATTGTACCACTGGTTTCTTTACATTGTACTAAGGTTTAAAAAATGTTGATTTCAATGTTTAAATGCATTAAAAATGAATTCAAATGTAATTGCCTGAAATATAGATAATAATAAAAACAAAATTTTTATTTAAAATAAATATCATGAAATGCAAGTGGAATTTTTATTTTTATTTTAATGCGCTTAAAGTGTTTACTTAAATTTGAATCCGTCTATGTTTTTGTAAGTTTATTATTAAGTTATGTTTCAATGCTTTAAAATTTCGTAATCCAATATATACAACAAAAATTAAAATAGCATTCATACTTTGCTCATTTAAGTAAAAAGTTTTCAGAAATTGTTTTACAAAAATAAGTTTATAGCGATTTTCTATTAAAAAAATACGATAATTGAGCGTCATTATAACCTGGAGTATAAAGTAATGCATTCGGAGTGAAAGAAAACTGAAACACCCCATCCGGTGATCATTAGGAAAGACTTAACATTTTAAATGTTCTTCATGCTTAACATTTCTCCATTGCTATGATGTGAAAATCTTTTAAAGAAAGCTTAATATTCAATCTTATTATTTTTCAATGATTAAAATTAATAGCGTTAGCAGTGTATTTGCTTTCATCAATAGAGCACAATCGAAAAATTATAGCTATAAATCAATACAATTTATTATAATAAGTCTCAGAGAAGGTTGAAGACATAACTTGGCATTTATGTCAATTTAATTTTATTGATGAAATGCTTGATTATAGAATCTCTTTGTAAATAAAATTAAAAATTCCCTATAAAATCTGAATAATTTTTAAATGAAATAGTTACAATGATTTAGTAATTGTCATTATACCTATTTCATCTTTTTAAATACTTAACGAACAGTTGTGTAATATTTAATATCTTTACAATAATAATCCACAACGTGCAGCTATTTAAATAATAATATTTATTTGGCAGCGTCATGTTAATTTGTTGAGGAAAAAAATAGGGTTTTCTAAGTGACTATTAACTTATATAATACCTTTTCACTTAAGTACTGTTCTAATAAAAGGGCCTATACTTATTAATAATTTTAAGCTCTAGTGTAATTTATTTAGAGTAATGGAGGTGAGTTTGAAGATCTGACTGAGTTACTGATCTCACCACTTGACTGTGGTTCTGTAGAACAATATCGTTTATTGCATTGAATGTTCAGGTCAGCTTAGGCAGCTCAAAGCCTAACTGGATATTACAATACAATGCATTTAAACATAAGAAAATACAGCAATCCATTATAAATCATAAAAAAAGATTCAATGTATAACAGTATTATATAATTAATAGATAAAAGCAATATTTGTCATGAATTCGTTACTATAATTCTACAAAATGTGACGCTTAAATTGAAAAAAAAATTAAGATATCAATATATGCTACTGTAAAAAACAAGCGAAAATATGACAGAATTAATGATAAACTTAAACAAAAGATTAACTGAGGTAAAATATTCACCAAAAAATTGTCAGAAAAAATATTAAATGTTTATCTTTTTTACATAAAATGTCAGACATTTTTTAAATAAAATCTCTCACAATTACTTCCTTGCAATGAATTATGTCAAATTAATGCTTCAATGTATGACACTTTTTCTTTACTGTTGATGTCCTAATTGAGAGTGTTTTTTTTATTTATTTTTGTAATTAAAATGAAGAGCATTATATGTATAGATTGAAAAATAATGAAATATAATTATTTCGAGTAGTGATAAAAAATTGAGCACATTATTTTTTTCCAGATTTATTTCATATCCCTTAAGCTCTGTAGTATAATTTTTCTGATTTTTTACACATTTCACATGACAACAGGAAGGATATGATAGAAGAAAATCAAAATAATAATTTTTAGGTACTTGTCTTTCATTTTAAGAAGGGGTTTCACGTTACACAGGGTGGGTTAGTAGAGAACTTATATCATTATCTTATAAGCCTTTTTAATTTTCTTAGTGATTATTACTTTTTTAAATATTAGAGCTATTCTTGATAATTTTTTTTAATAATGTGCTTGTTTTGATTGGTAAACCATGTATTATTATTATTATTTCCATTTTATATTTAAGACTCGAGCAAAATATTATTTAGCCTTAGTAGTAAATAAACTGTATTTCCCGCTAAAATTATAATTATTTCAAATATTTTTAAAAATTTCGTTTTTACTGAATGATTAAAAATATCGATTTTAAGCTTTTTAAAAACATTTTTGATATTTTGTAAGCAAATTCATAATTTGGTTGAATGTCTGTAATAATTAAAATCTATTAGGAAATGAAAAGAGCGTAGTTCATATAAAACAAATTAAAGAAATAAGTATTTATATGCAATTTTTTTCTTTACGAAATTTATCGCTTGCTTATTACTTTAATTATTCATTAACTTTAAGATTGCTTTTTCATGAGCTAAATAAAATATAGGCGATGAGATTATTCTTTTCGCTACAAAATGACTTTGATTAGGAATTAGAGAATCGCGTTTTTGAAATTTATGTTGAAAATTCTTAAATCTGCATTTTTTATGCCAATGATTATTAAGATATGTTCTCAACAAAAAATGAGTTCATGGGAGAAAACATTTTTTCGATGAATTAAGGTTTCTTTTAAGTAGTATTTTAATTGGCAATATTGAAGCTTTTTTAATTTCTTTTTATTCTTCAATATAAATGACTACATCTATTCTTCTATAAAAGATAACATAAGGCATATCTTATAGCTAAATATCTTTCGATTTTTGGGTAAGTCAAATATTTTTTAATAGAGTTCAAAATGGTAATTTGCTAATGAAATGATAAATCTAAATATTGATTTTTTAAAATGGATGGAAGAATTTTTATATAGAGCATTGAAAAGCATTCCTGAAGTATTTTTAATTATTCAGATTATCCTCAATTACAAAGCAAACACTTTGAACATTTAGTGAAAAATGATGCGCCATGTTCTTTTTACTACGTGTAGTTTTTATAATCAATATAAAAATAAATTCAACAAATATTAGCCCTTTATAGGAAAAAATTGCAGAATCTTCAGCATGGGAAAGAAACTTTGATCCGTTAGAATAACAAAATAATTTTTAAAAGAACAAAATTTATTAGATCCTCAATGCAAAAAAGTGCTATAAAAATATCACTAAACTCTTTTATATTACAAGACAATTAGGAAAAGATTTTTAAAAAATGTAAATCCAAACAAGTTACTAAATTACATATTATATATATCAGTTCACATTTATTATTATTGCATGTTATAAAATTTGCAACATTTATTTTTAATTTTAAAAACAACTATTATTTAAAATTATTATTTCTAAAACTAAAATGAAATAGAAAATCTAAACTACGATTTACTGAATCGTACGCTCATAAAAGTTTACAGTCTTTGCTAAATTCAAGACCAAATCATCAATGATCTCCAATTACTATTTATTCAAGATAGCTTAATACGAATGGAAATTTAATTTTATGGTACAAGATTCTATGTGGGCATAGAGAGAAGTTTACATGCGTTCCTTATTTAAATGAAATCCAAATTGTCTTTCATGGCAAAATGCATCAATGAAGAATTTCGCAAATTGAATGAAGTCCTCTGAAAAGTTTTGAAGCTCATTCGGTAATTCTTGTCTCAGTACTAATTAAGCACGTTTTCTATAAATTCTAACAATGGATTCATACTTGTGTGCACAATTTTATTCAGTTACTTTTTAGTTATAAGTAGTTAATTTTCTGAAGATCAAAATTATGTCTACAACTAGATTAATTATTGTTTTCTCGAACACTATGAATCCGTTTTTGAACCTTAAAAACTTTTTGAATCCTATACACTTTTAGAATACTAGAAACCTTTTAAAATTTTTAAACCTAATGTGCTTTTGAAAGCAAAGGTGTTTATTAAACTTATATAAATTCCACGCCTGTATATATTTATCATCTTTCTTATCAGGGCATATTTTTCCTTTTCATAACTAAGTGTTCACACTATCTATAAAATTGCCTTCAGTGTATATAATGTATTGAATGCCATAATTACTCTACAAATTGTTAACTGTCTTTTCATTGATTGTAAATTGCTTCTTAATTGATTGTTGTATGTGTCATCATGTCAGATTGGGTTTTTAATCCAGGGAAAATATTTAATGCTATTGCCTGATGTTTTACAGGGCTTAAAACTTATTAAAATGTATTGTAACTTCTTGCTACCAATTTGTAAGCCCAATTTGATTGCCTTTATAAATGCCACGATGGCGCCTTCAGGAATCTCGTAAAGGTATGGAGGGCATTAGATGTTGGGGAGACGGCGCCCGTTCACCTTAAGGTACAGTCCAGGATCTTCCCACATAGTTATGTATGTATGCTGTAAACCTCTCATATGTGTAATCAATGAAATTTCTATTCATAAAACATTTTGAACTTTTTTCCAAGTACTAAATATTTTGTTCAATTCAAAGCATCTGTTAGCTTTCAATGTAGTTTTAAAAATGATTTTTAACAGAATATAAAGATTTTATGGTTTGCATATTGGTAATGGAACATTCATTGAAGGAATAAGCACCAGGTTCAATTCTAGTCATTGTTGAACAGCTGGAGATGATTGCTTTTTTTTCAGCTTTGCACATGCGTGAGAATTATTAACGTATTCTTGAAGTGTATGTTAATAGTTCGCTTGCATTATATAAATCTATTACTAATATAAATATTTTTTTATTGTTAGTTATTAATATTTAATTATGTAATGGAGAAAATTATTTGTTTTGCTTTTTTCCCTTAATTGTGTTAAAAATGAAATTAGTTTAGAATTTTATAGTTATCACAGAATTTTTTCAATTTATTGTAAGAATAAAAAATTACATTTTACCACAGGCGAAAGCTGATCAAGCAATCACTTAATATTTAACTCTATTATTTTTAATTTAATGTTTGGTAATAATGGTTTTTAAAACAAAAGGTTTTTTGTATGCTTATTTTTATTCAATGGTTATTTGACAATTCGTTATCCAGTTATATTCAGCAATGCATATCTGATCAAGATAATTCAGAAATTATAATTTTTGGAATAAATTCTCCTAAGATTCTCATTTTGTGACAATAATTAGAATCAAAAATTGAATTTTTTATTGCTTGTAGAAGAAACATGTGAGTATTTCTTATCACTAGAGGCCACGGTGAGTTTTAAGTAGTGCAAAGTTTATTAACAATTTTAAATTTAATAGTATTTTTTCATTGTGAACATTTAGTCAAAAGTGAGTGTGAAAAGTACCAATAGAGTTTCATTTTTGTTTCCTGTATGTAAATATTAGAAAGTTTAATTGTAGATTGCTTTGAATTTCTCCAAATGCCATATCCAAACATAACCTGTTTACAATTAAATGAATTCTTGGGCGAAGTCAATGAATGTTAAAATATTATGACAGACTTTTAGTATAGTTACACTATACACAATGCTTAAAACCGTATACCTTAGTTTATTAGTTAGATATTTTTCGTAGTGTAAACTTAAAGGTTCCTTCCTGATAAGTGTTGAAAAATAAAAGATTAAAAAAATTGCATCGTTTCAGAGGAGAATAGCTCTTTATAATTACTTCATAAGAGGCAATTCAAATGTTAACAATGTGTATTGGACTCATCAGTGAGCCATTGTGTTTCACTGTCAGAATTGATCAAAAATAAAAAATATAGCTCTTAATTCTAATATTCTTGTATGTAAGTCAGTACACCAAAATGTATGGAGCACAAGCTTGTAATATGAATTACAAGTTAATCAATTAAGAATATAATTATCCTCAGAATTTATATATAACTAATTTGGATTTATATTCATTATAGTTTCCTACAAACTGTAATCTAACTTTTTATAGTAATTATGTCTTTTTCACTCCGTTAGATAACCATATTAATGAAAATTGCCATTTGTTTTGATTTCCAGTCATTTCTAGAAAATATTTCAGAGAAACAATAGGTAAACACTACAGACATTTATATCTTGTGGTCATATGTTCTACCTCTCATGACATTGCTAAACGCCTTGTAGTTTTTAACCACAATCAAACTTGAATTAGCACTCTTCTCTCTATATCCGTACCTCACCAACGGAAAGACTTTGAAAATGCCACAGATTAACATAGATACATCTCTAATCCATGAAGCTCCAGAAACTCATTGAGAGGCCTGAATTTACTGAGCCAACAGAGGTCATATATTTCAAGCTTACTTTTTATTTAAGCTTTCGTACCTAACATATTGTTTATTATTTTAAGTTTACATTTGCACACGAAGATTAATTCAACCACCGCTAGTAATTTATGGTGGACACCAAGCTATTGAAAGCATCCATAACTGAAGTCTATCCTATGAACTTCCAACGTACTACTAATAGCGTGATTTCATCGATTATATGATATAAACACCTGAATTTGAAATGCATTAATGATATTTTAACTGAATATCATATATATATATATATATATATATATATATATATATATATATATATATATATATATATATATATATATATATATATATATATATAAGCAGCTAAAAAGTAAAACATTTCATGAATTTAAATAACATAAAATATTAATCAGAGTGTACGTTTTTGTCTCTATCAAATAAAAATGATATTTTTTACATTCCAAAAATTCAATGTTTTAAAAATAAGCTAAAAAAAGAGTCAAAAGAGTTTCATTTTATTTATAAATTATCCCTTGCAGCTTCAAAGGGAACAATTTTTCATTCCCATGTGGCTTTGACTGCTTCGTGTTTACATTCTCAAACTATTTCTGCTGAATTTTACTTTGTATATTAACTGCTATGAGGATTTTCATATACGTGAAACAGTTAATAGCTTAAAATCAAGTTTTAAAAGCAATCTTATTCCTCTTAGATGTTTCTGTGTTCTGCTCTCGACTTCAATGAATTCCTATTTTTTTTAAATCAATAGTGTTGACCTAATCAGAGACGTATACCTTTTCTAACAGATTGTTTCAGAACTTATGATGATTATCTCATATTTTAAAGGAATCAACAATTGCTTTTACAACTACTCATTTCAATTTTCAAAACTTTTCTTCTAATCATAAAGACATTTTCGATATTCATCTCTGATCCAACATTTTTACATCTTTAAACAAAATTAGGTATGCATAAAAAACTGGCTATGTAAAAAATTTTAATTATCCTTAGAAATGGCAAAAATTGAGAAATATCGTTCTGAAAACATTCGTCACTAATTAAATCATATAATATCATATAGAATATTTTTACTCTTTATAAAACGCTAGCTTATACATTTTAGATAAAGCTTATGTTTTCTGGAGAATTTATATTTTTTGAGAACATATTCAAAACAGACCGATCACATTTAAATTTTTTTCATAGCAAAAATATATATTTATTCCTTTTTTAAGTAAAACCATATAAAATTAAAGAAAATGTGATTGAATTTTTTGCCAAATATTTAACCCAAGAAATTTTTTTACTTATAATTTATTTCGAGAATAAAAGATAAAACATAGATTTTTTCACGTCTTTCCTTACTTTCACAAATTAAATTTTGAAGTAAATTATTGAAAACTGAATTATTGTAAAAGTAAATTACTTTTTAAGTTTTACTGAAAAAGAATGAAATATTTCTATGAACTAATAATTGTGGTTTTCTGATTACTGTTGACACACACATTCCATTTTTAATATATTCCAGCATTTTTTTATTCTAAAAATTTAAATTAAAATTTGCAGTGAACTTAAAACTTAAAAAAAATTTTTTCAAATAAACACTTGAGTCCACAGAACATTTTATTTTCCTTCAAAAATTAAGTTGAGATTAAAAATGTTTTGAAAAAAATATGTATGACTTTAGATAAATAAATGAATCAATCCAATAAAATTCTCTATGAAAATTTAATGTTATTAAATTTTCCAATGAAACTTTAAAAATCTTAATGTTATATCGAATTTATATATTGTGAAAATTTCAAACTGAAAAGCAATAATTATATGCATTATGAAGATATACAAAAAGTGATGTTGAAATTCATTAATTTAAGTAGCATTTTTATTTAAATCAAATATTAAATATTATTTTTGAAAAGATATAGTTTTACTATTTGGCATATGAATAATAAATATTATAATAAAGAATGGAAGTATAAATATGAAAGAAGTTTAATCATAAACTATTTTGAGGCATCAAATAAATTTCCCATTACTAAGACTGTGGCTAATAACGTCATATTAGATAATAAAATTCAATGACTTGATATTGACTGCAGAAAATTAAAACAGCTATTAGAAAACGAAGATATTTTTGCGGTAGTTTGGAAGAAAATGTTTTTTAACGTTGATTTTTTGCTTTTAAAATTTAAAATATTGGCTAAATTCCCATTTTTAAACACTAAATATCAAGGCAAAAATTTTTTTAAAGGTTTTGCTTTTTATCATTGTCTTCTGTAGTTATTTAATTTTTAAAATAAAGCAATGCTCTGCATATTGTTTGACATTAGATTTCATTTTTTATAATTCTATTTTCTTTGATTAAATTATTCAAAATTTAATTAATTTTATTGGCAACAGTTACTAGCTTGTAAGCGAAGAACATTCAATAAACTTTTCAATTACAAAAAAATGGCGGATTTTTCTAAATTGCGAAATACGTAAATTTTTTGTTTTCTCTCTTATTTTGTCATTATTTAATGTTTTCTTTGACTCTTTTTCTCCTTTTTCGTGTTGAAATAATCGTCTGACTTTGGCTTAGTGTTTGATTGACTAAGATTGAGTATTTTTGTTCTTTTATTTTTATTATTTAAATTTTTAGTTTATTTAATTTTTTTTAAAAATTTTTTCATTATTTTGGATTCAAAATGATTGAAGCAGAGACTGAAATGATTTACACGGATTGCGATTTGCGCATTCCAAAAATAAACACTTCTATTATTGACTTTCGAATATTCTATTCCACAACTAATCCAGTTAGCTGCGGAAAATGGTATTACTAAGTTCTTCATTTTCCTGTCTCCCACTGATGGTACTGCATCTATTCCAAAGAAACCTTACAATTTAAAGCAAGAAATAATTCAATTTGTAAAGAATCACAAGAAAATAACACAAATTCAACACTCCCGCAAAAGTAAGCTTCTATTCGAAACTAATTGCCCAGTTGCTGCTGCATATATAAGCAAGATTAACAATATTCTTGGAATACCTGTTAACTAAAGTTTTCAACCAAAATACATTTCTTCAAGATTTCTTATAAAAGAAATAAATGTAGATTTACCTTTTTATCTTGTTGCTGAAGAAATTGCGCAAAATGGCTTAACGATATTCTTATTTTTCATCTTCCGATGTCCTAGCAATTCAAGAAACGTTTCTTAAAAAATCCGACTTATTTCAAATTTGTAGTAAAACAATAATTAGATTAGATAGTCAAGATGGCCGTGGTGGAGGAATTCTTTTTGCTGTTGAAAAATCTCTACCTGTGCAAATTTTAAATATATCCCGCTCAGAAAATAACGATACAGAAATATTAGGTATAAAAATTACTATATATCCAAATCATCTATTACTTTAGTAAATGTATACGTCCCACACGGTAAATTTTCAAGTTCTTTGTTTCATAGCATCTTATCAAATATTCATCCTCCGTTCATTATAATTGGAGACTTTAATATACGAAGTTCGGCGCTTGGTAGTTATTCAAACTCTCCCGAATCTTCAGAATTCCTCGATTGGATACTGGATAGCAACATTTGTCTTTTAAATACCTCTCAGCCTACTCATTTCGGACTCTACCATAGACCATCCCTTATCGATTATAACTTTGTATCTCCTGATATATTTTTTTGTACTTTCTCAGTCAGTTCAAATAGTTATGGTAGTGACCATGTCCCTGTTCAAACAAGTGTTAAAATCTACAATAACGATTATTCGAAAGGTACTTCCCGCAATAGAATTTTATGGACTGGCTTCTTCAATTCAATGAACACTCAAATAGCTAATAACCGACTAGTTTCTGTAGATCAATTCCAAATTTTATGCAAAAATTATCTTGATAAATTCAGGAAAAAGCAAATCTTTCGGTTAAAGTCATATCCTACGTGGTGGACATCGGAATGTTATCTTTTGGGTCAAAAAGAAAACTTTGGAGGAAAGTGAAAAGTTCTCTTAATTAGACTCTGTGGATACAGTACAAACGAATTTCTGCAAAACTTCATTAGTTTCTTCTAACCCTTTCCAGAAATTTCTGGGATAAAACTATAACAAATGCTGGTATATCTAAGGACATTTATTCTATTCTGAAAAAAACTTAAAAATAGATCTACTGACTCACCAACTCATCATCTACTAATTTCTAGTGAAACTTCAATTATTTTGGACCCTGTTGTGCAGGCTAACTTATTTGCCAAATTTTATTCTCGTCAATCTGAAACTGAAGTATTACCTCTCGATTTAAGTTCAAACTTTGATTTGGAATATAATTCTGCATTCTCGCTCTCAGAACTTCAATTGGCGATTTCTAAATGCAAAAATACTTCAACTGGTCCTGATTTAATATATGATAAAATTTTGAAGGGTCTATCAAACATAGCTTTACGATCCCTTTTGTCAATCATAAATAACTCTTGGTTAAGCGGTATTGTTCCCCCGTCTTGGAAAAAATCCATCATAATTCCTATAATAAAACCTGGGAAAGATACTCTACTTCAGTAAATTCTTATCGCCCAATATCTAAAACAAGTGTTCTAGGTAAGGTCATGGAACGCATGATATTAAATCGTCTAATAAATCATATCTCCCTTTCCAAATATTTTCATCAAAATCATCATGGATTTATGCCTCATAGAGATTGCGATAGTGTTCTTTATCGGATAGAAGTTTTAAAGTGAAATGACGTGGTACTTTATCTCAACCCACTTTCTCTAAAAGAGGTGTTCCTCAAGGCAGTGTTCTTTCTCCCTTTCTTTTTATGATTTATATGTCAGATATTTACGAAGTTCTCTCTCCTGGCATTAAGTGTTTTATTTATACCGATGTCATAATCCTTTTGGCTGCTCATATATCACAAGAAAGTCTACAGCAAAATATGCAGACTGCAATCATAAAACTTGAACAATGGTGTGATGAATGGAAACTAAAAATTTATTCCTCAAAATGTTCTGTCATTGATTTCTCTTCCAAAAAACCTCCTGTAAATTTTGAACTAACTATCAACCAATTACTTATTTCTTGGTCCAAGCACATAAAAATTCTGGGCCTCTATTTTACTAATAACTTAACCTTCAAGTATAATTTTCAAATGAAAAAAAATCCATGCAGAAGAAAATTAATGTTTTAAAAGCTATTACAGGTAATAGATGGGGAGCAAAAACTAATCACTTACTTCAAATTGTTCAGTCCTTCATTACAAGTAGCCTCGATTATGGATGTCATATATTTACATCTGCGAGCTTATCAGACCGAAAAATCTTGGATCCGATATATCACTCAGTTCTTAGAATTGCTACAGGTCTTCCTCGCTAGACACCAATTCCACTTCTTCTGAAAGAAGCAGGGGTCTTACATCTTTCTGTAAGACAGAACTTTTTCTCTACAAGGATGTACATTAGAAATCTTGAACTTTCTACTAGATCTCCATGTGGTAGTTTGTGGGAATCAATGCCATACAGCCATATCTCTGGCGCTCTTCCTCTATCTTTGCGAGTGAAAAAAGGGCTTGAAGAAAATGGAATTCAGGAATCACATATTTTAAGAGTTCCTACAAAACCTGCATCTGTTAATATTAATTTTAAAATATTTCTTAGAAAATATACTTTTCAGACTAAAACTCTTCCTACAAATACTAACAAAGACCTCTTTGAACTGCATAGTACTTCTGAATGGTCCAATCACATATTATTATTTACTGATGCATCTAAAATAGAAAATAAACTTGGAATCGCTGTTTATAACAGCGGAAATAACTCCTTTGTTTCCGGGCAAATCAATAACTCTAATTCCATTTTTACAGCAGAGGCATTGGCTTTATATCTGGCGGTGACTAAATTCTGTATTTCTCCCTCCAATTATATCATATTATCAGACTCCTTATCCTGTCTAAGCAGTTTGAAAACTCTCTCAACCTCTTCCCCAACCATCATTCAACACATCGGATCAGCTTTAGGAAATGCAAATAAGATTTGCGAATTTATTCAATTAGTTTGGATTCAATTTTTGTCATTCCGGAATTACTGGGAACGAAGAATTAGATGCTCTTGCAAAATCGGCCATTAATAAAAGTTATGTTCTGCACTCCATTTCACCTGAAGACCTTATCCATAATATACGAAACATTTTTATCAATTATAATAACAACGAATGGAAAAATAGTAAATATGCCTCTAACTTTTCGCACATGTCTTCTTTCATGAAAAATTGATTTTTATAAAAAGAAATTAAAAAATAGTAGCAGGTATTACAAGTATAACTTGCATAAATATTATCAATGTTTCTGAAAATTCATATTTTTGGAAATTTAATGTTTTGAATGGATTGCAATTATTTATAAGGTATTAATGTTTTGGTACACATTTTAATTAACATGAGTTCAGAAACATACCATTGAAAATTTTAAAGCGTCAATATAGTTTTTTCCTTTTGAAAAATGAAATTCAACGCTTAGTAATATAAAAACTATTCATCTTTTAAAGTTTTTTTACTTTTGTTAGGATTAGGAACATAGTGGAGTTCTAGCAACTCTTAAGATGCTGAAATGTCTTAAAGGGCTCAATTTCCAATAATTATTCAGTCGGGAGTTTAGTTTGGTTGATGTGAGGTTATCGTGATCGGAATAATCTACAAGAGAGCATTAGAAATGCAACTTTAACTGATATTCATGTACCACTAATTGTGTATACATAAATGTATTTTAAATTATAAATCAATAAAAGGGGTCATTGAAATAATAGATTTTACACTTGATACAGCCGAATGAATCTTCGTATTTATTGATGTCAACTGGAATATGTAAAAGGGGTTTTAGTCTTGAAGTGTTTTCTCGCAGTGCGGTGTGATTTGGAGAAGTATGTCCAAGATACAAGCTCGAGTGTCAACGAAGCGTGAGTTCTGTTTAATGACTTTTCATACGTCAAAAATTGGAAAATGGAGACGCATTCAAAACAAATCAACAGTTTAAAGAGGAAAAATGTTCTGGGGTAGTTTTGTTTGCATGTTAACAAAAATATATTTAGTAAATAATTTAATTTTGTATTAAATTTATTTAAAAACTTTCTTAAAAAAATCAACTCTAAATTAAACAAATTTTTTCATGAAAGAAAAGTAAAGACAATATCCCTAATAAGTATTAAAGTATAGTAAAAGGTAAATATTAAAATTGATACACATTTAATATGTATTTTTACTCCCATTTCTAAGCTCTAACGTTGGTAAAGGCTCATGCTAATGCTCATGGATTCGTAATTTTTTTATTGTATTCAATATTTGAATATTACTTCACTATCTGTTTAACAGAAGTAACACTGAACATTATTGAAAACACGATGGTTTTTGACTCATTAGAGTATCTTGATAGAATCCCGATCAAGATATTGGTTCAAATACACTGCTCAAAACAATGAAAGGATATTGCGGTTTTAGGTGGATCTTGTGGCTGGGAAACTTTTTAGCTGATGGATACGTGGTCGACAGACGTACTAGATTATATGAGAATAAATTACACATGTTTAGCAGAAAAAAATGCATTTTATTGCGCATTTGTGTACAAAAGGAAAAAAACACAATTTGTGCATATGAGAAAAAAAGAATAAGAAAAGG
Organism: Latrodectus hesperus; assembly: GCA_037975125.1. NCBI lineage: Eukaryota > Metazoa > Arthropoda > Arachnida > Araneae > Theridiidae > Latrodectus > Latrodectus hesperus. The sequence goes on from CM075856.1 coordinate 47,457,412, forward strand.
TATTGTCTTCAAAGAAAGTCATAATCAGTAGGGGTATGGTTTTCACGGACGGCCAGCAACGTTGAACACCTTTGAGGCATGGAGTCAATGAGGCTATTAACCACGAGTTGGGGTATTCTGTCAAACTCTTCCAAAAGAGCTATTTCCAGTTCTTGGAGAGTTTGTGGGGGTGGTTGGTGGCCAGCAACTCGTCTTCCTAGAGAGTCCCAAACGTGCTCTATTGGATTCATGTCTGGAGAACAAGCTGGCCATTCCATTCGTACGATTCCTTCCTTGAAAAGGAAATTCACCACCAGGTTAGCACGATAGGGCCTGCAGTTATCGTCCATTAAAATGAAGTCATCTCCGATTGCGCAGCGTAAGGGACTACAATAGGTCTGAGGATCTCATCCCTATATTGGTGACCAGTTAGAGTCCATCTCGAATGATATAGAGGTCTACACACCCATCAATTGGAGATGCCACCATACACCAACACTCCTCCAACGCCAAATCTGACACTTTCGTACACGAACGCTGGATTATTCCTACTGCCACGGTCCCTCCAGATGAAAATACGCCTATTATCAAGATGAACAAAAAAACGGGACTCGTTAGAAAAAAGAACATTGCTCCACATTTCTCCTCCATTTCACATGCTCTGTTGCACATTCCCTGTGGTCGCGACGATACCTTGATGTTAGTTTAACACATACCATAGGTCGGCGAGCATACAGACCTACATAATGGAGCCGGTTTCGGACAGTCTGAGTTGAAACCGTGGTGTCAGTAGCCGAGCGAAGGTGTTGTTGGAGAAGAGTAGCGTTCCTATTTCGATGTTTCTGAGCCATTAACACTAAATAACGATCTACATTGGGCGTTTTTGCCCGTCTACGACCTTGCCCTGGTCTTCGGCCTGCACTTCCAGTCTCAAAAAATGGTTCCAGATCCTGGAAATCACACTTTGTAACACTCCAATGGCTTGCGCTACTTTGATTTGAGTTTTTCCCCCTTCTAACCTACCAACAACTCTCCAAGCTTCAGAATCTGTCAAATTACGTCGCTGAGACATCGTACTCATCGAAACAAAGCAGTCACTGAATACCGATCATCCTTGTATTCATTGTCTTTTATTCAGTTGAAAGTCAAATTTCATTCACTGCCACTGAAGTGACGTTTTTGACGTCGAATTCAAAATTATCATACTCCACAGTTTGAAAATAAGAAAAATTTTCATTTTTGATTTTCTTCTTCCATTTTTAGCAAACGAAGTTTCGTTCATATCTTTATTTTATGTAAAACTTACAATATCCTTTAACTGTTTTGAGCAGTGTATTATGGTAATATATTGACCTCCAAAAGTTTAAGAATCATCAAATTCCTACGCCTAATTTGCAAATAAATTAATGAAAGCAGAAACAGCAAACTTGGATCTCATCTGCAGGAAACAGGTTTTATGACTGCAACATTGAAATTTATATACTTAAAATGTTATAAATGATTTACAATAAAAAAAGCCATCTTGATGGAATAGTTCATTTTTAGAAAAAATAATAACAGTTTCATGTGGTAAAATATTATAGAAACATGTCCAATATACCCAACCTTAACTTGAATGCAATGGTGGCATCGATTTTTCATTTTGTCAATTATGTTGTGAGTTACCAAAAGGAGGAGCAAAGATTAGACACAAAGTGAGCTGTTTTCCAGCTTCCCTGTTTATCTTGGATGAAGGACTTAAGGGAATAACCTGTTTACGAAGATAGTCCCACAGATTCTCTATGAAATTCAAGTCCAGGAATCGAGCTGGCCATTCCATTCTCTCCAAACCATGACATCCTCAACATCTTGATGGGACCATGCGTTACCATCCGTCGAAATGAAATTATTGCCGAATCGCATCGGGATATGGGGTGATATATAGATCAAGGATCTCATCCCAATAACTCATATCAGTCAAAGTTCTTCCTTGGAACACATACAGATCAGTGTGATCACCGAGTAAGATCCCTGTTCAAACTCTTTTTCTAACACTGAGGTAATTGTGTCTTTCCACTGAGTTAGATTGATGGTAGCTGGTGCTTTGTACCATCTAGATCAACACTTACTAAATCGCTCGCTCGTGTGAATCTGAAGTCGTCTGTAAAAAGTACAGAGGCTCATCGCTTACTGGTCTAGGAAACGTGTTCTCTTGCTCAAGACGTCTGGTGAGGAGGACACACACAACTGATCGCTTTACATAGAGACCTTAATGATGAAGACGTATTCACGTCGTTCTAGCGGATATTAGTCTTCCTATTGCAACACAAATTCTACAACAAGTTGTGGCATTAAAAGACAACTTCCTCTTCGTGCCGAAAGAGCACCATCAGCTTGTAGCATTTCCCATTTCTTCCATCTGACCGACCGCCATCTTTACGAATAAAGGCCAACAGCTTCTCTCAGACATTGCGGAACTGCTCTGAATATTGTAATTGAATATGCTAACAAATGCTGAAAATCAACAAAAGTTACACTCATAATTACGAAAGTCTGACATTTGCATATTTTTAAATTACTCATATATTCCTGCTCTTTTCTATAAAAAAATTGTAACTCGCATTTTTACATAAATTTATATAAGTTCGTATTTATAATTTACATAAACCATAAATTTTAATGTTAGTATCATTATTTTTATATTGAATTTAGGAAAACATATTGGTCTTAAATTTTCAGATGCCAGTGTATTTTCCCATCAAGCCGAGAATGAGACAACATAATTTTAAGTAAACGTTTTTTTTCACTAAACCTGCGTGTTATTGATTATTTTTTAATATTTATAAGAAACCTATTCCTAATTTTGAATCATAACCAAGTGATAACATCGATATTTGATCTGTCATATTTGTGAATAAATTTATGTAATTTCAAACTAAGGTAAATTAATACAAATTTTTAGATTTTAAAGGCTCTAAAGTATTTTATTGTACATTGGCTTCATCCTCATAACATTTTTCAGCTGCATGTAGACAACATTTCTGTAACAACATATTAAACGATTTAATTTTGGGAGAATCCCTTTTGAAGCCATCCAGATTCCTTCTTGGCTTCCCAATCCACATAATCCCCTATCACAAGAAGACTGCTGAAAATAAAATACAACACTTTAATGTTTAATGCCGACATGTTTCCCAACCAAAGAAAAATTCAGAACTAATGGAGAGTAAAGTACACCTAAATATAGTAACTTCTCAGTTCTTCTCAGAATTACGTTTTGCTTTTTTTTACTGATCAAATTCCAAGTTTCCTTAAAATTGCTTTAAAAGTTTTAAATTTACCTTAGTTTAGAGTTTTTTTTTATCTAAATCTCTAAATACTTAGGATTTCATTTGTCCAATAGTAGAATATTTATTCGTAATGCACATTTTATATTCGACATAACGAGTAGAGATATCAAACATCCAGTGTAGAATCATAAAACTACTTACCATTTATAATGTTTTCACCCTAAAGCAAATGAAATGTAAAAATGTGTGTACATATTTATTTGTGAAGAGCAATGAACCCTAAAAATATAAATGAACTATTAATATTACACAGTTAGCTGATACAAATATTGTAAACATTAAATTTAATAATTCTCTGCTTATATTCCTTGAAAATAAAAAATTTTTTTTCTATTTTTTCACTTATTGTTTTTTTAATGCCCATTTTCCCATTTCTTTCAATTATTCTGATAAAAAATACTTTAACTTTCACTTAAGAATTAATTATAAGTGTTTCAGTCATCCTGGTAGTCATTCATAAGTTTGTTAATAAGTTCATTAAAAATATGAAACACAAGATGATATGCTTAGAAAAAAATATTTTAAATTATTTTAATTACTACAACTTCTCTTTTAACTAACGAAAGAATATATTGAAGAATAATGTATTTTATTTAAAAATTACGATAAAAGCTTTTAAAATTGTGTAGTATAAAATAGTTATAAGTTAATTTCTAGAGGGCATTAAATTTCTTTTAATATGTATATTTCCAAATGCGCTTACAAAAATTCAGATCTTTCATCATGAATAGAAAATTCTATTTATTTCAAATTTTATTTAAATTTTTTCTTATTTAGCTGTTGATAAAATTTATTTTTGTTGTTCATTTTTCCCTTTCTTGATGTTTCCATCAGATTTCTTATTTGTAGAGTTTTGTATATATTTTGGTAGTTTCAACAAACTTAACATAAAACATGCATATGGACATTTATAAGGTTTTCTCTAAATAATTTATTGATTTAGGTAGTTTCAACAAACTTAACATAAAACATGCATATGGACATTTATAAGGTTTTCTCTAAATAATTTATTGATTCAATACCCTATCAATTCGAAGATTTGCAGTTCCAAGACTATTTTTGCAGTTAAAAATTTCATAATATCAAATGTTTGTCCATGAATATGCTGCAAATGTTTGGTTGGGTGCTTAGTTCAGATATTAATATCACTGAATTTCGTGATTTAAATTTACGAAATAGTGAATGTTTTCAATTTGAATGACAGCCAGTAACATTTAAATTAGAAAGTATCTACGGAAATAAAATAATGCTGCATCCTTTGAGATCCGGTAACCTGGTAGAAAACTACCAAATAGCCGGTAACCAGGTACCTGGTAGAGAACTACCAGGTACCCTGTAACCGTTAACTTAGTAGTTGTTCCGGTAGTAAAGCATTCCGTGACGTGTAGAGTCCCATATAATTTGTTGATCTCGCCATGTAATATAATTCAAAATGAGAAATAGATAGCTGTGACTAATTACTTCGATTATCAATAACAGGTAGCAAGAGTTGCATTGCAATAACAACCTAACCAACATTATATTTTTAGCTTTAAATTGGACTTGTTTGTTAAATTTAAATTCATGCAGGTTATGACATCATGAAAACTCTCATCATATTGAGGGACACACTTCTCTATTTCTTTTTTAATTATCTTCCTCATGATTTGCAATAAGGAATAAAAATAAAGCAAATTTTATCTCAATTTAAAAATAAAAATGTGGATCTGTTTTATATAATGGCTGTCTATACAAGCAGTTTATTCAATATATAATAAATTTTTTACATTATTATTACAGTGTTAGCTGATACAAATATTGTAAATAAGTAATTTAATAATTTTAATTAATAGAATGATATCATTCAAATGAATTTAGATACAAAAAGGTTGATATTTCTTTACATTTCAATTAAAAAATCTTAATGAGGATGTTAAGTGAATATCATAAGCGTATAATTGTTCATATTCTCGCTGCCTCTCGTAAGATTGGAATTTTATAGCCGTTGAGATACTCGTAACTTCATGTGGGTTACGAATTTCCACTTTGCTACTCAAGTGATGATCAAAATTCTGAATTCATATACAATAACAAATGTAAGAAGCCTTTCAAAGGGAAAAAAATTAACGTAAATACAAAGAAAATAATATTGATTTATACTTATTTTTTAATTATCTTCTTATAATTTTAGTGTTATCTTTGCTTACAATAATTGATTTAACCGTGATCTATGACTTAAATGGGCTTCAGAGTAACAACAGATAACAATATCTAAAATTGATATTGTACTCAAGGATTTTGAGTCTGAAGGCCCAGCATTTTCACTTACCAATTCTGTAACTAATAATTTAAATGAAGATATTTTATTGGTAAGCTCTATTGGTGAACAATAACGTAATTTACACGAATTTTCTGAAAATCAGGAATTGATTATTATATGATTACCTATGATAATATACTTTACAAAATTTCTATACTTTTATCAGTTAGTTTAAAGTTGTAAAAACATTGCTCTATTAAGAAAAGGTGAAATTATGTATACTTAACATTTTTATATTTCTACAGGTTTATTTAAATAAAACAGTAAAAATTTTTATTTAATTAGAAAGTAGATACCATTTATTTAGGGAATTTCACAGCCGAAATGGATATTTGATTAGTTCATAATCTAGCAGTAGGCATGGAACTCAAGCAGTAGACTTACAGATCTAGCAATTGACTTGAAGATCTAGCAGTAGACTTGAAGATCTGGCAGTAGACTTGAAGATCTAGCAGTAGATTTGAAGAAGCAGTAGACTTGGAGTTCTATCAGTAAATTCATGTTGACGCACATTATTTACAAACATTAAACCTTAAATGAGATAAAATTAAATTAAAACCTATATAAAACCTAAAATCTATCACATTAATTCTTTTGGAATAAACGGATTTTAAAAAATTCAACATCACACACCACACACACGTCATTTAATTGAAAATATATGGGATTCGAATAAAGTAACAAAACACATTTGAAATAATGAGTTTAAATAAGTATAAACTGTAAATATCGGATCCATTTTAAACATGTTTTCTCTGTATTAAATATCTGTCATCAAATTCAGTTTTATTTAACAAAAAAGTTGGACAAGAATATATAAGGACTTAAAACTTGATATATTGAAATTTAGTTGGTTTTTTAAAATATATCAAAATAAAATTTCTGATTAAAATGTCACCTAAACAATCTAAAATTTTTATTTCAAATTTCTTTCTTGTGCACCTTTACAAAATACTTTTCCTGTTCACCTACACAAAAACTATTCATTTAAAATTTTATTTATCTGACCAATGCTTTTAATGACAAGTTTTAAAATAAATATTATTAGTTATATTAAAAATAAAGGACGTCTATTTTAATATTATATTATTTTGTAAATATATTTTTTTAAATTTTTCAAATGTTAAATACAAAAATAATGTTTTTTTAAAAAGGAATAATTTAACAAAAATTTTGTACTGCAAAAAAAGATCAATTTTTAAGGAAAAGAAAAAAAACTATCAAAATTGTTTAGAAATTGGTATTATATTTTAGAAATATGAGTAATATTACTTGAATGTTGCTTGCCTAAAATAAACTTAAATGGCATCAGAACAGAAAAACAAAATACCAAAAAAGCATATTTGTTATTAATCAATTTTTTGCCTAACACAATTTTTCTAATGTTAGAAAAAATTGGATTAAAATAATTAGATTAAAAACTTCTTTAAAAATTAGATTAAAATATTACAAAGTTTTTCTAAAGTTTCTGTTAGCATTCAATTTGAATGACAAAAATTAATCGAAATAAAAATTAAAGTTAAAAATTTAAGAACATAGTTACATTTTCTTAGAAAAATGTTTCACTTGATACGTGAATAGGAAAATTTTGTTTATTGATAATTATGTATTGAGCAACCAACATTTATGTATATTCAAAGAAAGTATTTTTTCCTCCTTAAATTTAAAAATAAAATTTTTATATTGATTTAACAATTAAAATTCAGTATTGCAAAAAATGTCAAACAAAAAGGTAATTAATTAATTTGGTGAAATTATAGTTCTTTAAAATTTTAATTAGCAGTGTTTATAATTAATTTTAAAACGCAATATTTTGCAAATTACACAGAAAAATGAAATTTAATCAGTTTTTTTTTAAATTTATTGATAATAGACTTGTTTGTAACAGTGTGGGCGACTGAGTTATATCAGTTTACAATGTTTCACAGAATCATATAATTATGTTCTAAAATGTAAAAGAAAATTAATTTTAATTAAAATGTATAACACTAGTATACCTTTTTTATTAGCGATTAAAAAAATCACAGACATATATAAACAGAAAAATATTAAGTGAAAATTAGAAATATAAAAAATTTAAAATCGACAATATGAAGCATTTTATGAAGAAATTCAAAACATATATCCTATGATTAATGTACTAAATATAGATATATCGTTATATATATATTCGTATATGTGTGTGTGTGTATTTATACGTATATCAGTATGTACATATTCCATAGACATTTTCTTTTTCTGTATTAGTTTTGAATACTAATATTATTAAAAATTTCTTTTTACAGTTTAATTTTTTTATTTTCTACTCTGCCCGTTTTATATGAAGCTGGTTTGAGGTTTATTTTTGAGGGACACACAGATCAATTAATGTAATATTACAGGGTTATTTCCTTTAAATTAAAAGCAACAGTTTTATGAAAGAAATAATCTAAAAAATATTTAAATTCTATGTGTGAAAAATTATTTAATGTATTTTATCTCAATATAAATTTGTACTTCTATAAAATTCATGGTATAATAATAAGAATTATTTTTAATTATACATGCACTAATATGAAAATAAAGTAAAGCTTCATAATCCTGATATTCTTATTGCACTAATATGCATATATTCTAAATCATTAATGTATAAATCATAAATCTTTCAAATACATGATATAATTAAAAAAATCAAATTAAAACTTGAAAAAGAGCTTTACTTAATAGAATTAATCTCAAACTAAAAACACCAATAATTTTTTTTAAAAAAATGGTAACTTGGCAAAAATATTTTTAAAAAAAAGTTCTTTTTCGAAATCCATTGGATTTTTCTATTAATTTCACAATCTGTGAACTATAAGTGAGAAAATAAACGAAAGCTGAAATATTTTTATATAATTTAAAATCTATTTTTAAGCAAACAAAAAATAAAAGCTGAACCTCTTTTAAAATTATTAAAACTGTCTGAGAATGAAGAATCTCTTATATTTGGGACGTTTATATATTTTTATTTCCCTTATAAAAGAAAAATTATAAAATTTCTCTATAGATATTTTAATGTAAGCTATATTAAAATTTTGTTTCTTTGTAACTTAGAAAAAAAAACAAAAAAAAATGGATTTCGAAAAAGAAATTATTTTCCTTATTTTGAAAACTAGTTTGCTTTTCAAAGAAAATTTATTTCAAAATATAAATTTCTTATAAATAAAAAATACTGTAGAATTTATTCCGAAATACATATTAATTTATTTTTACTAAGCGACATAAAACTTAGTAAAGCTTATGGTCATGGATTTTTTCCTTAATTTTATGAAAATATTGTTTTATACTTAGATTTTATAACATAAAAATTTTAATATATTAAGGCTTTAAGAGATATTATTTTTTGAATTTCTAATAAAGAGGTCATTAATGAGCGAGAAAATAACTCTATTTTTTGTCTTACATCTGCACTTTGAAAAATTCTCAAAGGAGATATTTGAGTTCTTGAAAGAGTATTTAATTATATATACTTTATAGATTAAGATACTTTACTCTTATGACAATGAATTTATTTGCTTATTTCAATAAATATAAAACACAGTATATATATATATATATATATATATATATATATATATATATATATATATATATATATATATATATATATATTGTACCAAGCTCCACGGGTTCGTGTTGATTGAGAGTTGAATAAAGCGACCACTTAATGAACACAAGACTTTTATTCGTAAAAACTTCACTAGATAAACGAAATTCCCGCTCTAACAATCACAATTATACAGCTACAATTCGTCAGATACAATAGAAAATAGCTTCCAATCACAGGTCTCAAATACCTCAGACAGAGAACAACTAGCAGTCATAACTAATCGTCTTCACTCACTGACTGTCTTCACAAAAACTCTCTCTCTGACTCTTCCATGTCGAGCTGCGGTATTTATACCTGACTTGGCGGAGAAATCTACCAATTTCGCCAAGGCTCTGGAAGCTTCTAGGCTATCTCGGAAAATATTGGTCCTAGAGCTTAGGTGATGGATGTTTCCAGAAGTATCGATTTCTCGCCAAGTCGCCAAGAATCTCGCCAACCGTCGCCAAGTCGCCAAGAATTTCGCCAACTGTCGCCAAGTCGTCAAGAATCTTGCCAACTGTCGCCAAGTCGCCAAATCATTAGGAAATCCGCTTTTAAACTACAACACGTCTAAATACCGCAATTTTTGCCCAAAATGTGAGAATTTCAGATCTGTCTGAGATATTTTAAGACAAATATCATTATTTATAAATTTGTAACAATATATATATATATATATATATACAAGGTAGTTCTAAATAGTTCTTACAAATTATAAGAATGGTAACAGTACCCATCCAAACCCATCCAATCCAGACAGGCAATAAATACCATAGAACATAGGATCGCGTTCGATTCTGAAAGGACGAAAAGAGGCGTGATCAAGCAATAAAATGCAGTCAACGTCTGACGCTATTTGGTACCTACCTATGTAGTATGACTCCTCAAATCTTCAAAAATTTACTATATACAAATTTCTGTTGTGAAGAACAGCATTTTACTCTTAATTGAGACTGAATAATGCCACTCTAAATAGACGTTGTCTATCAAAGCGACATAATGTCAACGCTTCATGTATTAACTTCATAGCACTGTACAAAATTTTTCCTGAAATCTGTGGAGAAATACATGTATGAGGAAGTGGAAGATATGCACTTCATATATGATGAAGAAAATGGAATGAATGCGAAACACGAAGATTGCACGAACAGCGAATTGTCTCATTGTATTCCAAGTCATTCTACCTTTTTTTCTACGAACAACTGTTTCCAAATCATTGTAATTTAAGTAATTCTATTTTTCTCCACTAACAGCTGTTTCTAACTCATTGTAATCCATTCTATCTTTTTCAATTTCTTTTTACCCGTTCTACCTTTTTCCAATGATAATGAATGGCAGTAAAAATCAGTTTTTTGAAATCTCAAACAGGCTATTGCATTGAGATGTCTATGTATTCAGTTGAAGATATCGTTGCGAGAATCTCTGAAAGCGCCAAATTTACACGAAATCAACACTATTCGATAGATTCCACTCATTTCTTCGCCAATGTCAACTGAGCGATGACGGCATGGTCAGCATTTTAAGCACTTGAAGTGAGTTTTTGACTTAACATTGAATCTGATTTGCGAGTTTTGATATCATTCACGTGCTTCCCAAACACTGTTGCAAGTTCAAGCTGGAATTCTAATACTCATCTTTTCTGTCTCTCGTAATGGAATGGAACCCAAAGTTCCTATGTAATTATTACTCATCTGAACGAGAACTACCACCCCACTTATTTTGTAAAACAGTTTAGAACCACTCTGTAAATATATATCAAATAGAAGAAACAAATTTATATAAATTCAAAGCATTTTTTTTGAGGATTAGACTAATGAAAGTATAATTTTTGCAAATCAAATTTTAAAATATATGGATCTAAATCAATTTTGATTCATCTACAACTGCTAAAGTGCAAACTGTCAATTTGCTAATGAGCTATATATACAGACGATATCCATCGGTAAGAAATATAGTTTATAAACTCTTTAAAATTAATGTAATCATGGGTATTGGAAGTAAAACCTGGAAATGAATGCACTCAAGATCAAAATTTCGCTAAAGTGAACGGATCCGTACGGAGGGTAAAATGCGCCAAGCAGGCGATAAAGTGGTGCGATAAGTTTGCAAAACTGGTTTAACGGTTCGGATTACGTATTTATGACGTGCTTTTCGTTTATGAGGTAACGTGATCGCGTGATATGCGCGTTTTGTATGTAACCCTTGAAACTATTTCAGAATAATCTTAACGCTTTGAGTTTCGTTATTCGATTTTTGGAGTTTGTGTGTTGCTTGCGAAAATTACCAATTATTGGTGAGGATATATTGATTTTACGTTTTCGCGGAGTACGTATGAAGAAAGAATCATCGGGAAAACATAATAGAAGATTTTTTAGATGCGATAAAAACGGTATATTCGCCGAAAAGTAACGATTCGGAGAGCGATGAAGATTAGGTGAGTTATTTTGTTTTTCATTACAAGTTTATTCATATTTAAAAAATGAATATAATTTTTATAAAAATGAATGTTTCCATAAGTAAATGAATGTTTATGTTGTGTGTATTGCATGATAGTGTTTGAACGTGCCGCGTACTGAAATTTCTTTAATGTGGGCGATATATTAAAATTCGAGTTTAAACAAAAAGTGAAATTTGTTAACGTTCGAAATTTAGTTTTATTGCCCGGTTGGCACTATAGTAGGTAGCACTACACTGATGTTTTTTTAAGGTGGGTGCCATTGCTCGGCATATTAAAAATCGAGTTTAAATTAAAAAATGAAATTTGTAAACGTTCGAAATTTAGTTTTATTGCTTGGTTGGCACTGTAGTAGGTAGCGCTACACTGATGTTTTTTTAAGGTGGGCGCCATTGCTCGGTATATTTAAAATCCAGTTTAAATTAAAAAATGAAATTTGTAAACGTTCGAAATTTAGCTTTATTGCACTGTAGTCGGTAGCGCTACACTGATGTTTTTTAAGATGGGCGCCATTGCTCGGTATATTTAAAATCGAGTTTTAAAAATTTCCTTTCTATTTATTAGAATTTTAAAACTTCTACAGTATTTAATTATAATGAAATATTCAACTTTTTAGTATTTGGAATTCTTAAAAACGCGCGATTTCAAAGCTGAAGTTCGAACGCGATCGTTATTGGTTGATGGCTATCGCGGTTAGTGACGTAATTTAGGTTGGCGACAGAGCTGTAGATTGCTTGGCGCAAAAATTTGAAATCGCGCCAATCCCGTACGGGTCTGGTAACTTTTACCTAAAATTTTAATATTTCACCCCTCAAGAGTTGTAATGAAATTCATTTGCCACGTTTTTTTAATAAAATGGTAATTCTAATTTATTCCAAGATAGTATTTAATCACTATTTACTAATATATATATTTGTATTTAAAATTACAGCTTTACGTTCTTTAAAGCAGACCTTTAGTTTTGTTTGTATGGGCAGAGAAACTCTGCTACATCACTAATGAAATTTTCGGCATCGCGAAATAACAAAATAGTGTACATCTATACCATCATTTAAAGTATCCATATTTTTCTTTATACTAAACAGTGTTTCAATCATGTTGCGCTATGAAGCAACATAATGCCATATTGTTCGATCAGATTCATCGGTCTTTTATTATCTCTTTCGTGCTTTTGGGTGATTTCGAGAATCAATTTCAGTTTTCGAAACCTATAAAGAATATACCCAACAAAAAATAATGATTTGACGTTTTAAGTATTATTCTCAGCATTAGAACAGGAATTTCCTCTGCTATCTAAATTTATAAAAGGACTAGTTCTCTTCTTCTGCAGATGTGAACAAAGAATGAAGAAAGATATTTTTCCTATTTTGGTAAACTAATTATGGCTCTTAGTCGGTTATATCGATCTGTTTCAATCTATTCAAAATGAAATAGTTTATTTTTGAGTACTTAGGAATTTCAGTGATAAAATATATTTCTAATTTATCTAAATAAGAACAATAAACAAATTTATAATCAATTAAAAATCTCTAAACAATATAAATTGTACTAAGTAAATTTAAGTTACTGTACTAAGTAAATTAAGTTATTACTAGTTAATTATTTATTAAACAATATCTTCCTAATTTTAAGGAAAGCTCGTAACTAATGTTAAATAAGCTATTCTGCTAAAACTGCGCAATTCACTTGTAAATTTGTGAGCTTGCTGCATAAGAACTCTGATTGTGAAATTGAACTCAATAAGCTAGAATGATCTTATGATTTCAAATATCAATTACGTTATCTGAAATTTTTTATTTTATACCTAACGAAGTTAAACCAATAAAATATTTACAGTTCTCTTATACCATAAACTAAATTCATTTCATATTTTTATAAAAGATTATTAGCAAAAATTATAGTCCTACTTAATATTTGGTATAGTTTAAAAATTAATAGCAACCTTCGGTGTTGCAAGAACTATATGATATGAAATACAATAAAATATTTTACAAAAGAATATTTGTTTGCTTAAGACCAAACTGAAACAAAATTAATGTATACTTAAATAATTTATTTATTGAAACTATTTTTTAATATTATTAAATGATACTATAAATGCTGGGTCATTTCTAACTTTTTAAAAATAGGAGTTGAAAAAGTGTCTCGTTTGTGAATTGACTTTACTGTTATTTAAGATTAAATATGAAGATAATTAATCGAGGTTTCTAGGGAATGCATGATTTTATTTTCATATATATCAGTAGTAAAAAGAGACCTCCAACTTATTTACAACTCCAAAGATTTGAAATATTCAATAATTTGATGCAGCTGTTGAAAAGCCTAATTTAAAGTCGAAAAACATCGAAAGAATTTCTCGAACATTATTAATTGCTTTATTGTATGACTAACGATTGATGAAAGTGCATGGTTAACCTGCTTATATAACGACTGGTATTCATACTCTTAACCGATAGGTTTTCAAACCACATAGTATAAAAATTTGCATATCTATTCTCATTTCCTCTATATTAAAGCAAAAATAATAAGAAATTTAAAAAAAACTTTTTAAGACAATTATTAATAGTAGTTTTCAATAAATTTTACTATTTTTTAATTACTACAAATATATAAAAATTAAGAAATTTACATTTCATTGAATAAGTGTTATTAACTGCATCATTGTACTGTTTTGCAAGAAAATGAAATTTATTTGAGCTTTGGTGAATGAACTGCTTAAATACAAATGTGCAAAAAAGAAGAAAAGGTATAAGATTCATGGTCTCTGGACTGTTGTGTAAAGGCATTATTTTTTAGTCCGAAACATAATAAAAAACTGACAACTGCATACGTCAATGAAGATCTGGATTTTATCTTATTTGCGCGTTTGAAATTCCTAAAGAATTAGTTATCCTCTAATGATATGGAATAGAAGTTGAATAAGAAGTGCACAAGTAAGATATTCCTTTGGTCAATTGAATGTAATTCAAAATTACGAAACGCTATGCTATGTTCAGTTTTCTTGTTTGGAAGTAATATGGCACCCGAAAATCTACTATGATAAAAATTAATTTGTATATTTAAGTAAAATCAAATACTAATAGTTTTATGAGAGTAACATTTATAAATTATCTGTACTATTCATCCACTCGAATTTAATCCTCTTACCATTGCATTGCATGGCTCAATATATGGACACAGATGCTATATGGATTTTCCATATTTGATTGAAATGCAAATGGTCTTCTCTAGAAGATAAATCAACCGAGAATTCGATAAATTTAATGAACTTCTCAGAATTGTCTTATAGAGTAGTCTATAGTTTAATGTAAATCTTTGCGAATCGGGCTTAAGCACGTTTAAGGGAATAGTTGTACTAAAAGATTAGTTTCACTAAGTGGCCATTTACTTAATCATTTTCTAAGCTATTGTTGTCTACTCTAAGCACACAAATCCATAGATGTTATTTATATATTATAAATTTGATTTATTTGTGTATACGAATGTCATACAGTTTTGTAATATATATCTCTCAAAAGAAAATTGTGTTTATTGAATCCATTTACTACAATTTATCGAATTTTGATGATATGTTCCAAGAAAATTGTCATAATATATATATATATATATATATATATATATATATGTATATATATATATATATATATATATATATATATATATATATATATATATATATATATATATATATATATATATATATATATATATATATATATATATAAAACTGCTCTGTATACATATATCACAAAACTGCTCTGATAGAAATATATCTGTCTATATATATATGAAATAAATAAAATAGGATGTACAAATATATAAGTAAAGAAAAAGAAAATAGTTTAAAAGGAAACTTAGATTTGAAAGAAATATTTTTAGTAAGAAACATCGCTCTAAAGAAGTGAATATAATATTCATATAAAATCATTTTATACAAAATTTAGTAGCAAGTTCTATTGCTTCAAACAAATATTTTTGAAACATTAATCTCAATTGAAATCAAATATTTATCAATGTAAAATGTTTTTATCGAGATTCGTTTTTTAAATTATAGGAAACGTGCAGTATGTATTATTTAATCGAAATGTTAAATTTTTATATGCTGTCTTTCTTGTCATTATGTGAAAAGTATTTTCTAAATTCGTCTCTCAGAATTTACATATTTGCACTTATCACACCAAAAACAAATTCAAATGGACGCGTTAAAATGAGATTACATGAATATCGATTTCAGAGATAAATATTTCTGACAATTAATTAGAAATACACCTGTATTTACTGTAACAATATTAAAGAAGAAATGGTTTCAGTAAAAAAAAATTAATAAAAATAACAGCATAAAAAAGAAATTCTTTATGAAAATTCTCAGTATTTTCAATCTTTTAAGAAATTTAAATTTCTAACTTGTTAGAAGATAGGAAAATATAGCTTAAACATTTAGGCAAATTAAATATGCATAACGAATATTTTTATTTATTCAAAATTTAATTTCTTAAATGAGACAGCGAAAAAAGCGCACAAAAAATGAAGTCTAGTTATTTTTTTCGAATATAAATAATAGTTTTGTTTATCGCAAATGCGATTAGGCATTTTTTTCTCTTTTAATGACTTACTTCTGCATTGGAAAATAATGCTCTTTTAAAGGAATTTTGTAGTTTACATTTGCTGTCAAAACGGATGGAATAATAACAGCAAATTTAATCAAACAAATACATTAGAAAAGTGTGTTCAATACAAATACGGTAAAAATGTGTTATATTTGCTTGAAAAAAAACCACCGCGTGCACATTACTTGTGAAATTTAAATTTCCTCTCTTTCTCTTTTTTTGGGAAAATTTCCTTTTTTTTAATTGTTTAAATTTGATTGCAGCTGAATGATATATCGTTGATAAATAGAAATATTTTATGAAGAAACAGCAACCGTTTCAAAACCTAGATATACAGAAAAAAACAAAGGTTAGGATCTTGAACAAAAATTTATGAAAGCAACAAAAATAAAAGTAAACAGACTAAATTGAAATTTTTTTCTTTGGAAGCTTTTGTTGAAATGTTTTCTTATTATTCTAATAAATTTTTAAAAACGACTTTCCAAAAATATTCATAGTAATACAAAATTTTTAAGACTTCAATCAAATTTTCTCAATACAAAAATAAAAGAAATGCTGAAAAATACAGAAAATGTTCATGAAAATAAATCTAAAAGATCAATTATAAGTTAGAAATAAGCAAAACAAAAATTCATAAATTTAGTTTTCTTTTATTATCTGTGATACAATACATTACAAACAAAATACAGAAAAATGTACGATATCTTTTGATTCAACGAGATGAATTAACTCTCAGAATTAATGGCTCCTTCAATAAATAATAAAATTGAAATTAAATGCGTTGGGAAAGAAAATATAATAAGTAATTGAAAAAAGACTGAAAATAAAGTAAAAGCATAAAAAGTTAAAATGAAAAAGAAAGTTTTTATAAAAATTTCAACTGACAAAAGTAACTCGGAGCTCAAAAACTGGAAAAAGGAGATATATAAAACATTGTTGAGAGTGAAAACTTCTGAAAAGAGTCAGAGACTGATATGAAAGCTCCATGTCAAGATAAGGACAATAACTTTAACATGAATGATATTGCAGATAAAATACAGTTGAAAACTTTTTCTTGGTTTATGTTCTTTTTTAGTGATTAAAAAATATAAAAAACTATTATAAGTATGCTTTTATTTCTTTTATACTTTTTCATTTAATTTGGGAAACATAAAAACAAAAAGCACAGCTTTCAAAAATATATATTTACTATTTTTCCGTGAAATTTCTAGGAAAAAAATTTCACTTTTTTTAATGTAATTAAAAATGAAGATTCTAAATTTAATTTTTGAAAAGCAGTTTATATTTTCATTAAAAATTGTTTTTTATATTTTTAAGAAAAACAATTCTGAATGAATATATGAATATTATATGTATATACATACACACACACACACACACACACATATATATATATATATATATATATATATATATATATATATATATATATATATATATCGTAGTTTTACAGTTAAAATGAAAATTATATAAATTATTGTGCAATAAAATTGAAATCAAGAAGCATACCAGCAAATATTTTAAAATATAAATGCTAATGTGATCCGCCACTAATGCTTTATTAAGTTATGAAATACCCTATAGAATTATAATATATCAATTGTTATACAATCAAAATTGGTCACAATGAAATTTATTTCATCCTTTGAAATCGAATTTATTTCAATTAATCCCCACTGAAAAGCAATAATTTGTTTCAGAAACAATACAATCCATCATTAATTCCGTTTACATAATAGTTTATTCTAACCATTTTAGAGGTAGTTATATTTCTTTAGAATAATCAGGTATTGATGTAGGAATAATAACTACAACCACAATTTCTTTTATAAAATCATATAACCGATATTCTTTTTGATAAGTCTTTCAAATTTGTCTTACTTGAAAGGCTTTTTTTTTCATCTTTTTTAGTGATATCATATGAAGAAATCTTTTTTAAATAAAATTTTTAGAAAATAGAAAAAATGAAAAAATTTTCTGTTTTATATGGAATTATAATTATATAAAATATCATTTATTTACTTCAGTATATTTTATGATGATGTGTTGATATATTTTAAAATTTATTATAACTAGAGAAATTGGAGATTAAAGATTGAAAAAAATGGATAATATCTGTGTGTTCTTTTATACGATTAGCGGATCAAACGTCAGCCACATTTACAGCTTGACACTGGGAAATCCATAACTTTTCTGGAGGATATTGCGATTTTGTAAAATAAAGATATTTGCTATTTACTATGATTTCTTTAAAATTAAGTTTACAGAAAAATCGCAATTTAATAAATTTAAATGAATAAAATGGGCTTAAAAAATTAAATGAGGTTCAGTTGTTAAGCCTACAAATGAATGGAGGAAAAACAATAGATTTCTGGTATGAATATTTGTTTGAATCTACGCAGTGCTTAGTCAAAATAACAGAGAGAGAGAGAGAGAATTATTTTCAATATTATCTGAATAATCCAAAATGAAAAAGAATGAACATAAACGTGTAAAAATGCATTTATGTTAAAAAAAGAATAGCATATTAGTAAAATGTTCAACTATTTGCAAAATATAACAACCAAATACAAGGTCAGATATAAATCAACATTTTCATAATTAATTCAGCTTAAGACAGGTGACTTCATCAACTTGGAAATCATCACAGATTCTTTTTTCCATCTTGATTAGAATTCAATCATTGTGAAAGAATGAATAAAAACACGTTGTGAGAATGATAAACATTCTTCTTCAATAGCGTAACAACCTATTACAGGTTCTTAGCTGCCTCTACAGCACGCTTTTTCTAGCCCAGTCTGTCCAGAGCGACTTTGCCACTTCCCATCTTTCAGTATCTTGAGGTCATTTTCAGTGTCAACGAGCCATCTTGTTGGTGGTCTACCTCGGGCACGAGGGTTCTTAAACGTTGATATTCTAGTGGGGATTTTTTCACGGCTTCTACAGACATGTCCAAGCCATCTTAGCCTGTTGCTTCTGATAACTTGGATAATCTGGGGCTGGTTATACAGCCTATACAATTCAAAATTATATCTGGTTCGCCAGCAACCCTGTTCCTGTACAGGCTCATAGATAGTTCTTAATACCTTCCTTTCAAAGGTTTCAATGTTCGCTGTAAATCGACATTTAATGTCCAGGTTTCGCTTGCATAGAAGGATAAACATAGGTTTATCAAAAATAAATGAATCCTGAGAATAAAATGAAGATGGAAGAAATGGCGATATGATGAAAGTTCATGCACTAAACATAAACCTAGTCTAAAGTGACTCATACCACTTTTTAAACAAATCCAATGCTTACTGCTTTTCCATGAACCGAAACTCAATGTATTCTTGAATATAATCTACATTCTAGCCCTTTTTGTATATTGCTTGTAGCATCTAAGCATAACCGGATTCATACTTCTACCTGGCTCTACTGAAATTATGTACAAAACAAATGGAAAGTCATTGTTTGGTGGTTTCTGAAATATGAATATAGTCTTTTTTTTAGCAATTATCATTGCGTGGAAGTGTAAAAATACTTTTATTAACTGATACAATCCTAACATCACAATTATATGCGATGCATTATTTTTTCATTGCAGACACACAAAAATCTAGGGTAATACTTTACTTTATATATTCCCACTTTAAGTATCATCTGTAGAACACACACATTAACAAGAAAGCGATATGATTATGGGATCTGCATGCACTTCTCATCTTTGATGAATAATTTAAATCCAAATTATCAATAATGCTCACATGAGGTCAGATATTTTCATGCCTGATCCACTCCCAATACATATCTCTTAATATAATAAGCAAGATCAAGTGAACGACCAGCTTAAGTTGCGTCATTCTAAGACTCACCGTTAACTGATACTAGGGCACGGCTCTTCAGACCTAAAAGTCACGTGTTCAATCCCGTTTCTTATTGCCTATATTTTGATATTCAATGTAATTTGAAACATAATATATAAACTGACAAATCGAATCTATTGATATTTTTTTAAAATCTGCGGAATGGATAATTTTATAGATAATGAGATGGACTAGCGGTAAAACTTATTCACCAAAGTGTGTATGATCTTGATTTCTGTCCCAAACATTGTAGATGAAAAGGAGATGGATGTTGATCTTCTGCTTTTTGAGTGCACTTTTGTCGACGGGAATGCTTGGAATCTTTCAGGTTCCTTCATTTGTGTGAGTGTTTGCAACACGTGAAATGGCCCACTATCTATGAAAAGTCTTCCGAAAGGCAAATGCACAGTGGATGTTATAAAACTTTGCTGCAATATTCTTGGACATTGGGTAATCCAAAATGAGGTGACGGTTGTGCTACTCTATTTACAATTCGGGAAAGGTTTTCCAATATTTGTGAATTTATCTACCTCAAACAACCATTCGCTCAGTTCAGTGTCAGAGACTGTTAAGTTAATCATCACAGTTTTTTTTTCGCAGAAACAAATGCAATAGACAAAAAAATGTGCTTGTGATATGATAGCATCGATATGAAAATCTTCAAAATTTTATTTTTCATTTAAGAAATCGAAATATTTATCCCCCCATAAGCATGAATTGAAATTGTTATGTATAACCTTGAACTTCTTTAGGAAAACATTATTTAAAGACTTTATCAAAGAGTTAAAATTAATGTATTTTTTTTACAAAATGCCTAATTTAAACTAAAACGTTTCTTTCATTTAAAAGTCATGACTTATAACACAGAGAAAACATATAATTAAAACATTGAAATAAAAGTGATTTTAAATCAGTTATATCATTTTACGTCTAAAACATTATTCAAATGCAATCTCTACTTGAACGTATATGTTTTTACATTTGAATATAAGATCGTTTTCAAGAAGTAAGTCCTTATTAGATTTATAATTCAAAGTATTTGATTCATCATGAAGTATCAGTATTTTCCAAATTTTAACTTAAGAACATCCCCTAATAAGCTGATAGTATTCTTATTCTGTATCTCAAGCCACGTAATTCGCTAACCTGAAGACTCCAGGAAATAAAAGACTACACTTTAATATTTAACGATAACATGATTTTCGTCCAACGAACATCTCCACTTTAATGTTGGTTAAAAGACTTCTTCGTGTCCTTTTACACAGATCTCTAGTTTTCTTCTTTCAAGATCAAATTCTAACTTGGTGGAAGAACACTTTAAAAATATACATTTTTCTTGAGAATCTTAAATTTATCTGAAGAATTTTGTTCCCATAAAAGAGTTTATTCCTTAGTGAACTCAGGTAATGTAACAGATGAAGTTTGCTCACGGTCTATCTCTCCTCGAGGGTGTCTTGTAAATATTTGACTTTTTCTTTTGGCAACGTAACCAAATGTGTTTCTGATCACTTCGGACAAAGTGAATATCCTCCGGAAATTAAGCTTATCTTTAAAAATGAAGGCTAGGGAAAAGAAAGTTAAGAAAACTATGAATTCTCTCTTTCATTAATTTTAAAATAGTTACTCTTTAATTTGGTATATTTTTCTGACGTTTCTATAAAAATTGCATTAAAAATTTTGTAAAAGTTTTTTCTGAAAGTTACTTTTTTGAGAAAATAAAAACGTTTGAAAATTATCTTTGACAGTAAAATAAATCAAATCGTTGTTTGGACTTCATAAGAGCTGAAAATTAAATTAACTTACTTGTTTGTTGTTTTAGTATTTCGATATGAGATTTATAAATGACAGTAAAATTTAAATTACAAAAAATAGAGTACAGTACACTTTTCTACTTCAACTGATTTTGCTGAAACTTCTCATATTATTAGAATGTGCGTCATATTCACAGATGAATATCGAAGTAGCATAACAATAAGTCAGAAATTCAACCTCATTAACTACCTCCATAGCTTAACCATATATAAGAGATGAGGTTGACACTTTATTTAGCAACTATTCTCGCAATAAATCTGCTGGAAGAAAGTTAATTTTTTTATAAATATTAATTTCTTCTTAAGAAATGATTTTTGTCTTTTCACTCGGATGAGATTCAATCACAAGCATAACAATATTTGATTGGTTAAAAAGTAGCAAATGAGATTATTTCTTTAACCAATCACATTTCCACACAGTTACACGAGCGAAATAAGAAAGAGGCCGGGAAAGATCTTAACGAGTAATTATTATACAATTATGAAAGCCATTCCAGATATTATTTTTTAAGACAATTTTATGATAGATCTTTCATTGACAATCACAGTTTTCACAAGTATTCAATGAAAGACTTTCTCCAATTATTAGTATTTGCATCGATATTTACTCTATGAAACAAGATTATATTATAACATGAGTTATACCAAACTCATGATATTAATTAATATTGGTTTTTAACAGGGTAATATGCTCGTTTTCATACATGTATGATTGACTTCATATTGACTTCAGTGATTAGACATCGTTAAAAATCAAAGAAATAACACTTAATTTAGTTTATTACTTTCTTAAGGTTTGAGAAATACATTATCTGTTTTTGTATAAAATGCTTTTACAATATTTTTCTAAAAATATTTTTTTAAACAATATTCAAAGGATTTGATATTTTTAGTTAACAATACAGTAATATTAGTTTTGGATATATTGTTTCTTAAAATAAAAGTCGGTATATATAACTAAAAATTGTAGAACTATTTTAATTTAGAAAATTTTTCATTGAATATTTATGAAACCCATGATAGTCTCACACACAAATGAAACATTTATCATAAAACTATCTTGTAAAATATTTAGAATTTTGCTTTTAATTGCAAAAAAATTATTTGTCAAGTTGTTAAAAGAATTATCGGAAGTAAAACAATTTAATTACAATCATACTAAAAAAATTAATACCCTAACAATGCAATTTTCCTTTACTTTGTGACAGCAATTTGATAGTGGACTGAGTAATAAAAATATTAAATATTGCTGCAAAACCGAATTAAAAGAAAGTTGAAAAATTCGAGTTTCGCTATTTTCAAACTCGAAATCTGGATATTTGTGCGCCTTTCATTTTACTTCAAACGACATCTTGTCTCATTTTTGGCCGAACACTTTGAATAAATTGTCTCTGAAATCGCAATTCCGAGATCAAATATCAGAAAATAACATATTTTCCCATCTCTCCTAACGATTGTTGAAATACAGATTTCATAACGACGCAATCGAGGAAGAATTTATAAGCCTCATATTTTTGCTCTAAATTCTACTGAATGGGCTACTGAAAGTAAAGAATAAAAATTGTTGTGGATGAAATAGAATAAGAACATAAAAATCACACTTTTCTATATCATCGTATTTATTTTAGAGGAATTTGGTGCCATTTTAACAAAAGATAAAAATTGTTAGTAAAGCAATATATATATTGTTACAAATTTGTAAATAATGATTATATTTGTCTTAAAATATCTCAGACAGATCAGAAATTCTCACATTTTGGGCAAAAATTGCGGTATTTAGACGTGTTGTAGTTTAAAACCGGATTTCCTAATGATTTGGCGACTTGGCGACAGTTGGCGATATTCTTGGCGACTTGGCGACGGTTGGCGAGATTCTTGGCGACTTGGCGAGAAATCGATACTTCTGGAAACATCCATCACCTAAGCTCTAGGACCAATATTTTCCGAGATAGCTTAGAAGCTTCCAGAGCCTTGGCGAAATTGGTAGATTTCTCCGCCAAGTCAGGTATAAATACCGCAGCCCGACATGGAATAGTAGTAGAGTTATGTGAAGACAGTCAGTGAGTGAATACGCGCGATTGGTTGTGACTGCTAGTTGTTCTCTGTCTGAGGTATTTGAGACCTGTGATTGGAAGCTGTTTCTTATTATATCTGACGAATTGTAGCTGTATAATTGTGACTGTTACAGCGGGAATTTCGTTTATTTAGTGAAGTTTTTTTACGAATAAAAGTCTTGTGTTCATTAAGTGGTCGCTTTATTCAACTCTCAATCAACACGAACCCGTGGAGCTCGGTACAACTGGTGTCAGAAGTCGGGATTGAAGAGTTGATGCAGCGTGTCACAAGAAAAATGGATATGGATTTAATGAAAAGTCTTCTCGAAAAATTAGCGGAGCAGATAGCTGAGATGAAAGCTGGACAAGAAGAGATGAAAGCTGGACAAGAAGAGATGAAAGCTAGACAAGAAGAGATGAAAGCTGGACAAGAAGCGATTAAAACCGAGATGATGAAAGAGATAAAATCTGGACAGGAGGAGATGAAAGCTGGACAAGAGGAGATGAAAGCTGGACAAGAAGAGATGAAAGCTAGACAAGAAGAGATGAAAGCTGGACAAGAAGAGATTAAAACCGAGATGATGAAGGAGATAAAATCTGGACAGGAGGAACTTAAAAAGGAACTTAAGAAGGACATTGTAAGTGTTAAAGAAGAATTCTCCAACATCATTCAGGAGAAGATGAATGCAATGGAAGATAAGGTAACTTCAGTTGAAACTAAAGTTCTGGAGATAGAAGAAAACGTTGAAGAAGCATTAGACAATATGAATAAGAAGATTGAAAACTTGGAGAAGCAAATGTCAAACAAACATGAGGAACCCAACGTGGCATTTGTGCCTTCCCTAGCCAATATTAAACTCTCAACATTTGATGGGAAATCATCCTGGCAAGTATACAAGACCCAGTTTATGATGGTAGCGGAAGCTAATGGATGGAATCCCCGAGCCCAAGCTTTTCACCTGGCGGCTTCTTTAAGAGGAGACGCGGCTGACATCCTCGAGACGCTTCCGGAGGAGCAGAGGCACGATTTCCAAGCCCTATCGAGTGCGCTTGAGCTGCGGTTTGGAGATAAGTGCACTAAAGAATATAGCAGACTACAGTTAAAGTCCCGCTATCAAAAAGCAGGTGAAAGTCTGCAAGAATTGGCTGCCGATATTCAGCGACTTTCCCATCTAGCATTTTCGGACTGCCCAGCTGAGACACGTCAAGATCTGGCTCTCCATCACTTCATCGATAGTGTGAGAGATCCGGAAATACAGAAAACACTTAGACTCGCCGATGTCAAAGATATTGGATCTGCCCTAGTCTACGCACATAAGATAGAGGCTGCCCAGCAGGCCGCGCGTAAAGACCGGCACTCAATCAGAGCCGTCTCTGCTACTGATACGAACTATGATCTAAGAAAGCAAATTGAAGATCTGCAGCGAAAATTGCGTAGCTTAGAATTGAGTAAAGGTGGCAGAAACACAAAAATTCAGTGTTGGACTTGCGGTGGAGTCGGACACGTCCGTAGATACTGTCCGAAAACAAAAGATGGTGGAATTTCTAAAATGGAAATACGTCAACGCAAAGAAACTCTTCAAAGAAATACTGATGCATTATCAAGGAAACCGTGTAATGAAAGCTGCCGATATTGTTCGAGAGTAGAGAAGAACTATCAGTTAGTAAATCCTTCGGTACGCCAAGTTACTGTTTCACCTCCACCGAAACCAGACCCATGGAGTGATAAAGGACTTAGAGAAGCTCAAAAAGAAGACCCAGATATAAATCCAATTTTAGAATTAAAAGAATCTTCCAGTATGAAACCAAGTTGGCAGGATATCTCCACCTACAGTCCTGCTACTAAGCAATATTGGGCTCTTTGGGACTCACTCCATATAAGAAATGGTGTCTTATACAGGAAATGGGAGTCCGATGATGGACGTAATTTCAAATGGCAGCTTGTTCTTCCAAAATCAAGAGTTTCAGATGTTTTGAAAGAATTGCATAGTAGTTCAACTGGAGGCCACTTCGGAGTAATGAAAACTCTACAGAAAGTTCAAGAACGCTTCTATTGGAGCAAAACGAGACAAGATGTAGAGAAATGGTGCCAATCTTGTGATGACTGTGCGGCACGTAAAGGACCGAAGAAACGTAGCCGAGGAAGGTTGCAGCGGTACAACGTAGGAGCACCTTTTGAGAGGATAGCATTGGACATTTTGGGTCCTTTACCACGATCCTCAAATGGCAACAAATACATACTAGTTGTCATGGACTACTTTACTAAGTGGCCTGAAGCGTTTGCAATCCCCGATCAAGAGGCGACTACAGTAGCCGACGTTCTAGTGCATCAATGGGTTTCCAGATTCGGCACACCCTTACAAATCCATTCTGATCAAGGGACAAATTTCACCTCTGTTGTGTTTAAAGGAATGTGTCAAATTCTCGGAATAGACAAGACGCAGACCACGCCACTACACCCACAATCGGACGGCATGGTAGAGAGATTTAACAGAACCATCTTGAATAATCTCTCACTTATGGTTTCCAGAAACCAGCAAGATTGGGATTTGAAGCTACCGCTGTTTCTGCTTGCATATCGCAGTGCTGTCCATGAGACTACCGGATATACTCCTTCACAGATGCTCTTTGGTCGCGAACTTCGTCTCCCTTGTGATCTTCAGTTTGGTCGTCCACCGGATACATCTTCATCGCCAGAGGAATACCTTCGAGACCTTCAGGCACGTCTTGAAGATGTCCATAACTTCGCTCGAGACCGAATCAACCTGACGACCGAGAGAATGAAGACGAGGTATGACACAAGAGCGATGGGACATGAATTTCAAGAAGGTGACAAAGTTTGGTTGTGGAACCCGATTCGACGTAAAGGACTTTCTCCAAAGTTGCAAGCCAACTGGGAAGGTCCCTACACAGTCCTAAAAAGACTGAACGACGTCGTGGTTCGTATAAGAAAATCATCTTCTTCAAAACCAAAGGTAGTACATTATGATAGATTAGCTCCTTATCGTAATGCAGAGTAAAAATTAGTAGACCATGGTCTCTTTGTAAATAGTATAGATAATTTTTTTTATCTTTTCTATTTTTTTGTATTTTTAGTTGCTTGTGTATGTAATGTATCCTCTTGAAATGTAAATTCTTTTATATTAAATTTGGCCTCCTATCAGGGGATTGTACTGCCCGGGACGTGCAGTCCTTGAGAGGGGGCAATGTTACAAATTTGTAAATAATGATTATATTTGTCTTAAAATATCTCAGACAGATCAGAAATTCTCACATTTTGGGCAAAAATTGCGGTATTTAGACGTGTTGTAGTTTAAAACCGGATTTCCTAATGATTTGGCGACTTGGCGACGGTTGGCGAGATTCTTGGCGACTTGGCGAGAAATCGATACTTCTGGAAACATCCATCACCTAAGCTCTAGGACCAATATTTTCCGAGATAGCTTAGAAGCTTCCAGAGCCTTGGCGAAATTGGTAGATTTCTCCGCCAAGTCAGGTATAAATACCGCAGCCCGACATGGAATAGTAGTAGAGTTATGTGAAGACAGTCAGTGAGTGAATACGCGCGATTGGTTGTGACTGCTAGTTGTTCTCTGTCTGAGGTATTTGAGACCTGTGATTGGAAGCTGTTTCTTATTATATCTGACGAATTGTAGCTGTATAATTGTGACTGTTACAGCGGGAATTTCGTTTATTTAGTGAAGTTTTTTTACGAATAAAAATCTTGTGTTCATTAAGTGGTCGCTTTATTCAACTCTCAATCAACACGAACCCGTGGAGCTCGGTACAATATGTATATTATTTCTTACATGAAACACATCAGTACTAATTTATTCATTTTATTAATAACATTAATATTTAATAAGTAAAGAAACTCACATGTTACAAATGCTCACTACTCTAAAAACTAATTTTTAACCTCCAAAATTGCTGAAATTAGATTATTTTTTAAAAATTTTGCAACATATTAAGAATTGAGATAATTGTTGTTGTTTTCTAATGACACTTGGACAAGCCAAGCTCGCTATGCTATGCGAATTAAATCGATTGGGAGCGCCTTTCGTTCTAATCAGAGCACCATGTAGGTGAAAGTACGACTTTGCTCTTCACACTTGCCATAGGTACTCGTTTATAGGGTAAACAACCATTCACACCTCATTCATACAAGGAAAGGACAAAGAAAGGATAGACAGAGAGAGAAAGTACATCCATTCCCGAACCGGGATTCGAACCCAGGCACGCTGACCATAGACAAGTTGGTCGGATAAAATTGAGATAAAAATGCATTGAATAATATTTATTCACTTCGAAAACATCACTTGATGATGAATTTTAATCATTATAAACTGGCTTAAAATAAATATATATAATAACTAAATTATATATATATATATATATATATATATATATATATATATATATATATATATATATATATATATATATATATATATATATATATACAAGAAACATCTGTGGCTTAGAAACTAATGTTTGTTTTTATTGAAATAAACAAATGTTTCTTATTAAACTATATTTTAATAAATACAACATATGTTGATTAAAATTATGATTGTTATTACAGGATTTAATGATATTTTCTCAAAGAATGCGTAATTTTCATTTATATTTTTGGAGAAAATGCTGTTTTCAATGCATTCTTCACAATTTTGGATTCTTTAAATATTATATATGTACTTATATTTAAAACTTTCTCTCTTTTGCAACATATATATTTAAACATTTACCAAGGTTGACTACATTAATTTATTAAGTTTTTAAGCTGTCCTAATTTAAATATACTTCATGCGAGACACAATCTTGATTTGTGAGTTATTTATTTCATATTTTACAAAATTTATATATATATAATTATTCTCACAATGGAATATTCTTGGAGCAAAACATTCCATTAAATCAGTTTCCCAAAGGAATATACGTTATTAAGGCTAAAATCCTAGTGAAAACATTTTCTATATCACAAAGTAATCATCAATGCACTGTACATATTTTTAAGATTCTTTTTTCAATTTTTCTTTAAGTTTCCTATAAATTTTGTAATTTTTCTTAATTATTTCACTTTGAGTGGTAATTTATCAGCCATTTTTGAAATATGGGCCGCACTAACTGCTGTATGGATAGCTCTCTAACTTCCAGTTTAAGAAAACATCGATTCACCTCTTTTCTCAGACACAAATGTTTTCAGTGGTCTAAAATCTACGTTATGAATCACCTCGTCTTCGAAATAGTTCTAGTAAGCAAAATGTAACCACAGGGAGACAGATTATACAGCCAACAGTCTTGAAATACCCAAAATATCATCATCATCGTCTTGCAGGATAATGTAAACAGCAGAGATATTAGAAGTGGTTGATAGTTAGAAAAATATGCATCCGAATTTATATTATCTTGTAAGAATTTTTATTGATTATAATTAAATATGAAGTATTTCACTATGAAGTCATTGAAAAATGTATATAAGAACTTATCTTTATACACATTATGCCAATGTGCTTCTGGACATATTGAAATTGCTCACAAGCATAATACATATGCAAAGAAAAAATCACTGAAGACAGCAAAATACTGATGATGAATTTAAAACACTAATGCTAACAAAATGAAAAATGGATGTGAAAAATTTTCAATTTGAGAAAGTTTGCAATTTCGAGTTGCACCTGTGTTAATAATATACAGAAATGAGTATAAGCCTTAGGAATAAAGCATACGTGAAAACGCAGATAAGGTAGACAAAGAAAAACTACGTTGATAAAAAAGAAAATTATATTTTTGAATAGACTTAATTTCTGCTGTTAATATACCCTAAATAATTTAATTTTTTATTTAATATACACATTTTCTCACTTGTAATTCTTGAAATGCTTAAAAGAAGGTAAACACCAAAGCTTAAAAGCATCAATATTATCGAAACTAAATGTTCTTCCATGGTTTCCAAGATCAATCACTTCCAAAAGGATATGTTTTAAAATATTTAGAAAAATTTCAAGATACCTTGCAAGAGAGTTGAAATAGTTTATTGTTTGATATACTTATGGCAGAAACTACCATGGAAAGAAATGATTAAATTGATGGATTTCAAATTGAACCATACTTCTGCTTGTACAGATTTTCGTAGCCAATTTTATTATTAACTGAATTAACATCGTATAAAATATTCTTCGTCTGAATTTGTTATTATTTTTCCATCAGTAAAAACACTATGCAAAGTAACGAATTAAAAAATTATAGCTCAAATTTTTCTTAATATTTCTAACAGAATGTATTTATGTACATTTATTTTCCAAACAGCAGGATCCGGTTGACTACAACAAAGCTGTAAACTGATACTCATTTATCGTTACCAGAAGGGCACCTGTGAACCAGTCAAGGAGATGAGGCCCACGTCACTCCACTTTACACTCGTTTATAGGACTACTCATTTATCGTTACCAGAAGGGCACCTGTGAACCAGTCAAGGAGATGAGGCCCACGTCACTCCACTTTACATTCGTTTATAGGATGGGCCGCATTGATTTGTTATTTCAGCAGAAAGGACAAGGGAACACCATAGATAGATAGGAATAGCCATACATGAAACGAGATTCGAACCTGAGCTCAACAGTCTAGGTGTTAGAAACGCTAACCACTCAACCATTGGCAGGCATGTTTATAAGCAAATAATGATACTTATTTTATTTAATGTCTTTATGCATTATAAACCGAAATTACATGTTTTCCCCATTACTGATATGATAAATTACTTTATTTTATTACATTACACAAATAGAACTCGAAACAATTGATATCTGAAAGACACATATATAGCTGGAATATTTTTATATACCATTCAGTGGTAAAGTTAATCAAACCGCAACTTGTCGCCAAAGCAAGATGATATATTTCCGTGAAATGTCGAAACCAATTTACTTTTTTTTTTACTTTCTGCCTCATAAGAAATATTCCGCTGTAAGAAATAACAACTTTTCTACACCGCAAAAAAGTTTCTAAATTTGGAATGTGAAAGAAATAAACCCCTTTTTTTTCAAAAAAGTCAGAATTAGTTCGTAAAAGGGGTGTGGGGAGAAATAAGTTACCTTCCTTGCTTCTAAATGACCTCGAAGATTTTTTTCATTTGCCGAAATAAAGTCTCAAAAAATAAAATCTTCGGTGTCCTTAATGTGGAAACGCATTAGGAACACCCATGAAGCCGACAAGCAACATAATAACAGTATTCCACCACCCAACAAATTCCAAGGAATTCTTTTCTTTTTTCTGAAATGAAAAGAAAAAACAAGAATCAATATCACTTAGCAGTTTTGAGGAGAAAAGACATTAGGAAATGACTCGTCCCCCTATTTTCGGCAAGGCATCAATTATTCATCTCGCAGTCTTGGAAGAACATGCTTTAATTATCGCCAAATCGTAAAAGGCTTTTATCGCTGCCATTTTTTCTACTCTAGCTGACGCAATCAACTTTTGTTTTTGGTTTATTATTCATAAATGGGCATCCATGTTTTTTAACAATACAGGTGTTAATAGCCGGAAGCAAGTTTCTTTTATTAAGAAAACACTACTTGCAAATTGCTCTTTTGCTTTATTTGACTGAGATCCAAATGATTGTTCCAAGAAAAAATTGATTAAGTTAGTTTAAATAGAAATAAATTAAACAGCATGAAGTTTGTTTTGTAAGCGTAAAAATATTTATATATAATAATATTTGTTATATTATTTTACACGATGTTTTTGCACCTTAATGTTAATTAAACTGAGACTTACAAATTAAAGTGGATTTTTTGAACTATGAACATCTATTACTTTGGTACAACTGAACTTACGAACTTTTAGATACCAAATAAAAAAGAATGCCATTCATCTGTCAATGCGCCTTTGTAATTGTGACACATTTATAGTATTCTTTTTTATGCTTTTAATTTATCGAAATATGCCAGAAAAATAAAATAATTCTTTAAATCTATATTGAAAAACTGATATAAGTAGAAAGCAACAGAGAAATATCCAATTAATGTTAATAATTATGATGAATAAATGGTACTTTTACATTATACCCCTGCTTATCATTCTAAAGAAATAGCATGTTTCCTATGGAGAAGTGAAAATAATATAAAGTAGACACGATGATTTTATTGGCTCAAAATTTTATTTTAAATGTAATATGTACCAATCAAATTTTTTTGTGTAAAATTGACTAAAAAGCGATAAACAATGGTAAACAAGCTAAATGTAAAATAAGGTTAAAGTTAGTTGGTGCGACAGATTACTTGGTGATAGTTAAACGAAGCACTATGGTCACAAATCACCAAAGGCAAAAATAGGCAAATATAGCAAAATTTAATTTTGTTTCATTGAAAAACGTTACTATGACGCCATACTTACACAAACGATCACCGAAGCGATTGCTTTTATTTAACCCAGAGTAGAGTTCTACCAATTGCTGGAATCAGCCGGGTAGAAGTCTTCGTAATTTGGAAACAGGAATCAAGAAGACGATTCCCTAATATTTGACTTACCACTCCACAGGTATCATTTCTCTTGGAAGACATTGCAACCACGATTTATTTAAAGTGACTCAGCCGCCATTAGGGAACATAACGAATTTTTTGTTATTCCGAGATTTAAACTCACCATCTTCCGAAAATGGGAATGCCGCTATAACCAACTAGGCCACCGTGGACAGCGAAATATATTTTAATAAGCTCAAAAACTATTCGCAGAAGAAACGAAAATCCGCAGAAAGATAGAGTAGCGTCATTTTGACCAAAAAACCGAAATTAAACAAATTGAAAAAAATAACCATTCATATATAGACTATAACTCTTATTCTAATAAATCCAAGGACTATATATTAGGAATTGACTTCTAACTATGAACGACGTCTATCTTTCTCTGTTGATCTCTTCTGTTGTTTTTGAGCTTTTTATATATTTCTAAATAATTATTTTAATCTGTTTTTTAAAATGCTTCCGAAATTTATAAATTTGTCTTATTTAGAGTGTAAAAAATAATAAATCGTAATTATTGTTGAAATTCTTCGCTATTGTTTCTAAGATTATAGGAAAACTCAGTATTTTTTATCACTTTTGTGAACGCGTTTTTCTGGTTTTCAATTGTTTATTTAAAATGAATGCGACTGTGACTGCGAGCAAAAAGAAGAAAACTGAGATAACTTTAAAAAACCTAAATGCAAAGCCCATTTAAATCATAATTTTCTATGCTGATAAGGTGCAAAAATAATTTTCAGTGGCTTTTCATATTAAACAAAGTA
Source organism: Latrodectus hesperus (assembly GCA_037975125.1). Lineage (NCBI taxonomy): Eukaryota > Metazoa > Arthropoda > Arachnida > Araneae > Theridiidae > Latrodectus > Latrodectus hesperus. The sequence continues at coordinate 47,490,684 of CM075856.1, forward strand.
ATAATGTTATTGCTTTTTTAATAACCTTATTACTTTGCTTAATGCGTGAATGCAAAAATGCAATTACTTTTTGTTTTAATTACTTTACTTCTATTAAATATGGTTATTTTATTTACTATTCATTATTATAAATTTGGAAATGTAATTTATACCCAATTCGAATTTTTAATTGCTTGCAATTAATTGAAATAATTTTCGTGCCATTGCTGTTTTTAATATCATTTTTACTCAACTAACTAACATGAGAGAGCGAATGATTTCAAACAACAGTTAAAATTAAAGGAATTATATGAGTATGAAGAAAATGTGAAACTAAAAATATATAAAAGATCAAGTGCAATTTTAACATAAAACCTGCAAAAAAAGTCTTTTTAAATTCACTGCTTGTACGTGTTTGTTAAACTTTTGTAGCGATTGCAAACATAATTTAAAAGATTAAATCTAATTACCGAATAGAAGTATGCTTAAAGACAATAACACTAAGCTTCTTTAACTGCTGAATCCAGCAATTCTTCACTTGCTTTACGTATTTCGTGTTGAAATTAATCTCCGAAAGCTTAGAGTCCATCAACTAATTAAGCACTAAATAAATAAGGCTGCAATTAAAAGAGGAGATAAAACAGTAATGCTTAGAACTAAGCAAATAATTCTATTTTCTTATCTGAATGTATTTTTTTATCAATTATTTTTATATATATAGAAATTTTGGTTAAATTTCAAATATAATTATCTGAAGTTACAATGAATCTTTATTTACTATGAATCCATAAAAATTAAAATCGGAATCCTAAATTTTCAAAATTTTGCAAATTTCTCAAAACATTTTAATGGAAAGATTTGTAATATTGTTACATTGTTGATAAAATAATAATATAATTCAAAATTTATAGTAACTAAAGTGTTAGAAAATATAATATTTATAATCATTTATAGAGTTTAAAAAGTAAAAAATTTTTAAATGCATATCTAGTAAATACAACAAACATGTATTAATTTGAAAAAAATAATGATATTTATAAATCAATCTATAAATATGATTTTAAGTATCTGTTTAAAAAATATGCTTCTTTCAGTTTTAATAAATAAAATGAATGTACAGTGTAGAAAAGGATATATTAATAATAGATATTAGAATAAAATGTGAAGATAAGACAAAAGACTGTTAAATTAAGAATGCTTTAATGGAAAACTTGCTCATCAGACGTAAACGATATATTTATCGAATCTTTAAATATTATGGCAGGTATTTACTGAATGAAATAAGCACTTTTATTTTTAGAAGAAAAAATAATCTTTAATAAACTATGTTAATATTTCAAATTCGTATCATTTTTTTACCTAATAAAAACTGAAAAAATCACTAGTTTTTCCAACTTTTTGGGAAAAATAAAGGTATGGCATATAAATATTAACAAAGTTATTGACAAATATTTTCGAACAAAGAATTACAAAGCCATTATAAGATGAATATTTGGAAATCTAATCACAGCAGTATATTCAATAAATTACATTTCTTATGTTTATTATTCTGATTACTATGTTTCTAGATAAAAATATTTTTTCAAAAATTTTGAGTAAACTACATTTTAGTATTTTTCTATTATTTTTGATGTGATAACTCTGATAAAAATGAATATAAAAAGAAAGTTATAAGATGGTAATAAACATAGTAAAGAAACAGCATTTTTTATAACAAAAGATGGCTAGATATATAATCGCAAGATCTTTATTTATCATCATAAGACATACAGTGTCTCACAAAAGTGATGGGACACTTGTGCTTTACAAAAGGAAACTGTAATAAAATTAATTAAAAACACATGTACAAATTTGTTGTGAGTGTGTTTCATATTTAAAGTTAGTAACAATTATTACATAACATACATTTTGTCAAAAAATTAAAATATTAATTAAATAAAAATACATTTGTTTAGAAAAGAGCAAAAAAAGCTCATATTAGTGATGGGACACTAACTTTTCCATCAAATATATATCCAAAAATTTTACTTTTTAAAAGGTTTTAATATTTTTGTTTGTATTTCTTTTTACATTTAAAACTTTAATCTTCTTGGGATGGATTTGACTAATTTTTTTGTGATTTCTGGAGTGATTTTACCCCATTCCTCTTGATGCACCGATTTTAATTGTTGTTTTGAAGAAATGGGTGTGTTTGCGAATTTTTGATTAAATTCTTGAAAAATATTCTCTATGAGATTTAAGTTGGAGATTGTGGTGGCGTTTTTATAATTTCAGGACAGTTATACAGCAGCCAGAGTCTAACATTCAAAGCAATGTGTTTGAGGTTATTGTCCTGGTAGAAGCTAAAATCATTATGAATGTTTAATTTTCGAGTTGAAGATTTCAAATTTTGCTTTAGAATTTCAACATACTTGTATAGTTCTATTTTACTATCAATAAAAACAGGATTACCAACTCCAGCGGATGACATACACCCCCCTATCATAACTCCTCCATCATGTTTTACTGTTGGCAACAAGTTCTGTATACGAAATTCTTCCCTCGGTTTTCTCCACACCAAGATTCTACCGTCAGAACCAAATATATTAAATTTACTCTCATCAGCAAATATAACTTATTCTAGTAATTAGAATTTTTATTTATGTTGGATTTTGTGATAGCCAGTCTGAGTTTTCTATTCTTTTCACTTACGAAGAATTTTTTTCTGATATCCAGCAGACTCTACCGTTATATCCAGCAGATCAAATTACTCTTCTAATAGTCTCAGGATTAACAATTATTCCATATAATGTTTGTAAATCAGCAGCAACTTTATAAGCACTCATTCTTGGATTTTTTTTAATAATTCGGACGACAATTAGCTTTATTCCATTGAATAGCTTTGATGGTTGGCCACGTCTTCTTTTATTCTGAATCACATAATTCTTTTTATATCATTTAATGATATTGAAAACTGTTGAATGACTCAAGTTAACTGTTTCAGCAGTTTCTCTAATAGATTTTCCACTTTCAATATGCAAATGAATAACAAATTTTCGAATTTAAGGCGAAGTTTCTTTTCGTTTAGCATTCATGGCTGCACACAGCTAAAAAACACAAAAATTCCAAAACAATCTGGAGAGAAATACTGCAGAAGATTTAATAAATTATTGCCAATTGCTTTTGAGTAAAAATAAAGCACCCAAAAAATATTTTTATTGCTTATTTTTCAGACTATTTTTGTTGCATATCTAATGGTGTCCCATCACTTATGTGAGTTATGTTTTTGCTCCGTTCTAAACAATTATATTTTTATTAAATTAATATTTTAGTATTTTGACAAAATGTATGTTATGTATTAATTGTTACTAAATTTAATTATGAAACACACCCATAAAAATTTTGTGTACATGTATTTTTAATTTATTTTATTATAGTTTCCTTTTGTAAAACAGAAGTGTCCATCACTTTTGTGAGACACTGTATTTTAGTAGGAAAAAATGCATAAATAGAGCAGACATCAGCACAATTTTATTTATTAAAAAGAGAGACAGTTGAAATATTAATTTTTATTTAAAACAAATTATAAAAAACTTTTGCAATCTGAAATAATATTGAATTCTATGTACAATTTTAAATTAAATGTATTATATATATATATATATATATATATATATATATATATATATATATATATATATATATATATATATATATATATATATATATATATATATATATATATATATATATATATATATATATATATATATATATATATATATATATATCATAACAATCTACTTAACATAAATTTCAAATATTATTTTTTTAAAGAATATATGTCTTGTAATGAATAGAAATATAAAAAGTTAGAGCAATTCTTCATCATAATATACAACAAAGTATATAGTTCCTTGTAACACAAACTTTATACCGACGCAGAAACAAATATATTTAAAAAAAAGACATTTCATATTTCTGCAACTACTCCTCCGTAAATAAAACTATGCCACAGTGTTCTCAGCACAATTGCTGACAAGAAAGTGCTTGGTAAAAACGAAACAGTGATAAAAACATGGTATAACAACTATAAAAACTTCTTTCTTTTCCCTTCGTCCGGCAACACCAAGATGTGTCATGGAACCGAGTAGGCTTATCTTTGATTTCAGCCCCCTCCCCAAATGACACTGGTGAGCCCAAGTACTCGCGCCATTACATCTGTAATAGGAGTTAGAAAAGGTACTTCAGCAGTATTTGTCTCGGGGCTGTTTGTGGATATCTCCTCAGCTTTGAAAAATCTCCGATTTTCTCTACTTTTTCACATTTTTTCTCTCTTTTTTTACCCCATTCTTGGTTAGTAACATTTTATTTATGAACACCACGAGAATAAGGGAATATTTTCTTTCTTTTCAATTTTGTGGCTCGGTGATTCGGCTGGGATCCTGTTTATTTCGCTAAAAGAGATTGAAAAGGAATTGCCTGGTGACAGAAATATTACCTCATATGTCACTTTGAGAGTTAATAATAGTTTGTTCTCATACTATTCAGTCTTAGTCAGAACAATCGATTAAATACTTTTCGTCATTCGAAAATGAAAAGTAATTGTGTATACAGCAAGGGAAATTCACTTTTGCTTCATATTCAAGATGATACATTTGATTATATTAACCAACAAATGAACGAATTTTTGAAGACCATCGTTTTTTTTTTTTTACTTTTTTAAAGCAGAAAAGAACATATTCGAATTTTTCATGAAGATGGTGGTTTTGCTGGAAAACTAATTAAATTGCATATGATAGAAATATTAACTCATATATTGTTTTGAGTATCAATAATGTTCAATCTTACCCAGAATAAAAGAAAAGAAAGTTTTGATTCACACACACACAATGATATGAAATAGATAAATATTACCAAAATTTATTTTTAACTCTAGTGGTTAAAAGATATCTTTGAAAATTTTATTAATACATTGAAAACAGTTTTTAAAAATACACTTTTTTATATTTCAGATAATTTATTTTAAGTTAAAAAAATGTGTTGATTTTCATAAATGCTTTTCTTAATAAGTGTTTTATTAAATGCTTACTTTTGGTATTTTAGATTAGATTCAATGGATCTTGCAAATAAAGTGGATTCCAAGCAATTGCAAACATAGATGTCCTGAAAATAGAATGTATGCATTGTTGCTAACATAAGACTTATTAAATTATTCACTTAATAAATATCAAAATATCAATATCAAAGCATGATTAAGTTTTCATTGAACATTATATTAAAAATAATCTGTAAGATTTATAAAATATTAATAAAATTTAAATAAAATATTAATAAATATAAAATATTAATAAAATTAAAAAACTTTAAGAGTTTTTGCATTTAAAAAAAACTGCAAGTTTTTGAAGATTGCTCCTTTGAATTTTTAAAGATTGTTTGAAATTTTTTCTTTACAAAGAAGGAATTTCATCAAAACTACTTTGTTCAAATTTCATAAAAATATTTTCTTCAGCTATTTATTCAGAATATTAAAAGAGAGTCAATTTTGATGACCAAAAAAAATTGCTAATTTAAAGATTCTGTTGAATTTTATCAACAGGTAAATTTAGCTTCAATGAAATATTTTCAATGGGCGAATAATTCTCAGCAGTTATATATGCTAGTGTTATTACAATTTTAATATTCTGAATCTGTATTTGCAGAGGTTCTAAGCTTAAAAGTTATTTGTGTTTGCTTGTGACGGGAAGTGACCTTGGAAAGTTATTACGTATACGAAATGAAACTGAAAATCTTGAAAGGAAATGACTTGTTCGGACAACGTATTGAAGGAAATTCCGAATACTTAAAGGGACTTCAAATAAAATTGAAATGAAGATGCATATTGTACTAAATATTTTCATCAAGAGCACTAATTATTACACTTAAATTTGAAATTTATGGTAATATGTCAACTTACATTACTTGTAAATTGTGTTAATATTTCAATTTACATTATTTATAAATTGAAATATTAACACAAATTTCTTTGTAATAAAAGTATATTTGAAATCTATGAGTAATCCCGCTTTGTATTTTATCATCTTTGTGCCAAAGTTAGTTGGAACTCATAAGAATATAATTATCATAAAATTTTTCCCATACTTTTTCACAGCCAGAAATTTTTGTTAATGCAGATTCAACACAAAGTACTTCTTTATGCTGAATATCTTAAATTTTTCCTTAAAAAATACAAAGTTAAGTAAAATTAATCAATGGGAAGGAGTGGGGTAGCATCTCATTTTTTGTATTTTTTCATTACATTTTCAACAAATATTTCCTTAAATTTTTCCAGAAATGTGTTTGAATTTTCACATTTATTTGCTCAAATTCTATATTTTTAGAGTTTAATTTTCTTTACAATATCCCTTTGAGACATCAGGAAGATTTAAACATTATAGAAGAAAAAACGTCAATACGACATAAAAGTAGAAAATCAGAAAAATACGTAGAAAAATTAAAAACGAAAAAAATTACGTTTTTAATAAAATATTTCATAAAAAGAAAATTAAACCTACACATTTAGGGATAAAAAACAGGTAAGTGATATTTTCAAAGAATCAATAAGAAAACAAAAAGCTGCAAACGTTACAACTTTTAAACATTTTATTCTTATGCAAAAAATTATGCTAATTACATAAATTATGAATATATTTGAGAAAATGCAACTATATATAAGAATCGAAATTGGCAGTAAATAGACATTTCCGCATCTCATTGTTTTCAAATTGACTTTTTTCCGTTTCACTAATTTCAAAGAGGTTACCTTTTTTAACGGGACCTTCTAGGGAAGCAATGCTAAAAATAACATCCACACCATAATAGTTTCTTTCATCAAACCAATGAAAAGTATATACAGTATCATCAATATTTTCTTATAAGTCTTCTTTAAATGCTTACATAGAATTTTAATTGCTATTTTGTATATTTTGTAAATAAGTGCAAATTATTATTTGAATTGCGTTTATCATTGAAATAATGTACTTACATTAAAACATTTAAGGTAAATAGTGAAAGGTTATTTTAAAGAGGACAAAAAATACGTGATGATTTTAAGACATAAATATTGACTTTGGAAAGTATCTTAATAGTACTAGTATATATATACACTCACTTTCAAAGTTAAGCACGGAGAGGAAAACGCTAATTTCCGGAAGCCAATCAGAATTGAAGAGGATGCAAATCGCTGCAGAGGTAGATGGAAGTATGCAAATATGTTAGGATACAGCCAAACGCACTTTCATGTCAAGAAATATGCAAAAAACGGTAGTCTTATAAGATAACAGCTTCAAGAAGGGTTACAGAAGTTGATTGTAAGTGCTGATAGAAGGTGTTTAAAACTTTCGTACGATTTGTTTTCAAGACATACGTGTTTCTATGACTTCCAGAAGACGAATGGAAGATTCTGAGCGCTGGCGTGCTGTGGGCCACAGTGAAGCAGGACAGTCGATCTCAGATGTTGCTCTTTTCTTCGGCGTTCATCATTCTGTAATTTCACGTTTATGGAAACAATTCCAAATCCCACAGACAGTTGTCCGAACGCCCGTAGCCGGTCGCCCAAGGGTTACAAACCCCACGGAAAATCGATATATTGCAATTTTAGCCAAGCGGAATCACAGAGCAACCTCCACACGTGTGACATCTATGGTTACAACTTCCACTGGTAAGGCGATATCTGCAGCTACTCTACGCTGAAGATTACATATGAGTGGACTGTACACCCGGGTACCTCGAGTTTGTGTTTGTCTATCTGTCCAATCAAGAGGGGCATGATTAAAGTGGTGCCGGGAACATGTCAATCGAACTGTGTCTGACTGGAGCAATGTCATGTTTACTGATGAGTCAAGATTTGCTCTGGAGCCAGATAACAAGCATATAAGGATATGGCTTGAAACAAAAAACACGCAATCAGCCCCAAAACATCACCGAACATCATGCATTCCAAGGCGGAAGCATTATAATTTGGGCAGGTATTTCATTAGGATACCGCACCGACCTGCACATCTTTAAACGGGGTTCTGTGATGACTGTTCGGTATCGAGATGGAATCCTAGAAACCATTGTGAGGTTGTACGCTGCAGCGTTGGCCTTCTTTTGTTTTAATGGACGATAACGCACGTCCCCATAGAGCTGACATCGTCGATGACTACATGGAGAGTGAAAGGATTGCGCGTATGGCGTGGCCAGCATATTCTCCCAACCTTAATCCCATTGAAAAATCTTTGGGATGCTCTCGGCCGTGCTGTATATTCACGTTTCCCACCTCCAGCCACTTTTATTGAGCTGGAATCCTGCTCAAGAAGAATGGCTATTACTTAATTCTATGGTGGTTGACCACATAGTTGAAAGCATGGTCACAAGGTGTAAACTTTGTATACAGATGAAAGGTATCACATACCCTATTAATGTCCTTTTTTCATTTTATGCTGCTTATTTTCACTTTATACATAATTCTGTTGAAATCTCCAGTATGTCTTTATCTGATAACTTACAAAAATTTAATATTGTTTTCATTTCTGTATATAATATTTGATTTTGTTTTATGCATAAATATATAAGCTATTTTCCTGCCGAATTTTGTATCAATCAAAGCAGTATTTGTTGATTTTTTTGCATTTTACATCTTCATGCTTAAGTTTTGGAAGTGAGTGTATATATATATATATATATATATATATATATATATATATATATATATATATATATATATATATATATATATATATATATATATATATATATATATATATATAATGAGTTTTACTATTTCAAACATTCCTAAATCATGAATATCAAAGTACAAATGAAAAAATTCATACAATTATTTCATATACGGGTAAATTATATAAAAAGTACGTTGAACGTTTGGAATATTTAGTGATTTTTTTCATGTTTTATGTAATTTTGCATAAAATTATACGAAAGATCTTCAAAATAAATCTTTTTTTATATGATTAATGTTTTAATATATACAGGGTTAGCAAGAAATAAGTTTCCCACTTCAGAGGGCTGTAGAATGCGTTCTATTTGTCCAAATGAGATAAAATTTGAACTACAGATAATTCAAATGATGCGCTTGACATTTATTTTAAAAAACAATAGTACAAAATTTCGCCGATAGATGGCGGTATAATACTAATGGTACTTTTTTGCATATACTGAAAATATGAAAAGTCATTTGCTATACAGCGCATGCCTATTAGCATTATCTTTGGGTAAAGAGAAGGCGGATTCTGACGAGCATTAGTTACTTCTCTGCACATCATGTCTTCTTTGCAAGAAAAAGCGCTACTTGTAAAATTGTTCTACCAGAATCAGCAGAACTCCGTTGCAGCCGTAAAAGAATTTCGCCGTATGAAGCAGAGACGAAGAGGTCCAATGTCTCCATGTGCGTTACGCAAGATGATGCAGAAATTTGAAAGAACTGGACAGCTTGCAATTCTTCCCGGTAGAGGACGAAAGCCAATACAGTCTTCTAGTGTCGAAAAAGATGGCTACCGCGGTTGTTGAAGCCATCAGTCAGTCGCCGGATGGTAGTGTGAGTGTGCCAATTGTTTCCCGTGTATTGGATATGCCGTATTCAACTGAACGAAAAATCTTACGGCGGATTTTGTGTTTTTATACCTACAAAATCAAGCCTCTGCACTTGTTGCAGGACGGGGACTCAGAAGTTCGTAAAACTTTTGCACTTAGTTCCTTGCTTGAATGGTGGTTGACGTCACTTGGCTATGGAATATTCTGTGGACTGATGAAGCCCACTTTTAACTTAATGGGCAAGTCAACACCCACAATTGTCGAATTTGGGCAGCGGAAAACCCTCGCGCTATCCAGAAAAAACCCTTGCATTCTGAAAAAGTGACAGTATATTGTGGGTTTACGGGTACTTTTGAGATTGGACCATATTTTTTAAGAGATAACTGCAAATGGAATCAAAATCTGTTCGATCACAGGACAACGGTATCAAGATATGCTGAGGGATGTAATCCCACAACTTCAGCAGCGTGGATGACTTCAGGACATCGTTTTCATGCAAGATGGCGCACCTCCTCATATTGATCGTCATGTAAGGCAACTGTTAAAACAACATTTTACTGAGGCACATGTTATGTTCAATACGGCATATCCTCCTCGTTCACCGGATATCACACCCTGCGACTTTTGATTGTGGGGTTCTTTGAAGGACAATGTCTACCGTAAAAGGCCAGCATCTGTACCAGATCTGAAGGACAGCATTCGGCGCCATATTCTTGATATTCCGACAGACTCACTCCGGTCTGCTGTCGAAAATATGGTTCTGCGATTAGGGCACATTGTTGAAAATGAAGGGGAGCATATTGAATTGTAATGCCACTTTTTTATTATTATTATTTAACATTTATAAAACATATCAAATGTTTTTATGTTTATTACAGCGCCATCTGTATGTGATATTTTGTACGTTTTTTTAATAAATGTCAAGCGCATTATTCGAATTATCTGTAGTTCAAATTTCATCTCATTTGGACAAATAGAACGTATTCTACAGCCCTATGAAGTGGGAAACTTATTTCTTGCTAACCCTGTATATATATATATATATATATATATATATATATATATATATATATATATATATATATATATATATATATATATATGTATATGTATATATATAATATATATATATATATATATATATATATATATATATATATATATATATATATATATATATATATATATATATATATATATATATATATATATATATATATATATATAGCCCTTTAATTTAAAATATATTTAAAAGAGGTGCAAGTATATATTAGTGATGCAAATGATTCTGCTTGATTTAGATTTAAATTTATAATTTAAAAATGCTTTAACGGAATTCGGCTGTTTCATCTGCATAATTTTTTTATGCAAAATAATATTGATTCTTAAATTTCAAAAGTTCACATTTTTTAATTATTTAAGAACTTTATTTACAAGGAGATAAAATTACTGAAAAATGAATATATCCCAATGGTTAAAATAGATTAGAATTTCTTAAATAATATTTTTCTGAAAATCTTCCATCATATTTTGAAATAATTATTTGCTAAAATCTTTTTTTTATTTGTTGAGAACGTGAAAGCAAAAATTAAGGGGTAAACTAAGTGATAAAATAGTATTTAAATTCATAATTATCTAATTTCTGAGAATAAAATAAGGGAATTTGCATTAAAGAAATAAAATGGTAAAAAAAAGAAAAATCATAGAAATTATTTGTTGAGACAAAAAAAGATGTTTTATTTCTTGCATATGAAAGCATTGAGCTTTATTCTTTATTTTTATAAAAAATTATAAACAAAAATGGAATTTGAGAGCCAAAATATTTTTCTTCATATTCATATATTAAAATTGAAGCCAAGTATTCATATTATTTGCCATTTCTAGAAACATCTATAATACGAATAAATATGATAAATAGATTTAGGTAAACAATTTTTATGGTCTCTAAAACTGTTTTCATACTTTGTAAAATTTTAATTATTTTATATTAGTAAATTCTATACAGTTATTCAAAAGGCAGTGTAATTTTTAATATATATATATATATATATATATATATATATATATATATATATATATATATATATATATATATATATATATATATATATATATATATATATATATATATATATATATATATATATATTACGGCTATTTTTGTTAAATTAAAAAAATTCATTGTTAAAGAAATAATAATTGCATAAATTATTTTAAAGGAAACTTGCTGGAATAAAATACAAATTGCATCCGTTTTGATCTTTTGTTAAGAATAAGAAAGTAAAATGGGTTAAAGTTTAAGATTTATTCAGTATATAGTACAGATTCATAAAATTAAGAAAACGAGATCTACTATAGTCTTAAAATACATGTACAATTTTTCAAAATATTAATATATTATTAACCAATTATCAATTAAATATTTTGAAATCTTTGATTGCATCTTATCAATCCAGGTTATCTGAAACATTCCATTTGTGGCTGCTTATTTAATTTTTATTAGCACACAAATCTTCACATAACAGCTTAAGAATCTGGAATAATTTAAATGGTACAAAATAGAAAATTATGGGAATCTCTCTCATTAACTTGCCCATTTTTGCTAAAAATATAAATATAATAAAATTTACTATAAAAAACAGCATTAATGTGAAATATAATCTAAAACATTAAATCTCATATTAAATATTTTGAAAAATTAAGTGATATTAGAACATGGTTTACTAGAATCGCAACATCATATTAAGCATTTTATACTTAGGAAAATTTAAGATTCCATTTTAAGGATTTTACTTGAATCAAGATCTGTAAGAAAAAACAATCCGTATCAAACTTTTAAAATACAATCTTATTTCTTTTCTTCAATGATTTAATTTCCAAGCACTACCATAAATTAGAAATAAAGCTGACACAACTGACTGATATCCTTCCACTGTTTAGTTCAGTAGTATGTTTTCTTTTCAAGTCTGTACCTTTATAGTGATTCGGAATCGAGTTTTTATTGAAAGATCTGTTTGAATTAGTTCTTGTTTATACTGAAACAGTAAACGACAAACAAACTATACTTGGCAGTTTGAGACAGAGAATTCAGATTTAAAATCATTGACTTAGTAAAGTAAATATCTCATGCACTTCTAATGAAAATTTAAACATTCAGTTTTCAATTATTCACCATTGATAGGTCTGACGCCATTAAAGTTTAAGTCATTTCATTATGTATATGAAGTCTAAATGCATTTGATTTCAACAAAAAAAGTTCCAATAAAGAGCATTTCATTAATGTGTTATGTTGTTATTTTTTGTAACGAGTATTTGTTATTTCTCTAAAAGGTAATATTGTTTTATTATTTATGTTATGATAAAATTTACTGTGTTATGTTAAGGATAAATTTGACATAAAAGTTACAAAATAAATTATATTTATAAAAGTATTTTGTACATGTTTTCACATAAAATTATAAACGTCAGTGCAAAGTAAGCCTATTTTTATTTAAAATGTATAAACATAATATAAAATATATTTTGCGTTTTACTTACAGGAATCAATTAAAAATATTTTAATGAAGTTTCAAGATATTTTAGAATAAAGATTTAGCACATAAAGATGATTTAATAACAAAATGTGTGTTATATTAAGTGATTATAACTTACTTAAAAGATAAATCGATATTTAATTCAATGCTTACTTTTAAGGAATATAAAAAAATACAAAAATTATTATGTGAACTTTTTAAATTAAATTTAAGGCAAAATATTTAGATTTTATTGGTTTTAATTTTAAAATGAAAAACCTATGTAAAATATATTAAGCTAGAGTTTTTTTTTCCTTTTTTCTGCATTTATGCTTAGTTTTTAAATCAAAATATTCCACACATATAGATGTAATATTTCTGATTCTAATAATCTTTCAACGGAAATGTTTCTTTATACGGTAAAGAGAAGTATGTTTTGTTTCATTTTCTAATGAATGCATATTTTAATAATCGGCCTGGTCAAAATCGACTCAGCCTTTCGTCATTTCAGTGACTTAATGAAACTGAGTACTAAACATTCTTTGGAACTAAACACTGGGGATTTCGCGTTAGTGTGACCACCTGTTTGTGACATATGTTTCGCATCGTGGGCCCTCTCGGTCAAGAAAACAGATTTGGGCACAGTTGGTATAGACCCCATGAAGGCTGTCATGCCACTTTGATTGGTACATATTTTAATACTAAGAATAATCAAACACAAAGTAAATCAGAGAAGATGACAAAACTCTCTGCATATTCTTATATTTCATTTCCTATGAAAAATAGTTTATAAAATAAATTAATTTTTGTTTTCAAAACACTTTTACAATTTAATGTCATATTTTTTACATATTATTTTAATAATAGTGATGAGCATGAAGCATTACTACCATACATGTTGAATCACGAAGCACATAATCATGTTTTTGGTTTTTGATGAAAAATTTAATAAAAAATCGGGTAATAGTTTATCATTTGTATCTTCAAGAACACCAAAGTCAAGGAGTAATAAAAAAATGATATTTTTTGGTTTTCTTATTTGCTTTTCCTAGAACCTCTTTGGTTTATTCACCTTTTACTATTTAAGGAATTGCTTGTTAAAATTTTATACTTCTATATAGTATTAAACAACATGACATTAATGGTGATCTATTCTTTCACAGATGTAATACTATGTGAATATGATTATGGTTTTTGTCTGTATATATATAGGTTATTTTTGGTTATATAAGTTATTTTTGTCCACTTACCAAAGCAACTAAAGTCTAGCCAAGCAATTATTTCATTTATTGCTATTTCAATGTCTGGTTATCAAGATTTAGAGACTTTAAACATGATTTTATAGTCAGAGCATAATAGATTGAAAATGTAGCGATGAAGTTTGGGTTTTCCTACGACTAATTTAAAAATGCACTGGAAGTCTCTTCAATCTAAGGCATTAAATAAATTAAAAAATCTAAGGCGTTAAATTCAAATAAGGCATTAAATCTCTGATATTGGCATGATCTGTAAGAGAATTGAAAGAACGTGACCAACAATGAAAGATAAGAATTCTTAAGCGTAATAGGATTACTTTCTTCAAAAGGCTGGGGATTTACTGCTGGAGGCATCAACAAGGACCAGCGTGGGAACTGCTTTGATTGAGATATCCATAATAGGCTTATGGAACCAAAGACCAATACGTCATCATTTTTGACTGAATTGCATATAATTTTATATATGCCTGAGTCCTTCAGTTCCACCAAGGAATTGTTGATGTCTGAAAACATATTGCTTTGTTTGACGAATCTTGTTTCCAATCATATTAATAATTGGAAACAAGATTCTTCAAACCTATTGGATAGAGGCATGAAGACATACAGATAACTTTATTAACGTATGGACATTATTAGTCAACAAAGGACTTTAAGTTCCTGTAGCCCATGAGATTAAATCAAGCGTGTGCACTGACTGACATTATATGTGTAGAAATTAAACTTTGCACATCTAGGTATACGTGTAAAGGCAGGTGACAGATATGTAAACATCGTATCTGATTACTTATTCATTTTAAGGAATTTAGGAAAATCCAACAGAGCAATGCATCTCCTCACACGTCGAATTCTACTTCTAAATTTTTAAAGGATCATTTTTCTGACTAGGAGATTAAATGAATGGATATCCTCCAATGAAAATCTAAATTACCGCACTTTCCGTAGACCAACAAAATCCATGATTATTATAGAGCATATCTAGAAAATCCTTTCAACCAGGCTTTTATAAAAGTTTGTTTTTTATGATATTCTCTCATTTTTTCTAGTCTCATTGAATGCAAAGTAACAGATAACCAAGTAATGAAAACATTCGAATATTTGCAGCATATAGACTTGGGAAAAGTTTTTTCATAGGTTGGTCCCTACTAACAAGTAAAAAGAAGAACTACAAAAATATGAAACCAGAAAGCAATCCTAAAATAGATATGCTAAAAACAGAAGCATAATAAATACATAATACATATAAACAGATATAACATCGGTAAACATAATAAACATAAAAAACAGATAACATCGGTTTTCAATATTTCAATATTAACTGAGATTCAGTTTCAAGGAGAAATTTTAAATTTCAAAGACGTGAATCTTGTCACTTTACAGTAGTTGAACCTTTCAAATTCTATAACATCGCACAATAGACAGCCTTACAATTCAAAGATATTGTATGACATTTTTAATATCCTCCACATTTCGGTGCGATATATTCATGTTTCGCAAGAGTAAAAAGACCTCTCAAAAATTTCTGGTAACTGTAACATATTTCTGTTGCAGAAAAAGCTTTAGATTACTTCTCTTATATTTTTGGCCATCGAAGAATTCAGTTAAAAAGTTAGTTCTCTTCTGCTATTCCCTGTCTGAGTAAAAACAATATTTATGTGCTTTAATAATTTAATGTTATCAGACACTTTGCTTAGTTATGAAAAACCAACTTGTGTATATAATTTTGAATTTTTTTATAACTCAATGAAGTTTGGCTTCATTGTAATAAACACGCACACACATTCACATTTTAGCAAAAATTCCTTTCGTTATTCAGCAGATATTTCACTTTCTTTGTTTCAATTATAAAGCCGGAATATTTTGTTATTTTCTGTTTAACTCTATAAAAAATATATTTTTATTTTCTTCAACATTGAAAGTTAAAAATTATGTGGGAAAATTATATTTTTCTTGATAACTTCACACATTTTCTATAGGATTTTAAAAATAATCGACATACTTAAAAATACAGAATGCTTATAAAGTTCAATGTACCAACTATATATATATATATATATATATATATATATATATATATATATATATATATATATATATATATATATATATATATATATATATATATATATATATATATATATATATATATAGTACTTATACTAATTAGATAAATTCTATTAGCTGTTTTATTTCATAAGCTAATGATATAATGCTAGAAATTGTAACCTTATTTTACTTTCATTTCAGCATGACTTTGACAAAAAGAATTGCTATCTTGGATTTTAATTTATAAACTATTAAAACAAATGTGACTATTGTATTCCTGATGTCACTTATTTGCATTAATAACAATATATTTGAAGAAAAGTTTCCTCATGTGAAACCTGGTTTCCTTAAAACTGTTGACATTTAAAATCTATGGAATTTTTTAATGACAAATTTCCATTCATTTATTGAGAAACCATTACATTTCCAAAATTACTGAGTCTCCAAACTTTTTTCATTCTTTGACTTTAAAACATCGTTAATTTTTAAGGACTCATAAAAGTTATAAACAAATAATCCGAGCATTAAAATGACTAAATTATCAAACAAGATATAAAATTTAAGAAAAAATCTTCCAAAGATAAAGAAATTCTCTTTAAATAATTATAAACTAATATATGTATATATATATATATATATATATATATATATATATATATATATATATATATATATATGATATATATATATATATATATATGATATATATGTATATATATATATATATATATAATATATATATATATATATATATATATATATAATTAATAGTAAATTTTTATAAAGTTAATTAAATACCAAATTGGAGAATAATAAATTGAAAATACGAAATATAATAAACAAATGGAAAATGTGTTCAAAAGATAATTTGAAATTTTCAAAGAAACATGGAATAAATTGAAAATGGAAGGAAATACCAACATGGCTAGCTTCTTCAGGGGGATGCTAACTACATTGGCACAAAGTATGGCTTTTCTGCACTGGCTCCAAATTGAATCGCGTATTTTCAATTTATTATTCTCTATTTAGTATTTTATTATTATTCTCTATTTGGTATTTGATTAATTTCATAAAAATATACTATTAATTATATTTTAGTAATTCTATTTCAGCTGCTTTTAAGCTGAATATATTGCTAAGCGTATAATTTTTATATTTTTCCTGTATTTTTCAATTTTTATCTATGATGTTTATAATCATGTTATATATAAGTAGTATATACATATATAAGTATATACTTAAGATTCTAAAGTTCTAAGTTTTCGGTAATTTTATTCTTTGTATTTGAAAATCTATAAAAGCAAAGCATACAATGCATGCGATTTTGCAGCCACAGTGACTTAGAAAAAAATTGTGTGAAACATGTGAAACTGCTCTGATGAAATAAGTGAAAAGCCTTATCTGTTTGATTATTTTTGCAAACACCAGTTGGATTCATTTTAGCTGGACTTATCTTTAAATATAGCGACCAAACATTTTCGGAAAGTCGAAATCTATGTTTGGTGACATCTGTAAAAAGAAATAAGAAGGGCGCATTAATAGCATTTGTCTCGAGGCAGTCTGCGCATATTTTTCCAAGCATGGAAAACTCTCGTATTAGAAGGCTTTGTCGAATTCCATTTTTCTTCTTACGTTGTTTTCTTTCCGAGGGCTTTTATTTATGGTTACCATAAAATACTTCCCTTTCCAGTAAATTTGAGATAGGAAAAAAGAAGTGGAGATAAAAGTTTTAAAATAAAGGGGTGAGTAAAGATTTATATTTAATCTTAGCAATTTAAGTAAAAAATATGAAAACGATGTCTGGAGAAATATTATGCTAAAAAATTATCTAATATTTGTTTCTTGAATATTCTCCATTCTTCTCTTTTCAGAAAAACTCTACGAATAACATCAATTCTAATTCGCATTAAAATAAAAATAATTGATTATAATCTTTACAAAGAAAAATTTTATTTTTTTGAGACAAGTTGATTTTATTTACATAATTAAGTTTAATTTGTATGATTTCAAAAATATTTTATCAGCTCAAAATTCATGTTTATGAAAAATAATAATTATATTTTTGTGAAATAGAATAACATTTTTATGCTTAACTGAAAGGTATAATTTATAATTTTAGTTCATTTTCAATAAAAAATTTCCAAATTATAAGATTTCGATGAGAATTTGCTTCATTAGAAATGTTTAAACATAACTAAGATAGCAAATTATTTAATATATATAACCGGATTTACTCTCACACTTTGTATATAATATTTAATGTTGCAGAGTAATATTAAAATTATATGTAAATTCCTCTTATTGAATATAAAGTAATGTAAGATTAAAAATTCTTGAAAATGTAACATTTAAATGCTTAAGAGTAATTTCAGAATTAGGATATTACAATCTCTTTCAGAAGTATTTTGCTTGACATCTATTAATAGACATTAGAACGATTACTTTTTGACTGAATTATTTTCCTGTTCAATTTCCTTTGAATTTGAACATTGTTAGTGAGTTTGATGGAAAAAAAGTATAGTAGTAAAGAAAATAATATAATTACAATTAAAATTAACATAGCATTGTCTCTGCGACAATTAAATAAAAAATTAATAGAATATTTTTTAAAAATGAATGAGTTATAAGTATCCATTAATTCTTACTGGTTTACCTGCAAATTATAAGAAAATTAACACAGGGATTTTTTTAATGATACCTCTATGTTTTTTAAAAAATATTAGTTTTATTTAAATGCACATAGTGTGATGTAGATGATGTCGTGTCCATGGAGTACGTGCAAAAACTCTAAATGTTCTCAAAGCTCTGGCGATTTCTACAGCTTTATCTGCAAAAAGAAGCTTTATAGGATCCTCTATGCTGATGTTAAAAAGCTTGGCCATCGTTGCTGAACAACTGAAGATGTGTTGTGGAGACAATTGGGCGTTATTCGGCCAGTAAGGAAAAAGCTTAATGTAGCTCCTTTGTCCATTTGTAGATTTTCCCATGCCCTTCAAGTGTTTTGTTCTAAGTCTGGCTATTATAGTTGCAATAGTTCTGTCGCTGTTTAATTCTGGAATGGAAAACATTTTCACTCTTGTTCGCAAATTAATTTTAAAAAATACTTGTTGGCGAAAAAATGAGGCAATTGCATTGGCGTCAATGAGGGTCAATGGTTTGGATGGCTTAAAATAATTACAAGCCTCTTTAGCGAGTTCATCGGTTATCTCGTTGCCATGTATATCAGCATGCGCCGGTATCCATTGTAAAGTGCAGGATATTTGGATAACAATGATTTTGTGGATTAATTCCATAATCTTATGAATGAGTTGACACTTATCTTTTGTATCGCCTGTAGTACGGATCTTGCGTCAGAAAAAATAACCGTTGGATACTCGCATACATAGTGTAAACTAATAGTACTAGTCAATAATAGTCAAAGATACTATCAAACATAAAGCTTAAGAATATTAATATATAATACAGTTGTAATACGCGATACATAAGTATTCAAGTAATAGAAATACATAATGAGTAAAAGAAATAGAAGTATTTTGCAGTTGAAAAATTTAAACCATTCAATCCAAAATAGACCTTGTGTAATTCTTTTAAAACATAGTATACTAATTTGTATTTAGATTGTATAAAAAATTATGAATATTTTTATTTCAGTGTAAAAACATCTTTTTTAATTTTAACTTTCTTATATTAAGATGTTTCCCTTAAATTTTCTATATTGAAATTTGATTTTTTTACATAATAAATCATTTGATTTCCTTTGTTGCAAGTAAATATTACTTAATTTGATTAAAATACATTCAGAGGTCATTTTGTTTATTATTTGAAAGAAGCTAAAGAAGATCACTTCTCATGGACCATTTTTATAGCTTTTTTAATTTAAAATAATTAACATACACATTAATTGAAAATTTTCTTCCTACGATTCATGATCTTTGGTAAATACATTTTCCTTACAATATATTACAAAAGGATGCACTTATAACCAATATAAATCAAATTAAGCAAGTCATGTTTCAAATTTATGTATAACTTTTAACTCAAATCTAATTAAATTTCATAATAACAGTAGTAATAAATTTGCTCGGTGTTTCTATCAATAAATTGATTGCTGTTTTTGTTAGGGATAAATAATATATAAAAATCAATCAAAGCAGGTTTATTGGAAACATAATTTTACAATATTTATGTTCTGTATTTATATGTTGCTTCTATTTTATACAATGTGTGAAAAAATTTCTTTTTGTATACAAGTCTTGGTATCATTTGTCAAAAGACAAAACGTCAAGCTTATGTAGTTTTATATGATATAATGTCAATGAACAGAGAATGGCTTTATAAATTTCAAATTGTAACATGTTCTTTGATCGTTAAAAATAGATTATTGGTTCTATAATAAGAGATTAAAACTTCAGTACTTCTATGTTTCAAGAAGTCATCAGGATTTTAAGGAGACGGGTAATATAGTTTATAATAGATAAACTTTACGATAGTAGTAGCAGACTTTTAGAAAATGGAACAACAGAATTTTGTTATTAAAGTTATAACGAAAAAACTTATTAATCTAATGTTCAACATATGATGTAGTAAATATCAATAAATGTATGCGATATATATGTGTGTATACATATAAACAAGTACACACACATATATTTAATTTTATAATTTTGTATACATTATTAATTTTATAATTTTGTTAACTTTTAAAGATTTACACAAATTGTATATATACCACTTAATAATATTATTAATTAAAATTATTCTTGAACATCGAAATTGCCGGTTTTTACAACATATTTGTTTCAACTAATATAAAGGATAAAAATATAAACCGTGTTTTTAAATCAGTTTATTCTATCCAACAATTACATTTAATTTAATAGCCAAATATATTAACAAATTAATTGTAATTAACAAGTTAATGGGCATTTTTAATTCGAATATTTATATTTACTTACTGAAGACACTTATAATTTATTTTAATTCTAACCCAAATGTCTATTTCATAAGAGTAACGTTATTAAATATATTCTATTAATCGCATAACATTACTCAACAGTTTTCAAACAAGAAACATGTAAACTGAGTCATAATTTTAAAGCAAACCACTTATCTATCAAAAATTATAAGCAACTACCTTAATGTTAAAGCATATTATAAAGGAGAAATTTTCACAACTCAAAGTGACTAAATTTGTTAACTCGAATTTTAATATATCTGTTTTTGGGACTTATTTATTTTCACTGGTTAATTATCAAGCTAGACTACTGTTCCGGGAGATTTCAGCCTTCATAGCTAGATGGAAGAAGGACACATCTTTGGTTTATTATACGATGTAAAGCACCTGGAAATGACAGACTAACTTAACTCCAGGATGAAACACTTTATAAATAGGAAGCAGATAACAAGAGGAATTTTCGAAATATAACAGCAATATAATATTAGATTCTTTGAAGCATACACACAACAGTTTGATATAAATAGATTAGGTGAAATTCATTCGTGAGATTTCAATAACAATTATTCAAAGAAAGTACTCTTTAAAGTGTCCATTTATTTTCTGGTGGCAGTAAACAACCATAAAAATAGGAAAAAATGATAAAGTAAAAACATAAACTATGAATATTAAATCAGTAAAGAAACAATACAAAAAATTTTCACAATATAAGACTATATTAATCATAAGCAATTTTTAATAGTTAACTGTCGTAGATGTAAACAATTCTATCTTAGAAACTTGATACTAAGCCCAATTTTAAATTTAGCACCAAAGTATCCAACATAAATTCGCTTCGTAAAATCATTTGCAACTTTTCTACTTCGTTAATATATTTGTAATCAGATACTTCGTGTAATAAGGCACTAAGAGGTTGATTTACAAAACTTCTGTTAATTAAACTTAGTTGAGTATATTTTAGAAAAATCTGTAAAACTGACAAAAATACTTTCAAGACAGTATTAGAAACGACGATTTATCGATAAATATTTTTGAAAAATTTGTAGAACGGGTAGTAATAACAATAACTGCGCAACCAATGGCTAGACGAAAAGTCAGCGTTTCTGATAGAGGTATTGAAATAATTTTAGCACTTTTGAAAATTTGTATGTAATATACTAGAAGATGGAAACAGAAGCTGGTCTGCATATAAGATTTTGAAGTGAATGCAAAGAATTAATAACTATATATTTCTTGTATAAATGCACGTATAATGGATGTTCAAAATAGTAAAACTGACAAAGAAAAAAAGTTTATATTTAGATTCTGTGTTCTAAATAAAGGTAAGAGCATTTCCAAAATATACAAGACAATATTGGTGTCTTGTATTGTTGATACTTTACTTTTACTTTCTCTTTCAACTTTTATTTTACTTTCTTTTAAGTTTGCTTTTTATGACTAATTTTCATATTTTATTGTGAAATTTATTTTTCTTTCCGCAATTTTTAAATGGATGAAAGAATTACATCCCGAAAAAGAATTACAATGTGTTATTTAAGAAATCAACTGAGGAGAATAAACTTTTGTAAAGAATTTAAAATTGGCTTATAAATAATTATGCATGATTTAATCACCAAAATGGAACAAAGTGGGATTAAATGAGGTCTTTTTTCTTCATATGTATAAAGGAAATCAAATCCTTTTGTCTGTTTAGTGGAAAATAATTTTCACATTTTTTCTTTACAGGGCATAACTTTTTAAAGCTCTGAAATATTTTCTTGTCTTCTTTATGAACTTTTTGAAATTGAATGAGAATTAACATACTCTAAGAATATTTTAAATCTGGATGATTTTAATTTTTACAACATAATATGATTTTTCATTGATTTCACACTGTTATTTATCATTTCATTTTTTTATATTTTTATGTTATAATGCATTTCACTACTCTTTGATTTTTGAATTTAATTAAAATACTATTCAAATATGCTTCATTTGTGTTTCTTTTTTCTCTAAAAAATTTTAATTTAAAAAAAGACATCTTTATATTTGTTTTGAAGTAAAAATTCCGTTTGAAAGGATTTTTTTTCAGTAAGGGATATAAAAAAGTTTTAAATTCGGTCTTGAAACTTGCGACATCCTCAAATTGTATTTCTTTAATTAAGAAGTCGGAATTCTTTGATATCTAATTTTGTAAGAATTTATAAAGTTCTACATTTTTGTATTCATATTGAAAGATTTTTCTGTTTTGAATTATATTTTAATATTTTTTCAATTAAAGTTGCTAAAATAGAATCTATTTTTTATTTTCTTTGCGTAAATAGTAATGCATTCATAACAATGGAAATAAAAAGAACATTTTGTGTAAATTTTTACATAAGCCTTTCATTTGTTATTATAAAGAGAAAGTTAAATTTAACAGTCGTGTTATTAAAATTTTATTGCAAAATACATTAATTTTGAAATATAATTTTAAATGATATTTATAATAATTTTAAATAATATTTATAATATTATAATTTTAGATAATATTTAATGCTGTCTCTTCTGTAATTAATTAAATGCATTTATGCATTGTTTAATATAAATATCTTACATGTAAGACATTTAAGCATACGATTTGCTTTTTTTACTTTAATTAAAATAAAAAAATTGGAAATAATCGTTGAAGTTCACATGAAAAGTTTCTTAAAAATTAAAAAAACCCATGCTTATCACTCCATGGACTATGTAAACAGAGCATAATATATTTCGAAGCGACAATTAACAATATGTTAACTAATAAATGATAACATCAAATTTCTTCAAAAACTTGAGTTTACCTCAACTGAGTATAAAACATTTTGCTACAGATACTAGAAATTGCAATTTCTGACTTAATTTTGTTGTTTGATATCAATATCTATGATTGTTTATATCATTAATTTCTGTAAAATTTATCTGGCTGTGAAAGAAAAATCATAAACTAAAACTAAAAAATAATAAATTTATTAAAAATTCAATAAAAATATTTAATTTTTTAAATAAAATTTGATTATTAATGAATAAATTTCTATTTAACCAGTTTTTAGATATTTTTCCTGTGTGAGGTTTACTCTGCATAATTTACTAAAATATACAAATCTTCGTAGTTAAAATATCAATCATGATAGTAAAATATTTGTGTAATTTTTATTAATTGTGTATAAAAATTTTACAATTACAGTGTATAATAAAAATAAATGAAACCTGTGTTCTTTAATTTTTACAAAATTAAATATAAAAATTTAGTATGGTAATAAAAATGTAATACAGCTGATATCCAAAAAAAATATCCAAGGAAACATTTTCCTCGTCGTACCAACTTTGTGGAGACTACTTTATAATTACATGAAAAGAAATTTTTATTCAGTGGTTACAAGTTTAGCATAATACAATTGACTATACTCCTGTGAGGAAAGATCTTGTAGTAAAATTTAGTTCTTTCCCAATAAAAAATATAGGATTAGTTGTAGCACACTACCTAATTGGCGTAAGAAATGTAGAGAGAAAGTTGTACATACAGAAAAACTGTACTTCTCTCACGTGCAGAAAGTACAAATGTTACACGAGGATTCTCCTTTCAGATAAAACTTAAGCGCCATCAGTACTCATGATAAATATATGAAGCAAGAAAAATTCCGAAAAAAACCGTCGCTTTGAAAGTACTCTACAAATTTTACACTAACGTGCAAGTAAAATTCCTTGGACATTTTCTGAGATATATCTGTGTGTGTTTAAATGAAACAAAATACATTTACATTTTTATTATATCTTGTCCCAAATGTCACAATGTATAGTGGCAATAATGGCAAATTGTAATAAATTAGGTTCATGTATGAAAATACGCCCACGCTATTTATCATTATAATACATTGCTTAATTGGGAATGTTGATTCTGTTATTTAGCCTCCATATTCACCAGATCTCATTCCACTGGATTTTAATCATACATTTTGCAATTTTAGTAGTATATTAGGTACCCATAAAGATGTAGAAGATCTCATTAATCTAATCACCGATCATCATTCTTTAATATAAAATACATTGTTGAGCAAATCAAAGTAACATTGGGCCCCTACTTAGCCTTGAGGCCTCTGTTTATATATGTATATCATAATCATTATATTTTTCAAAAGTAAGAACTGAGTGAATAGGTTATAATCACAGATATTTGTCACAATTTTTTTTATATTTATTAAAATAGTGTTTATGTAAATTTTAGTTTTATATTCTGTTTAAATGATCTTCATCTGTCATAATTCAACAAAAATATAGCTCTTTTTTATTAAAGAAAGATAACTTTTATCCGAACTTTTACTTATTATAAATTACGTAAAACACTAAAATTCTGGGAATATGTAGGGAAAAATATGATAAAAGCATAAATATAATTTCATGTAATACTGAAACCCTTAAAAAATGACATTTTAATATCATGAAAATTGTGACATTATTTAAATATTTTAACCTTTAGTTTACCATTCTTTTTAAAATATTTAATTATAATTTTTAAAAACTTATATTTATAAATAAAAATTTAGATTTTTTTGACTGAAAATAAAATCTTCCAAGTTAAGTATTTTTCTTCACTTTATATAGTTAGTATTAAGACATTTGTCTCAAAGAAATTTGCATCAAAGTTTTGTATAATTACTGATGAGAGTTTCGTTTGTTACTGAATTAAATCCGCAATTAAAGTAATTAAGTATAATAGAAGTGTTTCCTGAGAGAATTCGAAAATGTATGTAATTGCGAGACCTCATCATTATGTATTTAGCTAAGAGCACTAAACTTAGAATTCAAGAATTTTTTCTAAAGATAATTATATAAGAATCCAGAAAAAAATTATATTCAAGCTATTAAGTTGGGAATGAGAGCTTAATCTAAATGGATAAAAAAAATTTTTTTTGTGTACTTAAAAAAATCACTGCAGAAGCTCAGCAATTTGGCTTGCTATTACTGTACTGGTGTTTAATATCTATTTATTTATTAAAGTCTTTTTCCTGATAAAAGAAAATAATTTGTTAAAATTATGAATTAGTCAAAAATTCTGTATCAAGTTTTTTTTTTTGTTCCTTCTGATATTGAAATATTTAAATATTTCTTTAAATTTGGTGACGACTGCTATGTTCTCCTATACTTATCGATATCAGAAAAGGAAGTAAATTGAGACAAAAATAATATATTTGTCTGAAAAATGTGTTTTAAAGATCAAATTCTAAGACTGACAATATCAGACAAGAAAAAGTAATGAAAATATTTTATTGAGGTGACTTGCTTGTTCTAAGTACTGTATCAGAAGGAATTTAATTTATAATGTGCTTGTGTTGATTGTTGTACCAGCATGCTTCTTTGTACCTAGCTTTGCATTGGACTCTACAAATTAATTTGAATCAGTTTGAAGGGCATCTTCGTAATTTAGAAGCAGGCACTAAGTAGAAGACCCAAAATACTAGGTCTGCCATTCCTAAAGGTATTATTTTACATGGAGGACATTGTAACCATGACATATTTAACGTACCTCAACCACCATTAATTTACACGATGGATCTTTGGTTGGGTCGAGATTTGAGCTCATTGCCTCCCAATAACGAGAACTGATGCCCTATACCCAAATAAATACGCTGGTGTAAGCGTACTTAAGTAAAAACGTAAATAAGCAGGTAGCTATGAAATTACGTAAAAGAGGTTCCTGCGACCAATAAAATGAATGTGTAATTTAGTAGAAAATTCATTCACATTTCAAATATCAGGAACAAAACACTACAGGCAACGTGAGCATACACAAAACGCGTGCGGCTAGCGAGTTCATCTGAAAAGTACTATAAATGAAGGTCTGAGACCCAATTAAGAATGTTCACTGCAACTGTAAGTGAATTCTATCTTGAAGAATGGTTAGACAAAATTACTGGTTAATTTCACGCATGGAAGAATGATCGAAAAGCTTCAGGGTCATAGTGTGCACAATTTTCCTGAAAAATTTGGAATCTGTAAAAGTGTCATTTCCTATGTATGGAAAACCTTATAAACTAAATGTACAGCTGTTAAAAAGGTTGCTGTTGGCCCTTCCAAGAAAATGACTGAAGTGGATAGCCAATTTATCATCCTGCAGATAAAAGGAGATCAAAATCAGATAAGATTTACAACTCATTAATTGTGTATAGAAACCGACCACATGTGTCATGATTTACAGTGTCCAGATGCATTCAGAAAAATAGCCTGTTAGCTTGCTGTCTTGAATATTGCATCTCTTTAAAAATTGACCAATGGCACCACTATGTAGTGGTCAAGGAGCAGAAAACTGCAAATTTTATTGAATGGAGTAATCATATCAGATGAGGGTCATTTTAGTATCATAAGTGATTCACAATGTTAATTGATTCGGAAAGAAGTCAGAAAGTGGTATGACCTCAGCAGCATTATGGAAAGAGACTGTTACTGGGGACTTAGAATTGTCGTCTGAAGTGGAATTATGCTGAACATGTGGACTAAGTTCAACTTTTTTCACAGAAGTTCTATAACCAAAGAACTATAGTAAGGAAATGATCCTTCAAAAATGTATGTGTTTTGAGGAGTCCCTAGAGCAGTCTGCTTTTATGGAGAACAATTCAAGGACACAGCGGATTCCTGCTGCTAAGCAATTTCTGGAAGGGAAGATATTACTCGAATGGCTTTGCCAGCATATTCTTTTGATTTTAATCTTACATAAGATGTATGGGATGATGTTTTGAAGAGAAGCCTTAAGATATGATTACATCCTTTTTGGTGGTGCATTCAGCAATTGAAATAGATGCTGATTAAGTAATGAACATTCTCTTAATTCAAGAACTGTTGGATAATATGACAAAGTAGTGCAAAATAGTCATTGCGGTATGGGAGAGCATATCCCATACTAAGAAATATCTACTTGTTCTTCCTCTGAGGTAGTCTTGTGTAATACAATAAGTGCAATATAGCCTTTTCGAAGTCATCGCTTTGTAACACAACTTGAAAAAGGAAACTTTTCTACCTTTGTATATATTTTTTATATAGACCGAAGAAATAAAGTCAATTTTAAATTCTCAAACATATAAGCTATTGAGATGACTTTAAAGAGGTTCATTGTTTAAATTGCAGTTTATCATATCATGATTTTTCAATTTACATCAACTCCCTTGAATCTTATACATCAGGAATTTGAAATAAGTAAATTTGAATAAAATTTTGCCTTGGTCAAGCTTGATTGTTTAAGTTGAAAGCACAAATCTGTCTCCACTTTGTTTAAAGATTCATTAATCATCAAACTGAATTTAAATCTTGTGAATATATATTAAAACTTTAAAATTATTTCTTTAGTTTCATAAACTGATTACAATGAAACTGTTTTTCATTTTTTTAAATTTCTCCTTCGTTTTAATGCTTAAAGTGAAGATTACGGTAACAACTCACCAAGCACAAAAATTCACAAATTCTAATTTAGTGTTAGGCTTGGCAATTTGAAATAAGAAAAACCCTCGATTTCTCATATGCTTGTTATTCAAAGAGTTAATAGGTGCCTATTTTGGGCACCTATAATTTTCAATGAGAGCAAAAAAAAATTCTTCTCACTTCATATTTATTAGTTTGTTCTATTAACTGCAGATTTTTCTGAAACTAATATTTCGGTGGTGCCTAGATAACTCCGTCAACAGCATACACATAATTACAGCTACTAATTACAGATTTAAAAATATTGCTATCGATAAGTTTTGTATAATTTATAATCATTCCCCAGTTTAAAATTCTCACGGAAAATTATCAAATATTTTCTTATGAAATGAATATCAGTTTCTTTTTAAATTTTTAAAAAATATATCATTTGGTATTAAAGAATAAGAAAGAAAATTTTAAAGAATATAAACTCGTTATAAAAATAGACTATTTTCAAGGAAATTATTTGCATACAATATCCATAGTTTAAAAAAATAGAAAAATGCATTCTTTTGTAAGGAAAACATAACAAACAGAAAGAAAATAAGAAAATTCTACATAAGAAACAGAAAGAAAATAACACTCCTTTGCAAACAGAAATTCTTTGAGAAAGATCAACTAAAGGAGCATGAAATTTTGTACCTCATTTTTCCGTCAAAAAATTTCATGATCCACGGAAGTAAGACTTCTTATCTTCGTGTCCAGTATTACCTTCTTATCGTAAAAATGAAGCCTTTACATTGTTGCACCTGAAATAACTCTGAAAAAAAATGCACTTCAATACAATCTACCTTGCGGCGCAACATATTTATCTTTTGGGTAGAATTTCTCTTTTCTTTCATTTTTTTCGTCAGTTTTTATCAATCATTGCTTCGAGGATAAGGAATGTATTTGATTTAAAGTGAAGTTTAAGGAATAAATTCTGGATGATGTCTGCTATCTGGAAGCAAAGGCGCTGAAAGAGATTTCGTTCTCACCAGGTGAAGTTAAATTACAATGCATTTTCTGCCGCTTATTTCTGCTGACCAAAGCTGCTAACAATAAACAGCCATCTTGTAATCGTTTTGATGAATTCGACACCTGAGTTAAATTCACGTTTTCAAACTTTCCCCATCACGGCAACGTAGAAAGATTTTCCCATGTGACAAATTAATTTCCATTGTCTCTTTCAGCATTATGGTCTCCAATATGATCAGTCATCAAATTTGCCTTCTTATGAACATATGAATATTCTTCCCGCAATCAGATTATTATAACCCTGTGAAATAAAATTTTTTTATCTGTTTTGTGTACAGAGAAGCATCATTAAATAATGCAGGCTAGCATTTTATTTGGTTATCAAGGGCTACAGGATGAAAGAAAAGCAATTGCATTACCTGGAACAGTTATAAGCTCTCTATTTCTGTAATTTTTTTTTTCAAAAATGCAAATTCTTTCAAAATTATATACATTAATGCTAAATTCAAAAGAAAATCATAAAGTTATTATAAAAATTTGTTGGGAGAATATTTTCAAATTTTTAAATTTAATATTTTAAAAATTCCTAATTATTTTTGGTAAAATAAGATGATATATCTGGATACGTGAAAAAATTACATGTATTTATGTATCACTAAAATAATAATCAATTCTTAGGTTTTAATACTTTACGTAATTTATTTGATATACGATAATATTGATCATCATTTTTTCCAAAATGATATTTTTTAACAAAATCTATTGATATATATCACAGAACAGTGTATTCTTGTTCAATACATTAAAGTTAACTAAGCGCGATTAGTACTTATAACACTGTTTGAGTCAAAATATTTTAATGTAAATATCTATGTCATGTTTAGGAATTCAATCTTGACTCCAATTTTCATAGAGGTAAATGTTATGTCTTTATTTCTGTCTTTCAGCTGCATCACTTTCAAATGCGTGTTTACAAATTTTCCGATTTTAATACTTTGAGAGCTGTAAATACAGTCTACTTCTATTAAAACACTGTATTGAAAGATATTAATATAACTTGTACGTTTAAAAAGTTATTATGATAACCGAGAGCTATTATGTCATCTCTGAAATGAAGTGTAAGTAAAATAAAATTTATTTGTAAAAAATATCAATGGCTATAAATAAAATGAAATTATGCATTCAAATGTTTTTTATTAAAACAAGTGAAACATCAATAATCGCATTGAGTAAACATATAATAATCTCTTTTTTTTTTACTTTTTTATTATTATCTTTATTTTATTATCTATTTTATTATATTTATTATTTTTTATTTTATTTTTATTTCATATTTTTATTTTAATAATTTTTTATATAATATTATATAAAACATATAAAACTATTTTAAAATGTTAATGCTTAAATAATTTGAAAAAAATTTAATTAAATTTCAGTGCTAAGGAGAGAATTAAGCAAAACCAAGGTGAATTTAAAATTGAACATAAAATGTTCTTAAAAAATTTCTCTAAATGTCACGTTTCATTATAATCTTATCATTATTATAATTATATTATAATAACATTATAATAACATCATTATTATATAATCATTATCATCATTATAAAAACAATAAATATAATTTAAATTCGTCAAACCCAAGTCAAGTAGGATTAAATAAACGAGCAATGTGTGTTATGACAATTCAAATCGAACACTTTTAACTCTAATAGTTAAACTTAACTTTTTAATGTTAAAACCATTTCTGTTATTGTTACTCATGACTCTTGGACAAGCCAAGCTCGCTATGCCTTGGCAATGCGAATTTAAGTCAATAGGGAGAGTCTTTCGTTTAATCAGAGCACCACGAAGATGAAAGCACGACTTTGCTCTTTAAATCCTCCGATAGATGGCACCATCAGAGGCTCCACTCCCTCAATTTTGACACTGATCTGAAGAGGGGAAAAATTTTCTCCAGACCACTTAACCCATGGTACCGACCACTTTCGATTCCACAGATTTAACGAGCACGTTTATCGCATGTACTCGGTGGGTCTTCGGGGTTTTGGGAAACCAGCCCCGCCCTTCCGGATGGAAAGCCAATGCTAAAACCCTTTCTAAAGCATACGAATATCTTTTGAAGAAGGCATCTGGGTGGATTTCATATAAAATAGATACCCATATCAGAATGTGCCAAAAAGGAAAATAATTAAAATATTAGACTTATAATTTTGAAATGTCCATACAGAAAGCAGAAATAGAAAATTTTTCCGTTTCTGTACCAGTGAATGTCATCAAACCTGGGACATTTTCCTTCCAAAGAACAAGTTTCTTCTACTAAGTTATGAATGTTATCTTCCAGGAGGAAATAAACATTGATTAAAAGGTAGTATCTTGTCTGTAATACTGAGTCAAAATATATAAAATTCAAATATTTCTCAAGTATTCAATCGAGAGATGTGCATACAGAAAAACTGCTCATATTTTTCAAATTGTGCTACAAATTTTTTTTAAATTATTTAAATTCCACTTATTTTTTTTCTGAAAAAGAATTTAAATGGAGTTTTAGGGAACACATTTAAAAAAGAATAAGGATGAAATTTAAAAATGTAATTCAAATGCTAATATAGTAAATCACTGCACATGAAAATATGATGTACCCAATCTGCTACTGTGCAATTATATTTTAAATAAGATCTCTTTAAGAACTTATTTCGTCAGAATTTTTAAGAAAAATCAAATCATTATGTTATCTGAATTAAAATGGAATAATTATATTGCTTAGATCTTATTTTTTCAATATTATTCCTCTTAGCAAATAAAAATCTTTTATGGAACTCAATTTATTTTCCTTGTAAAATCTTAACTTATAAATATCCTCATAAGTTAAAATTGCTAATAAAAACTCTCTTATTAAAACATTGCCTATGTAAAAAGTTTTCGCGCAGAAATGTATATAGAAAGCATAATTTCTGTTTGATAACTATATCTTGGCTACTATTGCAAGCAATAAGTACGCACGAATAAGATAAATGTGGATTTATTAAGTTCTATTAATACCATTTATATAAGTTTACTAAAATCCTATGTATTTATATATGTCTAAAATATAAATGTGATTCTCCATATTTTCTGCTTGTCCAAGTCCTTTAATATCTAGCAATTCACATAGCTAGAAGAAAAATATAAAAAATGGGAGCCAAATCTTCACATTCTCTACTTTGAGTAGAGTATAGCCTTCAGGGACGCAGGGACACATCCGTGCTCTTAGAAATGAAAAGAAGTCCATAGAAGAACAAAGTCACTTGACAATCAGATCTTTAGAAAAATTGAGGGAGCATATAAAAGCTGAAACTCGTATTTAAAGTTACAGCAGATGAATCCTTAGTAGTACAAAATTCTATTAAATATTTTATGGAAATTCCATGATTCCTTGCAATATTTCTATGAAATTCCCTTCAATAAAAACAAAACTAGATCAAGAAAAAAATATAAAGAAACAAGGGAACGTGTTTTTGTCAAATATTAAACTATGATAATCATACTAAGTTGCAATGCACCTAAGAAATTACACATTGTAATGATTCTTTTAATATTAAATAGAAATATGCTAAGTCTTTTATGAATTGCTGTTTTTCAAAACTTATAAGTATTAAACAAAATTCTTATAATCTACTGCATTATATTTGAAATTTTTTAAAATTTATATTAATGTATTAAATTTACTATTTAAAAAATATGATTAACGTAAATATATATATTTTTTCCTTGTCTAAGTTATAAATCACCAATATAATAAATTAGATGATGTATATCTTTATTACATGAACATCGATTTAAGTATGAAAGATTACATTATGTATCATATCTACCCAAACTCAAGCAAAATAATAATAAT
Source organism: Latrodectus hesperus (assembly GCA_037975125.1). Classification (NCBI taxonomy): domain Eukaryota; kingdom Metazoa; phylum Arthropoda; class Arachnida; order Araneae; family Theridiidae; genus Latrodectus; species Latrodectus hesperus. Next base: position 47,524,260 of record CM075856.1, read on the forward strand.
CCTAAACTAGTTTGTGAGGAACAAGTGAAGATTGTTTAAATAATAGGTGAAAAATAATTAGTATCTAAAGGAAAGAATTTATTTCTCCAACAATAATCCATATGAAGATATTAATTTAATACAAAAAATCACGTTTCTTTACTTTCTAAAACATCTTGTTATTTAATAAATTTGTTGTTGATTTTTGTTGTTCTCTTCATGATTTTAATTAGTATGTAAACCTACTGCCATGATTTTAATAATTTTCAAAAATAATTGATATAAAAATCATAATTATATATTATTAATATTACTTAAGTCTAATCAGTAAACTTTAACTATACATTTTTTGTTCTCATTTATGACATTTACTAATAGTTATAATATAAATTTTAGCATCTAAAAATAAAGGTAAATCTTAAAACATGCATTGTTACACTTTGTGCACAATTTCATTAAATATTTTATGTAATCCTTGAAAATGTTTATCTAATCGAAGGAAAATATTTTATTTTGCTTATAAAAGACCAGATAATCATTTTTACTTGGGTGTCATTAAAATTTCATTATATTAAGTTCGGGAGACTTCACGAACCCAGGTCGATATTTTACTCCTTCCTCGTGCTCATGCACACATGACTGGGCAAGACCGCATCATGCAGACTTGTAGATGAAAAAACTGTTGCTTTGATTAAAAAAAAAATTTTTGTCTTAGTTCAAGCTGCCTAAATTATGAAATCTGGTATAAGACATTTGAAAATCCACTATCAGTAAACTTCAGATTCTCTTTTAATGGGTCATATTTATGTGCCACAAAGGATTTAGCTCAAAAGAACTCCCATTCACTCAATATGTAAGATGCGGATGTAGTAAACAGAAAGATCTAGTGTTTGATCCCTGCTACAGCTAAATAATAGAAAATGTGTGCTATGTCTTTATGTACAACAAAAGTGTCGCAATGGACTCTTCAGTGTTTATCATGTGTCTCTCCTTGTGAGAAGGACATACAATCCATTAAGCAGTTAACTGTGTCAGCTATTGTAAGGAAACTGTATAATCAGGTAGTTATATATATATATATATATATATATATATATATATATATATATATATATATATATATATATATATATATATATATATATATATATATATATATATATATACATATATATATATATATATATATATATATATATATATATATTAAATGTAATAGTGCACATCATTTTTTACAAAGGAGGATAAAGGTAATCAGGCTGAAAACTCTAATCGAAAGTGAATTCGGAATTGCTAGAAACATATTCACTCGAAACTGGAACTGAATATACAAACTGTTGCGCTGAATTCCATAGCATTGTTTAGTCAATAGTCAACTTGTTTGGCTATGTTTATCGGCTTTAATTAGTAAATAATAGAAGTAATTTCAATAAAATGAACAATATAAATTAATGTTCATATAAAATGTAGACATGGATTTAAGAAAATATACGATACTAATTATAATTTGCCAGAATATTTAACATTAGTTTCGTAAATCAATTGCGTGAATAAATGCAGTAATGAGATATAATCAAATTTTTGAGATGAACTTAAAAATTGAGCTCATGGTTTTGCAGCTACATTTGGTTCTTTTTAATCATTTTTTTAATCTTCCTTAGTTTTCTTTAAGGATTTTTGTAAGAAATAGGGATGGTCCCTTCCGAGATTTTACTAATTAAAATTTTTTTCCAAAATCTTGACATTGTTGTCAAAAAACTTTCAAAGTTACTTATAATATTTCTGAAAATCCATTGATATTTCGTTTTTTTTAAAGGCCAGAGTGTCCGGATTATTCTAAATCTAATTATATTTTTTTATTAATAACTAGGGTCATTTAATATTATTAATAACTAGGGTCACAAAATGCTGGCGTATAACGATTTACATAGAAATTAAATTTATTCAAGCACAACTGCTAATCTAATGAATAAAACTTTGCTGTGCATTAAAGAATAAAAAAGTGTGTAGACATGTTTTTATATACAAATTTTAAAAAATGAAATCAGAAATAAATTTAAAATATCATATACAACTGAGATGGTAAATATAACTAAAAAAATGCTACTGAGTACTGAAATTGAAAAAAAATGCCTTAATATTCTTTAAATTTTAATGAAAATAAATGACTGCATATATTTTAAATTTGAATTCTGAAATATTAAGCAGAAACCAAATGAGGTCTGTTTAATTAGTTTGAAGCAGTTGGTAGTAAATTTGTAAGCAATTTTAATAGAATTTACTAGAATTTTTCAGAATATTGATTGAACTAAAGCAAATGCAATAAAGATTCCAATATCTTTAAACAGTTTTTCCATTTTTATGATTCTCATTTAAGGAAATTTTAAATTTTGACAGAAATACTCACTAATTCCACAAAATTTCCTTAAATACATTATTTATTTCTGGCAAATGTTAATAACATTTGTTATTTATAAAATTCAATACATTAAAACTTTTTTGGAACACTTGAAAGATTACATTCCTATTTTGTCATACACAAATTACTTTATCAGCAACAGAGAAAAAGTGTTTCGAATAAAATCATCTTAATAATTAACATAGTTAAATGAAACTATAAACACAATACAAAGGTAATTATTAAATTTTTTTTCATTATCATTTTTTAATTCGAAATTTACGTTTAGAGACAGGTTGACGTATCAAAAGTACATGACATCAAAAATAGTAATTCATGAATATTATATTTAAAATCATTTCATAAAGTATTTAAATAAGGCTAGAAAATATAAAAAATTCGCAAAATTGACTTTTATTAACAAATTCTAAAACCAATTTCTTTTAAACAAACTCAAGTTAAGAAATTCAGAAATAAATATGAGTACAATTCAAAATGTAACTTAGACTAGAAACTAAATAAGGAAGTTTGTAAATAAATCTGTAATTTTACTGGAATAAAAATAGATATCTATATTCTCATGTTGTCTTTCTTTAAAGCAAACACATTTAATTGAGTTGTAGTATTTTGCTGGCAAATGTATTTTGGGAATATTTCAAAATTTCAAATTAGTTATATCTATAATCCAGTATAAAAGTATGAAACCTGTTAATTTAAGGTACATAAAGATTCTCTTGTTGAAATCCCTCCTAGAGTTAGAAAAATACAGTCAAAAAATATACTTTCTTATTTAAAGCAAAATTGGAGCATAATAAAGAAAAGATATGCAGTTCACAAAATATAAAAAAAAGTTTGTTTAAAAAAACTGAATATGAAATTCACTAATAATCACTATACATGACTGTCTTTCTTTGCCATATGATTTCCGCTTTCTTGAATAAAACTTTTTTCATGAATAAAAATCCAGACAAATTTTTTCATTCGTCATTTTCAGCTAATAACGATTTTAAAGAATTGTATAGATTTGTTTGGAATTATTTTTATTGCAGTGAAATATCTTTTGTGCATTGCATGAAAAAGAAGATAGTTATATAATTATATTACTTAAAGAAACATCTTTATTACATTTATTTTTAATGCTCTATTACCACTTTTATTGAAGTATATTAAATATTCTTGCATGCACTTTGTAGCTTGTAACCCATTGCTGAATAAACCAAATTATTTGCATAGTAGAATGTTAAAGAATATATATTGAAAATGATATAAGAAATATTTTAAGAATATATTTATTATAAAATAGCCTTCACTTTTTCATCAAAGTGTATGTTTGTTTGTATCACATAAAAAGAGGAGTTTTTAAATACATTCCTTACATTATTTTATTTCAATGCGAGTTTCTCACAAGATTTCTCATTTATTTACATTATTATTACATAAAACAAAATTTCATAAAGGAGAAGTTTTCATAAAGGTTATCAATACTAAATTTGATTTTTTTCATTCGTTGTCATTCATTAAAATAAACTATATTTATAAAAATAAATAAAATAAAAAATAATTATAATGATTTTTTCTCTAAATATCCTCTTTATGAGAAATATATAAAATGAAGAAAATTACTTTAACAAACTTAATCCTAATAAAAATATTTAAATTTGTTTTTCAGACCAAACTATAAAATTTAATAATGTTAAATTACATTTTTATGTTATTCTCGTGATTTATGTAAATTTTTCATTGATTAAGTTTCTTCATTTAAATTTTAAAACTAAGAAAGTTAAAATTAGTTTTCAATTCCTTCAGTGAATTGTTTAATAACAAATAAGAATGTTTTTTAAAAAATAATCACTTTTACTTGAAAGATTCTTTTTATCTTCTCTTATGCATAAAGTAAGTAATTTCTTCTCTGTAATTTATTTCTTTAAAAATATAAATTCCCTAATTTCTTGTTTAGGATAATGAGATTTTTTTAATGGCTGAAATATTTAAATTATTTTTATTAAATTTTCTAGGAGAAGCTAATTAGTAAAACAAAGAGGGTTCCAAATTTAAATATGCTCCGATTCTTACAAAAGAATATAGTTTTCTGCATACCTTAAAATTTTCTCAATATTTTAAGCATTTTTCTATTTTGTTAATATTTGTAAATTCAATTAAGGTAATAAGAGAGTAAAAGTTTTAATTTTTGTGTCATTTTAAATAAAAAAATAATAATTTGATTTGAATTGTGATACATTTCTTCCCATTTCCCATTAGAAATTAAGTTAGAAACACACTTTCACCGGCATTAAAAATAAAAAAACGTATGTTTATGAAAATTACAAAGTCTTTGAGGTGATTTAATTCATAAACTATTTTTCTTCAGTTTTAAAAGTGATTTTCTAAACCATACTTTTAAACATCCAAATATTCTAACATTTAAGAGGCATATTTTTTGGAATTTGTTATTTTACATTTTATAAATTTGACTTATTAATGTTATATTTAATTTAAGCAAATAACGCAGAAGAAAAAGAATATATATCGTTAGATAATGAAAACAAATGATACCTTGTCGCATATTCATGTTTTTGAAAATTATTTTTTTCAAGAAAGGAAAATGACAGAAGATTTGTTGGATTTTTCTGTTTTTATATTTGCCCTTTTTTGTTACCTTTTTCTTTCAACATACATATATAAACAGAGAAAAATTAAATACATGATTAAACAAGAAACAATACAAATATACATCGAAAATAGTGATTCAATTAACATCAAAACACTTCAATAGCAGAATTACTAAGATATAAGTGACAAAATTTACACTACTAACTTCAAGTGATTTCAGCAATGGAGATAAAACTGCATGGTGTTTCCGCTGTGGCCTACGGTAAAATGTTCAAATTCTTTTACCATTGCACTTTAAAACCACACAATAAAAAACAATTATAAATAAAAAAATATATCAAAGAACTAAGCAAACAAGGCTATGATTGCTAAGAATGTAAATGATCAAAAATATTTCTGTCACTAGAAAATAAAAGTTGTTGTTGTTGTTGCTTATCCTCCATGTCTGACGGAGTCAGACTAGATCCACGAGTTCGTTGACTGTAAGGGAAAGAGAGGGAATGTGCAGCTTCTGTTAGGCCAAGGCCCAGAGCACCAGGAGGTAGAAGTCTGTCTTGGCTCCTTCGCCTACTGTTATTTAGTTGGGCATAATGGAATGGCCTTCACGCCTTGGGTGGCCCTACCAGGAGTAAACTCCCGACGTACTTCGCCCATTCCGCCCAGGGTCACCCTCCCGCCACGATGAGGCAAACAGTAGGACTTGGGAGGGGAAAATAAAAGTAAAATAATTAAGTAAATTAAATTGAATTTAAGAGATTTAAAATGTCATATTGAAAATAATAATAATCGAAATGAGTATATCAAAAGCCAAATCATTGAAAACCAAAGCAATCTATTGTACTAACTGAAGTAAAAAATAACTGTCAACCAAAAACAACAATTATCTGATATTAGAAACATAACTAGGTTTTAAAGAACCAAATTATGATCCTTAAATAGGCTTAATGTGGGATCAACCAGAGCATCACAACAACGTAAAGAATGAAAGATATTTCTTTTCTTCTCTAACTTCGTTGAAAAGATTATATTTGTTACCCATGATACAGGAACGCCTATTTAACCCACAAAGGCCTGTAAGGCGAACGATAGCATTTTTGCATTTTAAACTAATAAGGTTGAGAATCATCCTTACTTGCGCCTCTGAGGTGTATATTAACTCTTTAAATTATTCTAAAAAGAAAGTTAATTCTTAGAGATCCAGCCTTTAAAAGACTGAATAACTTGTGGTCTTTGAGGTGCCAGTAGCTGGTTTAGGACCAATAACGGATAATTCAATACTTCCTTAGCATATGCATGAGTAATCCCATTGCCTGCTGGTCCAAGACTCTAATCTAGAGAAATCTTGTTATTGTTACCAGCCAAAATTTATTGAGTTAAAGTAAATTAATAATTGAACTAAAGTAAAAAATTTAATATTGAGGTAATGTTGAAAAATGTTGAATATTATTCGGAAAGTAAAATTAGTATAGTTTTTAACAGACTATATACATTTACTAAGTAACATATTTTAGCTTCAGTTAAAATATTCAAGGGTTGGGTTACTCCTCTGTAGTTTGAAAACCAGCTTTTACATTACACACTCTTTTAAAAACAATGCTCTATTCGCTAAATAGTATGGAATGGTACTTATTAGAATATTATACTACAAAATAGGACACATGTAATAAATGTTACTTGAAATAACCTTCAAACTCACATAGGATTTTACATTGTGTCAACAAATTTTATTCCTAACAACATTTATTTCTGACAATTGTTCATTTCAGGCTTTCAATATACTAAAAAGTTTTTGACTCCATAAAGCATCTCGTTACCGTGAAATGAATTTTTATTTTAAGATATCTTAGTTATAACAGAATGTAGCCTAACATTCTTGTTGTTCATCATATTTTTTTGTTTTAACACAGAAAGAGAATATTCTATTCATTTATCATATTTTTATTCATCATGAAAATCGTATCATTGTTTTATCATATTTTCATTCGATCTGAGATTTAAAAAGAAAGAATATATATAAAAATAATAATTGAAAATAGCTATCATTTGACATTTTTAATGAATTTTGATTGAGTATAACTGAAACCACAACCAGCTTATATGGAACAGAGGCTTATGACGAAGCTTAATTCTTTTCCATTATTTTTAACTTAAAAATTCCACATCATCTTTTATTTCAGTTCCATGTACTAAATCTAAAAAAACAACAACAAATCTAAAAAAATTCTTTCCAAAAAAGTTCTGATGATGGAGAGGTTTAATATGATTCTAATCTGAAATTTGTTTTTATATATTACATTCAAACTGTTACACTTAATGACTTCTTCAAATATTGAACTACTCAATTTTTTTTCCGCAGCGCAGCAAATTTGTTAGTCTTTCATAGGTAACTATAAAGATAAATTAAATCATTATAAAAATCATCAATTTGTTTAAGAGGAATTCTTAAACGTAATTTAATGTACTTTCAATATTTTTAATTTCAACGAATGAAATTATACTTGCTATAGAGTACAAAGTTTCATAATAAAGCTATATTTAAGAAAAATATTGCTACGAATTTCTTTCATTTACTCACATTTTAATGATATTAGGTCATGCTGCAGTTTCTAAAAAATAGTGTCAAGGATTTTTATGAGTATTGCATTGTCTAAATGCTATTATATAATTTCAATTACACAATGGGTAATTACATATGGTATTTTGATTTAAGAATTAAAATATTCCACAGCTTTTGTATAGTTATTTTATAGCATTCTGTCAATTCTGTTTTAAAACTACATATCGCAATCAATGTTTGCAAACAGATTTTATAACATTTTTTCATCATCAGCAGCATTGGCACGACCCCCTTTTGTGGGCCTTGGCCTTCTTCAGAAGTCTCTGCCATTCCGCCCCTTTTCTAGAAATCGATCTCCAGTTCTTGACTTTAAGTATGTTGAAGTCTTCTTCCAGGCTGTCCTTCCATCTCTTTTTGGGTCTTACTCTTGGTCTACTACAGAATTGAGTGGTGTTGAAGACCTTTATTGGTGTTCTCTCTGTACTCATTCTCATGAGGTGGCCTGCCCATCTCATTATAGATAGTTTTATTGATTTAATGGTTTCATCTTCTCCATAGAATTTGTACAGTTCAAAGTTATACCTTTTTCGCCAGGTGTTATTTTCCAGGACAGCACCAAAAATAGTTCTTAGAACCTTTCTCCCAAAAATCGCCAATGTATTCTCTTCCTTCATCGTCAAGGTCCATGTCTCTGAGGTGTAGGTTAGAACTGGTTTCACACATCAATGTCTTGCATAACTTTATTTTTGTCCTTCTCCTGAATATAACATTTTTTACCGCTATTTAATTTTTTATGTGTGCGGATTCCATTCTGTATAATTCTTAAGACCATGATACAAACGGAGTATAGTAACACAAATCTCAATGTAACACATTTCCAATTTTGATGTAAATCCACTCCAATTTATTTCCATTATAAATTTCAACAATTTACATATTTCTTTAGTTTGTGTATGTTTTCTGACATTCTGTGTGTTCTGACTTTCTGATTTCTGAAAAATTTTTTATTAAAATATTTATTTTAAATTTTTTCATTCAGAGTTTTCCAATTTAAAAGTTTTATTTTGAAAGCATTCCATTTCTACTACCTGCTAAAATTACATGTTATATATTTATGTAACATAGCTTAAAACTTAAACTGTAACTTAAAACCGTTACAGGGATACGATTATATCACAGATCACAATTCACTTATTAATAACTTTACTGGAAAATCTGCTTGTTGCTTTTCTGTTTAATAAATGATAGGAAGATATCTACTTGAAAAAAAAGAGATTGAAATCAATTTTAAAAATTTTTAAAAAGTAAGTTGATTGGTAGTAGTAATTGAATTAATAATTGATAATAATATTTAAATTAATATTGTTATCTAAATTACTTAAAATGATATGGGGATTAACATACTATTATGATCTATGCCAAACATTTTCGGAGCATAAGTAACCAATAAACTGGTTATGTCCAATATATTTTTGTAGTTATACATGAAGAAGTATCCTAGACAAGTACTGTTTAGGTAAATTATTTATTAATTATAGTACATTTAAATCACTTTGTGGCCAGAAACCACAAGCTCAAATAGCTTTATGTAAATTTTAATAATATTTGTTTACCAGTTTTTCATTTTTTTAAATTTCTTTAAAGTTTAAAAAATACAGACAGGATTATTTCTTACTTATGACATTATTTTGCATTTATTACTTTGAAATTTGTTTGTAAGAAAATATTACTTTAGAAATGAATTTCATCTTGGTGAGCAAAAGTTACAATTTTATAAAAAATAAAAAAATATGAAATATTCTTGGAAAAATTTTAAAAATTAAGTCACGAATAACTTATATTTTTAGAAAAATATGGCAAATTTCTTGTTAATTGAGGAATTATATGTGATTGAATCATATTTGGGCTAAAGAGAATTTAACATCAAATCTTTTTATCTGATATTATAATGGTAGTATATAATTATATATATATATTTATTTATTTGATACTACTCCTTTGATATCTTTACACTTTGTTGGATCTATATTACCGATTATGTAATGGTCTGGAGAAAATTTCTTTCCCCTCCAGATCAAAGTCGAAATTGAGAAGTGGATCCTCTGGTGATGCCATCCATCGGAGGAACTTAGAGTAAAGTCGTACTTTCACCTTTGTGGTGCTCTGGTTAAACGAAAAACGCACCTTACTGACTTGAATTCGCATAGTAAATGGCACAGAGAGCTTTCAGGTCTAAGTATCATAACTAACAACAACATATTACTGATTATTATAACGCCAAAAGAAAAAATTGTAAGTAATTATTAAAAAATTTTAAAATAATAAAAAAACAATTTAAACTTGTAAAGTACTTACATATTTTAACTTTTATCGATATAATAATAAAATTTCAATTATGTAATAGCTAAATTTTGTAATGGGTGATTCCAATACTTAATTATAAATGAGAAAAATTATTAAATTACTTATAATTTAATAAAATTTACTTGAATTTTGTAAAATTAAGAATAAACTAATCAAAAATTCCTTTAAACATTTTCATTTAGCTGTTAAAATATTTCTGATTGGTTCAAAAATTATGAAAGTATATTTAAATTACATGTAATAATGAGAAAACTTAAGTTTAGTGATAGGAAAATAAATCAATCGCATCTAACAAAACTTGGTCTTAGATGCGAATGATTTATTTTTCTTAAAATTTGTACCTTAAAGATGTATTTTAACAATCAAAGATACGAAAAAGCTGGCTAAAGTAAAGCTATGTAGAGATAAGAATGAGAGAGAAGAAGAATAAAAATTTGTGAAAGGCAGGTGCTATCTTGCTTCACACTCTTATCGAAGAGGCAAAGAAATGCAACAATGCCTTTACTTTGCCTCGGGAGACACTTCGACAACATTGCCTCGGGGCAAACATAAAAATATACGGCTTCGACTTCACGAAGAAGCTTCCGATTTTCATTCAATTTTCTCTTTCACTTCCCTTTTGTGTCCCATTTTCCACTACATATTCTGTCATGATCGCTATATGCAAAAGTGAGAAAATACACTCATACGTTTTATGTGAAAAGGTAATTTCAATGACTCTCATAAACAATATGTGGTAATAAGCGATACAGAAATGTAGATTCTAAAATTTCTGTTTTCGTTCTTTATCATTAAAGTCGATTATTTATATCGTATAAGAAGCATATCACAAACAATTTTAGGTATTGAGTCTATGGCAAGATCATTTTTATTTTTTTAATTTTAAATAAATGCTGTGCGATTAAATATATAATCGTGTAATATAGCAGCTAATAATTTTCCTCATATTTTCTAAAAATTTGAACCGAATTATTTGTTGAATGATGAGAGCTAATTCAGGTTAATAGTTTATAAATTCTAATGTGTGCATGCACGTACATAATAGTTGTCCCCTAACTTGAGTGTATAATAATTTAAAATTAGCTTTAAAGCATATGTCCTAGATGAGTCAGATTTGTAACTAAATATTGAATTTATAGCGTCAAACAAACCAATCAAAATTTTGTGAGCTCCATTTTTAAAAACTGGCAATTCCAAATTTATAAGTAAAAACTTATTAAGTTTTTGAATAATTTAGAAAAATTTAGAAATTTTGTATAATATGTCTACAAATTTTCAATGGATAATTATCACCTTCCGTTTTTATAGCGTTGCTTGATCACCAAATCACATTCCAGTGATTGTTGGATATACAATTAAAGCAGTAAGATACAACACATGGCATCAACGATCAAAATATTTAATATATTCACATTATACCTTTATCATAATTCAAATTACACTCATGTCCATAAATTAAGGATAATGTAGAATCACACAGAAATTGAACTCTCAGCACTGGCCACCCCTGAGTTACAACGCCAAATGAGGACCGGTATTTGGCAGTTACTGTTCAAAGAAGAAGACGGAGCACAGCATCAGACTACTTCGTCAGCTCTCTTCAGCTACCGGTACGACAGTTTTAGAGCAGACCGTGTAAAGACGCATAGGGTACATTGGTTTATATGCACGTAGACCTGTCCAATGTGTTCATTTCACTTGCAGAATTATGACACAAATCTTGAAGAATAGTATGCATATTACAAGAAATCACCAGATAGCGCCGATAGTACGTCACAATGACGCCAGTGTAAGAGAGAGTTGTGTAAGGAATAGTTTCTAAGAAGTAAAATTGTTCACAAGCGCTTTAAAAGCCTTTCAGAGGAATAACCGCATAGTTATGACACAAACAAAGTATTTTAATGATGTTTTACATGGTAGAGTTATCGGCCGTCTGAAATGTGGACGTACCTAGCTGGAAGTATCCACGGGACTTGGAATCGTCTAGAGTGTCATCTCCAGGCTTTGGCAACGATTCCAAGATGTCGGTAATGTGAGTAGACGTTACAGCACTGCCCACCCCTGAGTTACAACGCCAAATGAGGACCGGTATTTGGCAGTTACTGTTCAAAGAAGAAGACGGAGCACAGCATCAGACTACTTCGTCAGCTCTCTTCAGCTACCGGTACGACAGTTTTAGAGCAGACCGTGTAAAGACGCATAGGGTACATTGGTTTATATGCACGTAGACCTGTCCAATGTGTTCAACTTACCGCAACTTACTGTCACCTGCGGTCAGCCTGGAGAAGAGAGCATGCATTGTGGACACCGCAACAATGGTCTTGTGTGACGTTTTCCGATGAGTCCAGGTTTAGCTTTCAGTCTGATTCTCGCCGGATTTTCATTTGGAGAGAGCCAGGTACCCATTATTACCAAAAGAACACTATTGAATGATACCGTTATGGTGGTGCAGGATTGCTCGTTTAGGGAGGAATTATTCCGGGTTCCAGAACTAATCTGCATATTCAGAATGTAACCATGACAGGCCACATCTTTCGAGATTCCATTCTGGAACAACATGTACGAGCAATCCTGCATTTGTTTCGGGGCGCCATGGGTGCAAAATTTCTGTTTATGGATGACAACGCCCATCCTCACCGTAAAAACATTGTAGATGACTGTTTTCAATCGGAGGGTATCACCCGTATAAACTAGCCAGCATACTCACCGGACTTGAATCCAATAGAGTATGTGTGGGACATGCTTGGTCGATGAATTGCAGCTCGTCCCACATGTCTACCGGAACTTCGGAGAGTATTGATTGGACTTGATTGATGAGTGGTGTAATATTTCCAAAGATCAGATCGAAAATTTAATAATCAGCATGCCTAAGCGTTGTAAGCCTGCATTGCATAAGCGCTGTACAGCCTGTAAACAAAACAAATCATTTACGTTTATAGAGTAACAATCTGGCTAACATTTTGTAATCGATTAATTAAGTACAGTTATTGGTTTAAAAATACTATATTGCTTCTTGTTTCATAAGATTGTTAAAATTTTAAAAGCTGTTTTGATGTTCTAAGTTTCTTTCAGCTTCTTTTTAAATTTTCACAAATTCTCTACCTGCTTTTAAATTTTGGCAAATAATTCTTAAGAACACAATATAAGTAAATACAAAAATCAAAAAGATTACCAAAATTCCTTTGATAAAATATCTAAATTTTAAAATATGCGTAACTTGAAAACCTGACATTAGTTTATTTGTTGTTAAAAAAATTGTTAAAAAAATTGCTATTTTTCTGCTTTTATAAGCGCATAATTAAATACTTGTAGCTATTAGGACAGATGGGTCAATTTCTTTCAAGAAAGCCAAAGTACAAAAAAGTTTATTTTGTAAATATGAATATATTAAAAGTGAATTCAAATTTATTTCACTATGCAAAATTTTGGACATTGGTACAAAAAGCGTGAAATTGAAATCACTGAGCGATATTAACTGTAGTCAAAAATATCTACTCGTTACCAGGTTAAAAACAGAAAAAAGGGATTGAAAATAAAAATAATATTCAATTTATGACCAGTACGTCAGCTTTCACTTAAACTGTATTAAACAACGTTGTTCCCATTATATTACATTGATGCTTTCCAGCAATGGCAAGTTAACCTGAAAAAAATATAAATGATTATATTAATGTATAAACAGGATCAAAAACTTCTGTTCAATCTAGAACGTTTTTTTAAAGTGACTCTTAAAATTACTGACCTTCAATCCCGACGCACATCTACAGCCTGTTTTCCATTGTTTCATTTTATCCGGAAAAATTTCGATTTTGTTAAGAATCCCTAATATTTTGATCTAAAATATCTTTTTAACTTTTGCTCAGCTATGAGGAGTTTTCTCTATCAGCTATTTAGAGTTAACTATGTTGCATGGATATTTAGAACTTCAAACATTCATAATTATAATTTTAATATCTATTTTTCAACTATACAAGATTTCAAAGAGCTTGATTTTATCAAATTAAGAGCTTATAGGCCGTGGTAGTCTAGTGGTTAGTGTATCAGCCTTCTATCCAGAAGGGTGAGGTTCGATTCCAAATGCCGCCAAAGATCCACCGAGTGCATGCGATATACGTACTCGTGGAATCGGGAGTCTTGTGGTCGGACGTTGCGCAGTTACCATGGGTACAATGGTCTGAAGAAAATTTCCTCCCACTTCAGATCAATGTCAAAATTGAGGGAGTGGATCCTATGGTGGTGCCATCTATCAGAGGATTTAAAAAAGAGCCAAGACGTACTTTCATCTTTATGACGCTCTGATTAAAGCGAAAGACTCCATATTACTTAAATTCGCATTGCTAAGGCACAGCGAGCTTGGCTTGTCGAAGGGTGATAAGTAACAACATGAGCTTATTATTTTATAAGTGCTTCAATATGTTTATAAAATGGAATGCACATTAATTATGTTGAGTTATTGTATAATTTGATGTATTCAATCACTTTATACTAAAGTTTTATTCTTATGGTAGATATTTATTTAATTTCTTAATAAATTTTAATCATTAATGTTCTCAATATCGTAAAAAAATATTATTTACTAGCAATAATTTTTGTATTTGTGTTAACAGTTTATTAAAAAGTTAATCAATAATAAAGAGTTATAAAAACAATTAACATATTTTTGAAGAAATAAATTTGCATCCTTATAACGATATTTAGGAATTTAAAATTTCCCACAAAAATTATTTCCATGTTATATTTATATTGCATAGTTCATTAGTTTTAAAAATGCTCTCTCCGAAATGTAAATTCAATCAATAGAGGGCACAATTTAAATTTTCTACTTTAAACAAAATTAATATTTAACAATCAAATAAAATTAAAGGATAGAAAGTAAAATATTTATATAAATAAATAATAAAACATTTTTATTACATCTTGCATTTTCTTGAAAATCAAAGTTTTGAAAAAATGCTTACTTTTTTACATCATAAATCAAAAATAAAAGTTTTTTTCTATGTGTTTTAGAGCTGAAAACATTTTATTCTTTTCATTTATTTAAACTTTCCTCTATTACTATTTTTTATTATGTATTTATATCTTCTGCCTCCAAAAAGTTGTAAAAGATTCTAACATAAACACTCGAGGAACGATTTTTAACAAGTCTGTACAGATATTTGCATATGCTGATGACGTAGACATTGTTGCACGAACACCCGAGGCCTTAAAAGTGGCTTTTACGTCACTAGAAGCTGCAGCTAGTAAAATATATCTTGCAATCAAACAAGACAAAACAAAATACATGACCACCGAAAATTATAACACTCCCTATCTAGAGGTAGGAAACTACAAGTTTAAAACTGTTCACAACTTTAAATATTTGGGATCTGAATTGAATGCATCAAACGACATCGCACCTGAGATCCGCAGTAGGGTTACAGCTGCTAACCGATGCTTTTTCGGCTTAAAAAAATACCTAAAATCAACTTTCGTCAGTCGAAAAACAAAAATTTTGATATACAAATGCTTGATTCAGCCTATTCTCACTTATTCATCTGAAACGTGGACATTGACTGAGAAGGACAAAGAAACCATTTCCATTTTTGAAAGAAAAACTTTAAGAAGCATATTTGGTGGAATAAAGTGTGAGTATACATGGCGAAGAAGAATTAATTCTGAACTCTATAAGCTGTATAAAGAACCAGATATTGTTAAATTTATCGCAATACAGAGATTAAAATGGGCAGGACATTTGAGCCGGATGAACGACAACCGGATGACAAAAAAAGTTTTCTTGGCTCGCCCCATTGGCACCAGAAAAAGAGGATGACCGAAACTCCGATGGCGTGACTGCCTTGAAAACGACCTAAAAACACTAAAAGTGACAAACTGGATGACCTTATCCAAAAATAGGGGGTCCAGGTATGCACTTCTGAGGAAGGCAAAGACCCACCCTGGGCTGATAGGTCAATGAAGAAGATAAGGACTTATAACTTCTGACATATCTCCCTAGCTCTTTTCAATTTACTACTTTTGAAGAAAGTTCTCTCTTATACATTGAATTAAGATTATGATAACAAACTCTTTATATTACATTAGCACACAATGGAAGTAGAAGCATTTAAAATTTTTCAGTCGTAAAATGTATTATAATAGTATTAGCTTTGATGTAATGCATTCTACCTATTTTCTATTATTTAACATTTCACTTTTGCTGGGCTTCATCTTGAAACATTTGTCAAAATACTATTATATTATATAATATTTAAGACATAAATAAACTTTAAAAACTATTATTTAATCAGTCCCTACAAGTTGATAAAAACGGGAGTCTACTGTATGATGCAAACGCGTATTTGCACCACTAATAATTTCTTAAAACCATTTGACTTAAATTTTCTTTATAGTGTCATAAATAAACACTTCATATTTTGACAGAATATCTTGTGATAATAAAATAATGTATTTTTAACAAAATAGTAGTATTTGCTTCAAAACTGCAAAATTCTAAAAGAATTTCTTTAAGTTCATTTTATACAATTTTAAAAATAAAAAAATATTCAACCATACTCTGTTGACATAAGAAATGCAAAGAAAGTACACCCCTATGCAAATGGAAGTTCGCCCCGAGGAGAAATAGTAGAAATACAAAGAAATTTATGTACTTTTTTGGTGAAAAAATTCTTGCTAGGTAAGAGTATATATAACTCTTATCTCAGTGTATAGTACCATTTTTTTTATCGGAAAAATGGTATTTTCACCTGTTATACCTAAAACAACCTGTCAAAACTAGCTTTAACAGTTCTTTCTTTGTATCGTAGCAGATTTATCTTTAAGTTTAAATTTCTGTTTAATTTTTTTGTCAAATTTTCGAAGAATTGCTGTTTATATATAGGCAAAAATTTATTTCAACTAATGTGAAAAATTCAGGATGATGCCTTCTAGCTCCAGATAAATGTAACTAAAATTTTCATAAATTTCAATATGTAAAAATTAAAGAAAAGGTGCAAAAGTTTATTTTTATGTTCAATTTATTATTCAAAAACTTTTATTTTCATATTCATTTTATTTTTGTGAACATATATTTCGGAAAATAAGTAATAAAATCAAATAACATTCAAGAGATTTTTACTTAACATTAAAGATATATATTTGTGAGATCAAATAAAATAAAAGCTTATAAATTTACCTCGAGGTTTAAATGAGTTTATACATCGCAGATCTAAACCAATTATCGAATTTTGGAACTTAAACATTATCCGTTTCAAAAAAAGTTTGTTCAAAAGAAATTAAATTATCTAACATCTCTCTAGATTAAATATCGAATTTTTGCCTGAATGATTACATAGAAATAAGGATCTATTTTCAAAACTTTTCTGAAATCTGTTAGTGAAAAATCTAGAAAAAAAGTATATCCTTGATATTTTGTGCCTTAATATAGTTTGAAACTATACTAATTTATATGGATAATAATTTATAAATGAAAATAAGTCAGTAATATTAATTGAAAATGTTATTTTATCTATATAGTAATATTGATTGTTGCTAAATATTCCTGTTTCAATCGGCGTTGAATACTAAGAAATGGATATTACATTTATTTTCTTCATTCACAAAAGATTAAAATTGGTGCATTTTTATTATTCATATAATATTCCTTTGAGAAACTTTAGTATATAAACACTTCTCTAATAAAATTCCTTCCTTGAAGCTAAAAAGCTAAGCCTAAAATGTAGAAAAATGCACTACACCATCCTTTTGTAGTTTATAATGCTTCAACATTTGCTTGAAATATTGGATCATGATATAAAACTGGATTTTAATAGATAATATGCATGAAATACTTATCTAAAATTGCAGACATTATAATTACTATGAATATAATCAATATTAATATTTTAAATAATAACTTATAATGCATAGTTACTTAACTGTTTTTAAAAGTAGATTTTGAGTAAAATCTGTGTATAGTTACATATATTTTACAAATCTTATGTTCTATGCAAAATGACGAATAGTGAGAAGTAAGACACTTTGACCACTCAATTTCATAAATTTGTCTGATAAAAGTTGTCTAAACAGTACACTGGAAGAAGAATTGTATTATAAAGTGGAAAATATAATAAATCTTCAAAATCTATTTTCCGAAGGAAATACGTATAATGTATGCAAATTTCTCTCATAGGAACTTTTTCAAACATTCTAGAGTTTTTGCGCTAAAATTAGTTATGAGAATTTTTAGTTCAGAATCTATCAAATTCATTATTTTAACAAGATTTAGAGTGAATAAAATATAATTAATATCAACATGATTGCTCTAAGTAAGGTAATATTGTAGGCATACGGTAACCTATTATAGGACTTAACATTTAGGTCTAAAACATAATGATTCAAAGCTAAATTGAGCATAATTGCTTATTCTATTTTTAAAATTATATTGAAATCTTGATTTCAAAAAAGAACAAACTATAAGCATTAATTTAAGTGAAAACGGCATCAGAAAGAAACAATAGATTTGCTTAACATTGCATCTGCTTTTGCATTTTTCTTCTAATGTTTTATTTATTTCGAACAGTCTTTGAATGAATGCTTCGAGGTTTTAAATTGAATGTAGATATTCTTTATCCTTCTTAAGCCTTTATATTTGAGTTCAGATGCAGCAATGTAATTAAAATTCCATCCAACTGTTTTGTGGCTGCGCTGACATTTCAGTAATTTAAATTGAAGTGGAGATAAATTTCTACTGAGAGCCCCTGGAAGCGCGAAATTGTTCAGTTTCTTATTTACTTTAACAATGACGGTGTTAATTTAAAATCAAATTTTCCATTCTGAACAAAGAAACTGTATTTCTAAAACCCTTCTTTGTGATAGATTTCTTTAAAGAGAGGCACTCAGTTATTGTCTTAGTCTGAAAGAATCATTTATTGTAATGACAGCAAAAATTCAGTTATTTCAAATATTAGGAATTTTAGGCAAACCAAATATGAAGATGTTGAATTTTCATGTAATTTTCAACCCCATAGAATTTAAGCACAATTTGTTTTTCTATCAGTGACGCATTTTAATTAAATTTAATTAAGAATGTTGAGTAACTTTTCAAGCAAATACTTTTACAACCCCCCCCCCTCCGAAAAAAAAACTGCAGTATCTATTCAAATTAAGGAATGAAATTTAACATATTTTACTTGAAGTTGTTTTTAACCTGTCCTGTAAACGTTAAAAAATTAGGCTTCTGTCATCATGGAAACAAAATTATGTTTGTAACATTAAAGGAAATTAAGTATAATTATGTTATTGTTCTATGCGATTTGTATAAACTTTAAAAAGAGTAATTTCAATTAGCAAATTTAAAAACATGTAATGAATATTTTTAATTACATTGATATTACAAGATCACATTGATTAATATTCATGTAGATTGATTAATATTCATGTCAATATTCACTCTTATAAAAAAATTTGACCAATTAAACACATTCTCTCTCAAGATAAACTCGAATTTGATTGTATTCTTAATGGGAGATAACACACACAAGTTGAAATTTTCATAGCTAAGATGTTCTCGTTCAAAAATGCTCACAATATAGTATATTTTTAAGGTTTTTCTTGAAAGTATTTACGTTAAATCCTACATTCCTTTATTATTCTTAAAAAATAAAAATTTAGTTTTTCCGACTTATTGCATGAAATTTAACCTTCAAACTGAGATTAGCTGGAATTCTCCATAGGAATTTGGTGGATTCAAAATTACACGATTGTGATGTAGGGAGCGAAATGTACATTAATCACACGCGATCATTTCCGAAAACTAAATGCGCTAATGTAAACTCTTAGAAGGCAGAGAGTAGTAATATGTGTAAATAAATAGAAACATTTTACTGTGGAGAACAGGAATTGTCAGTGAAAAGTAGCAACTGCTTTTCATAAATTTACAAAAATGTTATAATTTCGTAAATTATAACACTAAAACATACATAAAGATGCCATTTACATAAGTATTTTGGAGTTATTAAGGAAAACGAAGTTGAAACTTATGCGAGAAAGCTGTCATAAGATACGCAGGTAATCCTTTAGATATAAAATTTATACAATTGACCCCATAACAAACATATAAAATGTGATCAACCACACAGCAGAATCAAATAATCATCATTCCTCTTGAAAAGCAGCTTTCAAGTGTATGAGTGCGAATAAGGTGCAAAATAGCAACACGTAGCACATACTTCCACACCAATGTTGATGGGAATTGGACCCTGTTTTATTTTAATTCATGATGATTGATTAGGTCGAATACACGAGCACTTGGTTTTGTTTGACTTACAATAAATTATCAAACTTTCTCCAGAATCAAAGCTTTTGAGTGACCAGAAAAATATTTGGATGGATAAATATTTGGCTGATTTGTGGTATTATTTCTACCAACGTTAAAGAACGGGCTAGTGATTAATAAATCCATCAGCAACTGTAAATAATTGCTGTTTCACAGCACTTGACAAAATAGCAATCATGCAAATCCTAAATCTTTTGAAAGCCACAAAGACATTAATTTCTTAAAAGCAAACAGTTAAAAAGTTTTAAGTATTTTTTATTCATACTTGCATGCAACTCTTTTGCATAAAATTTTTGTGCAAAGGTGTCTTCTTACACAATGGATTTTTCATATTCCTTGAAATAAAATCATGGGTAAAAAACTACTGAACTGTACAGGGATGGCGTGATTTCCAATTCTCGCGCCAAGCGCTACAAAGTTAACCTAAATTACGCCACTAAGCACAATGTCCACTTACTAAATACCGATTACGTTCGAACTTCAACTTCGGAATCGCGAACTATTTCGAATTCCAAATATCAAAATTTTGAATATTTCATTATAATTACGTACTATAGAAGTATTAAAATTGTAATAATTAGAAATAATTTTTTATTAAAACTCGAATTTTGATTTATCCGGCAATGGCGCCCACCTTAAAAACAAATTCAGTGTACCGCTACCTACTACAGAGACAACCAGGCAATAAAGCTAAATTTCTAACATTAACAACTTGCATTTTTAATATACCGAATTAGAATAACGGGAGCATTAACGTAACTAATTCTTAAATGGTAAACAAATAAAATTAAACGCTTCAAGGGTTGCAAACAAATCGAATTTCGCGTATGTCATACTATTACCTTACGTCATAAAACGAAAATCTCGTCCTGCAAACGCATTCCGAACCGTTAAGCCAGTTTGGCGCACTTTATCGCACGCTTGGCTCATTTTACCCTCGGTACATTTCTCTATTCTTAGGCATAATAATGGTAATGATTCAAATAATACGGAGTACATTGGTAAGTGGACAGAAGAAAATGAAGCTATCATATAATTAAATAATTATTCAATAAGAATATCTTGAAGAAAATTAATAACAGTCACACTTTAATAAAATTATTTTAAAATTCTTATAATGTATTTACTTTTTAGTATCCTTCTTTGATAAAATGTGCTATTGTTATTTCTTTTCCTTGATATCTACTTTTCACACACACTCAGTTTTGTCTAAGAATAGCAGTTAAAAGATTTATGGATAACACAGGTCTTTCATAGAGAAATACAGTTATATAACACCGTAAGGTTAAATTGCTTAGTATCGATACCATGTAAATTAAATTATGCGTGCATTTAAATAAAAAAAGAAAATTAAAATTTTAATGTGCGTGAGAAAGAAAACGTTTAATTATGTTTCCATTATTTAATTATACATTTGAAGTTAAAAAAAAACATTTTTTATTCTTAATTTTCGGAAAAAGAACGGAAAAAGTTTTCATATTTATTTAAAAGTCTAATTACAATATAAATATATATTTTATTACCACCAATATAGGTTTTTCCTATGTTCTAAACATTAAAAAAGACTAAATATATTTAAAAATTTAATAACGAATATTATTGCCATCAATAGATTTTTTCTAGGTTGAGCATGAGATAAAATAGAGACTGACCTCATTTGGACAGAAATTTCGAACACTGAAATGATTCATTAATAAGAATTACGAAGCTTTAAGCGTATTTATTATATGCTATTATAAGCGCATAAATGAGTATTTTGTTCATTTTAAGAAAATGTTTTATTCTAAATTTATGTATCTAATAATATGGTGAATAAATAAGAAGTTCCCTTTATATTTATTAAAAAAATCTGGTTCATAATGGTTATATTTATCAGCAATAATTTCCCTGGACTAATATCGGGAGTATGTTTTATCTCTGTTTAAGCAGATCAGCCAAATAACAGCAAAACTTTACAAAAAATTGACACAACTATCTTTTGTTAAATGCACCAATTATATTGAAACTAAAAACATTTCTTTTAATTAAAAACAATATTTTTCAAAATAATTATTAAAAATTAGGAAAAGGGCCATTCTTTTAGGAAGAATTCAGTTTCAAATTGTTTATTGTCCCGTGAAATTAGAATTTTATGAATTCTAAAAACTAGTTTTGCAATTATGTGTTTATTAATAAATTATTATATAGTTAAGAAAATATTTTCTTAAAGCAATTACTCTAGAAAATTCCTTGTGCAGTGACTCGTTAAACAGTTCAATTTTCTTTGTTGAGACCTTCAGCAAACCTATTCATCTGTAATAGTTTAATAATAGTTTAGCACGCACTGAAAGCGAACGCGCGCGAAATATAAATTATGTATACAGAAATTATGATCCAGACATTCCAAAATAAATGTTTTTGTACATAATCTCATTGTTACCGATAAAGTTTTTCGAATTATTAAATATACACTTTGTCCTTTCTCTCTCTCTCTCTCGATCACTATATATTATATTACGAGAAATATCCTATCATTATTTTCTGTTGTATTTGTAATTTAAATGTAACAGTTAAAATTGTAATTTTAATAAAATTACATACATCATATATAAAAAAATACATAAGAATAATATTTGAAACTAAAATTTTTTATTCAAGATTTTAATATTTTATAAGTAAAATCTACTGAAATAGATCTGTTTCGTTGAAAAATATTTTTACAGCTCCCTTTCGTATGAGTAGTTCACAGGGCTTAAATGTAATGCATTATATTGTAGAAATGGCTTTTTAAAGTGGATTGAAGCTTCACGCTGCATTTTCCATTCCCTAAGTGGAGCCCTGCCTTCAGGGACATCCATTCTTCGAGGAGTGCGGAAGTACACTTAAGAACACTATTCGGAATGCAAAGTCACATGACTAGATACCCACGAGGAAAAGAGATCAAGAGAGATATCTAAAGCATAAATATCTTACTTAAAGTTACAAGTCTCTATAAATATATAGATTTAACGAAGAAATATTTAGAATCACATAGAAATAAATTTTTGAACCACCTTTAAAGATAGGTCAAAATTTATTTCTATGTGATCATGAATATTAAAAGATTTGATTTAAAAAAAACAAGAAAAATCCATTCGGGAACAGCTGAACAGAACACTATAAAATTATAATTGCATTAGAATGAAATAATTCTCATAAATCATAGAAGTTGTTGATAACGGCTTCACATAAAAATACAAAATATTATATTTTGGTGTCTTTCCAACCGATGACGGAGAAGTTAGAGTCTCTAACTTCGAAACAGTGGGTCCTGGGTTCGAATAATGTTTCGGCCATGGATGTTCCTTTCGCTTTTTGTGTATCTTTCTTTATCCCTTTCCTTGCGGAGCGAAGATTGCACATCCATTGGGTGCCTCCCTTTATAAGAAGCCGTCATCTTCACCCATTATAGAGCTGTATAGGCATATCCTAAGGGCAGCCGGGCATTCGAAAAATATTTTAGTGCCTTAATTGTGCCGATTTCTGTAAGCAATAATATTTCCAATTTCTTGTATTATGTTTCAATTCAATAGATAATTACATTCATTATTCATTAGATAAATATATATACAATATCTAATTTATAGAAAATTTCTAAAAATTAGATATTATTTCATCACATACATTTCCTTTAAAAAATTTACTCATTTGAAATTAAATTTGATTTCATATTGAAAAGGAAAGGGAAACTGATAAACTTAATAGAATAATACTTTTAAATCGCCAACTTAAAATCTAGCCTTTACCATCAGTTCTTTGAATGGATTCTTTTCTCTAGAGTTGATAAGAACTCAGATTTCATTTTTAACTCTATTTTCTATTCTTGTTAATTTTTAAGTGTGAAAAATAACTGTAAGGCAATAAGCAAATGAACCTTTTTAATAGCAAAAATAAAATCCTTTCTAACTAAACTGTTTCAAAGTGACAACTTAAAATTCTGTCCATTTGTTGTACAATAAGCTATTAAGTTGAGTGTTTATTGTTCGACAATTGCATTTTGTATCCGACAGCTTACTGCGCTAGGATTAATAATTTATAGTGAATTTCAAATAAACTAGTTTAACTACAAATAACGAAGCTTGGGATAGGAATCGAAGCAACAAATGGGTAAACTGAACATCAGAGTGTTGAGTAATTAAATATTACTTTGGTTTTCAATTTTACAACAATAAAAATACTCTAGATTGATAGCTATAATGTTTGAAAAAGAAAGATTACTTGAAATGAATAAAATAAAATAAACAAATGTGAAGTAAAAACTTTTAAAATTTATTGAATTAATACTAGTTAGATCCTACGTATATTTCTCCTAGTTTATGAAACAAATAACTAGATATACATGAAATCCTGACTGTAGAGGAAATTAGATTTATAGATTTCAGTCTGCAAATACTCATAGGGAATGCCCACGAAGCTATAATAACCTTCGCTTTAGTCTGTAATTCATGAACAGGCAGTTATTCCGAACAATATGGAATGAACATATAGCCAAGGTATTGAAGCACTTGCGATTTCCTGAACTTACATTCCTAAGAAACTTCCTTACATTTGCCAAATAATCATCTATTATTATAATAATGATTCAATATATATATATATATATATATATATATATATATATATATATATATATATATATATATATATATATATATATTCATGTAATAAAATTTATATAATTTATCTATGTGTCATATTATTTCATTTAATAAGAAATTAAAATATAACTCTCACAAGTAACAATTCTTTCTTCATGATATTTATGATTCAGCTATCATTCTTTCAGATGATTTACTTTATTTATTATAACTAAATCATCTAATTACTGAATATTTATTTCTCCTATATACATAAATTTGTCAGCATAAAATTAAAATTTAATATTTTGCGTTTATATATATATTTCTAATTACGTCATTAACAATATAAACTACATATAAAATTTCTGTATGTTTTAGTATTTTTTACACGAACTTTAAACTAAATGCAAGTAAAATATTTCATGTTTTCATTTATGAATTCCAAATATAGTTTTTTAAAAACTATTTTCCTTCTACTTTATATTATTTGTTTTTCAAGAGATTAAGTTGGAGTTACCAATTAGAAAGGTACAAGTGTGCAGAATAAATTTAGATAAAATTTTCTTTGTATTTTGAAAAGTCAAAACTAGTAAATCTCATACCCTAATAAAACGAAAAGCTTTTTTTTTAATGTTTTCACATTTTTGCCCCATTATTAATATTTACTTCTCATATATTAATTTAAATGAGAACCTTAACACGATCTGAAGGACTAATATGAAATGAATACTTGAGAAATAATAAATAATAGAAATATATTTGAGGAAAAGCAAAGTAGAAAAGGAAAACTGGTTAAAAATTCAAAGTAATACGGAGTTATTTGATTTTATTAAATGAATAGTCTAACTTTTTTGATAAAAAAAAAATTTATAATGTGTATATTGCAACAACTATGCCATGATATTAACTTCCAAAAATGCCTAGCAGATATATGCATATTTTTAAAATTTAATAAAAGTTAGGAGATTAATTTTTAAGATATTATTTTTTTTAATTTCTCATTTTTATTAAAAATTTTTAATGCTAAAAAGACAAATATAAGAGTAATTGAAATATTTTTTTGTTTCTTAAGTAATATTGTAGCATCTTAGATCTCCTTTAACTTTAATGAAAAAAAATCGTTCCATAGCTTAAAATTTGTGTTTAGAACAGTAATTTCTCGATATGATATTTAAGCAGTACTTTTGAGAGCCATCTAGATATGAATATGTTACTAAGATATGTTTTTCTAGTTGCCAATTTTTGCCAAAAAGAGAAATCTCCTAATTTTTAAACTACTACTCTTGAAAGAGGATGAGACTCTATTCACTAAGAAAATTTATCATATATGGTTTCGTTTAAAAATAGTGCCATTTTTCAAAATGATTCTTTAAAGATATAAATGCAGAATTAGATACATTAATGTAAATTTTTGTATTTAATAGCTTATCACATATCTTGAATATAGACAAGTACTTTTGTTGTAGATATTTGAAGACATGTCACATCTTACCTTTTATGAAACGTTTTATAGATAGTGATAATGATTCATAAATATGCGTTGTAGGAAAAAAATTAGGAGATCTCCCACATAGTCACTTCTATATAGATATGCATGCAAAATGCAAATGCGTAAAATCTACCTGACGTTATTCAACAAAGATTTTATTCGAATTATGGAACATTCACTAAAAGAGCGGTCTCACTACTGAGCCACTGTGAATCATACTTAAAACAATATTGCATTCATCTAATGGGAACGTATACGTCAATTCTCGTTCTTGATATAGGCAACTTATATTAATGAATTATTATTAATTTTATTTTCATTAGCGTTTAAAAATATTTTACTTAAAATCATGAAACAAATAGGACCAAGGACTGCACAAATCGATAGACAATCATTGATGCTCATTGATGTGGTATTAATTAATTTGTTCGTTTTATTGAATTTTTTTCTGTTGCTTATTTTGAATGATTGAAGCATTTAAGTAAACAATTACTTTAATATTTCCGTTAATGGGAAATTTTTTATCACATTACAGTTTAAAATGGGTGGACCGAGATACTAATAGAACATTAAATGCTCTTAAACCTTCTTTTGACGATGGTATTTGTCTGAGACAGCTCCCAAACAGTACCTTCCGGTTACGAGAATAATTACCTATCATTTCACACAGCTATGGCTCCAACAAAGTTTAATTCAAATTAAATATTTCTTTCAGTTATTAAAAAAATCTGCTCGAAATAATCATTTCTATTCTTCTTTCAATTATTCACTGTTACCAATAATAAATATAGATAATTTTTTTGATTAATAGATAAGGCAACAAATAAATATAATGAATATATAAAAAAGAGCGAAATTTGGCAAACATAAATATCACGGTTAGAATAACAGCAGAAATTTATTATAATACTTTTGAATATTCCAAGTAACTTTCTTAAGAGAATTTTCAAAAGTAGGATTGCTTTTTCATGTATTGCAAAGGATAAAAGCATCGAAAACTTTTAATTACCCATTGGAATGATCACACAAGCAGGAACCAAAAATACCCTAATCCATTTTTCACCGATGGTTAGAAGCGACTCAAGGACCCTTTACCTGTAGAAAATGATTTTGAAACCATGCTACAGTGTACCAAACTCCATATAATAACAGTGTATTATAGAAATTTAAGCAAAAGATGTGGACTCTTTCTTTATCTTCTCCCAAAGCATTTCTTTAATCGAAGACTTTTCATGGTTTGTGAGCCGTATTCAAGTGTTTCAAAGATTTAAGAGCTCAAAGCGCTGATTGTATCAAGTATCCATGCCAAAAATTGAAGTATAGCGTAAGTTCCCATAGGTTCAACAATTACTGGAATTCAATTTGAAAGCTTCCAGTCCAAAAAACAAGGGCTTACAGCTTGACAACAATGTTAAAACCTGTATTTATTAAATTAATCGTTTCTTGCAAGAAGTAAATAATTGCTATGAATTATTACCTTTTAATGGCCTTTTTCACTTCATCTATAGCAGGAGTGGCCAACCTGCGGCTCGCAAGCCATATGTGGCTCTTTAAAGGATTATTTGTGGCTCTCGATAAATGTACGCGAGCTCCCTTATCATTTTTGTGATATTCAATTTTAAAAAAAAAAAACATTGAACCGTATGTATTTTAAAATGTAATTTAAATTATTGACAACGGTATGTAACATGTGTTGCTGTTGTTTTAATGACACAAAAATTTTATTTTCTCAATTTATTTTTTCATTTTCAATTCTTTTAAAAATATGACCACAGAGAGCGAAAATAAAAAAGAAAACACGAGTAAGAAAATAGAAGTTTGAATAATGAGTGGAAGGAGAATTTCTTTTTTTATTGACAATGACGGAAATTATTGATAATTTACGTCCACATTATGAAACCAACCATCCTCGGTTTTCAAATCAGTAATCCACCACATTCCAAATTAAAATCAGATAAACTTGCTTCTTTAAAATAAATTTAAATAAACAATCAATTCTGTTGAACCTGATCAATCAAACTAATAATGTGGTTGAAGCCAGTTTTGTTATTGCCTGGATGATTGCTAGTCCAAATCGCTCATATGGAGAGGGAGAATTCATTTAAAAAAACTTGGAAGGTTTATTTAAAGTTTTAGATCCAAATAATGCAGCATTGCATTGATTATGGATGTAAGTTGTTTCCCAAATTCCCATTTTAAGACACATAACCGAACGACGCATAGCTGCTATTAATACATCTCTTGAATATAAATTAAAAAATGATTTGAGAACTATATTGCATTCAGCTTAGCCCTTGACAAATCGATGAATATCACAGATCTTCCGCAATTGGCAGATTTCATACGTTTTGTTTCACCTGTCTTCGTTGCTAAAGAAGAATTATTAGATTTAGTAGCATTTCGTGAGTCAACCCGCGTTCTATATTAAAAATGCATTAGATTCCATTAGGAAATCTTTTGGCGTGCCTCTTCATAAACTTGTAAGCACTGCAACTGATGGAGCTCCGGCACTGCTAAGTAAAAAAATCTGTCTTCTTGGGCTTTTAACAGATAATTCTCAAAATCCACAAATCATACTGATTCATTGCATAATTCACCGAGAACATCTCGTTGTAAAATATTTAAAATATCCTGATGTTATGAAAATAGTGTTACGCATTGTAAATTACATTCGCACCAATGCCAAAAATCATTGACAGTTCAAAAATTTTCTTGAAGAACTAAAGGACAAAGAACTTCCAAATGATATTAATTTCTTTTGCGTTGTTAGATGGTTATTTTGCTACAACATATTAAATCGATTTGTAGATTTGTTTAATCCGATAACTGCATTTCTAAAAGAAAAGAAAATAACCTATTCAGAATTAGACGATGATGATTGGATACAATATTTAATGTTTTTGACAAATGTCATGGAACATTTGCAAACACTGAATTTACAATTGCCGGGGAAAAATAAAATAATATTTGACCTCTCACAGTGTATATTTTTAGTTTTAAACTAAATTACAACTTTTATAAAAGGCATTTAAAATAAAACTTTTTGTCATTTCCTCGAATTAAAAAAATTGTGTGTGTGTGTTCCTATATTAAACATGAAAAACTGAACGAGTATATAAATAATCTAGAAGGAATATAGACTATATTTCCAAAATATATTTCAAGACTTGAAACATTTAAAATCGTCTCTTGATTTTTTTTTCTGAATCCATTTGGAATTAATATGCTAATTCAAGGCAAGTTTTCCATTTCCAATATAATTATGACCAAAAAAGCATTTGGAAAATTAGAATTAATAGAGATGTAAAAAGAAGATCAAGCTCTAAAATTAAAATATAAGTCGACACCGATTACTGAATTTTGGAAATTTGTACCAGAATCGAAGCATATGGAATTAAAAATGCAGCTTGTCGAATTATTTCAATATTCGGAACAACCATCCAAATGAATCCTACCAAATTTTTGAATATGTATGCAAAGAATATACATTATTGTTTATTTCCACAAAATAATTTATGTATTTTACACTTTAAATACATTTCAAAGATCAATTTAAATACATTTTAGAAATTTCAAAATTGAAAATTCACATTTGTTATATAGTATTGGTAAAAATCAGGAGACAGAAGGATAATCAGAGTCCGAAAACATGAATATAAATTCAGTACATATTACATTGTATCATTTCTGGTATAAAAATTTAATATTCACATAAAATTATTTACATAAATTCTCCATTTCCTGATGCTTCCCTACATGTTTTAATAATACAATAGAAATAAATAGGAGAATTCAAAATGAGATATCAGTTTCATTTGCAATATAAAATTATTAATGCTTTCTATATAATGATTTCTTCACAGAGCTTTATCGTGATTAGAAACATTTTTGTCCAAAAAAAATAAAATCATTAATCTTTGTTACTCTTTGTCTATAGCTACTCAATTTACTTGAAAATTTCATACACATATTTTTAATTATTTCAAGAAATGTGCCAAGATTTTCAAATCTGTAGATGTTATAACAATTATATCTTTTACATACGGTTCTCACATGAGTATATAGTTTAACTAATAATTATTGACTTTACATTTAAACATGAAACAGCATAAAATGCAAACCACTACAAATTTTGTAAACCCATTTAAGAAAAAATTAATCTGCATTTAAAATATACAATATATTTATAAAATTTTAAATATTTTTATTGAAAGAGAACTGTGTTAAACTAAAAAAGAAAAAAGTATATATTTTAGATAAAATTGATTATAATTTTAGATATTTTTATGATATTTTAGTAATTTATTTTAATGCTGCCAAGAAATACTAGAATTAATTTTTGACAAATAAATTTTAAATGAATTTATTATAACAAAATTCAAATTAAAATAAGCTCCAAAAATATTTTTGCACAATATAAATGAAATATGTTTAATTTACTTATGAATTATATATATATATATATATTTTTTGTTTTGAAAATGCAAGTTTTAATTCTATAAGGAGCATAATTTCATTTTTGCTGATTAAACTGTTAGCAACATTTACAATAGTGATTTTTCTGTAACTTATTTTAAAGTTAAAAGTATTATTTCAATAGGAACAAATTAAATATTTTTCTCAATATTTAGAAAAAATAATTTTGAGTTTCATTTTAAGTAAATGCAATATATATTTTAATAAAAAAGCGCATTAAATCATTTAATTTATATTTAAATTTTAACAAAAATAGAATAAATATAATTCCTTATACACTTGGTAAAGTTTTACATTACATTAAAATACTATAAACTTCCCATATCATTCCTACTAAAAAATTAAAAGATATCTTAAATAAAGGGCTCAAAGGTGTATAGAAACTCATTTTTATGTTATCTAAAAAATTGATTTTTGACTCCTTTGTCTACGGTCATTCAGATCAATCGATAGTGGCCTAATACTTAAATGCGGGTCGCGAGCTAAAAACCTAGAGGTTTCTGCTACCAACTCGATTACATAGAATCAATTTTTGCATATTCGTGTGCTGTACTTCTTTTCAACTGCAGTTGCAAGTACTTGTTTGGAATCTTACCTTAAACAGTAAACACTGGTTGAATTATCACTCGTATGCAACAATAGACATAGAATATCAACTAATCAATTTATTTCTACTCTATTTCATTTTTAAGGATTTTAGCCACCATATATCCCGTAAGAAAATAGTGTTACATCAAGAAACTGCGATAATTTTTTTAAATTGGTATGTATCACAGAAATTTCCAATAACTTACTTACATATACAATAGACTTACGTATACGAGATGTTACTTTTTAACTAAAGAAACTTAAATTTTCAAGCAATATGCGTGACCACTTAAAGATTCCTCTACGGATGAACAAACATAAATCAAGACGTAAAATCTCTAGCAATTCCTTTACTTGAAAGACATTCCTTACAATTTTCTCTGTCATCTCAATTATCCATTTTACTTCCGCCTGTGAGATACGAATTAGAATTGACTTCCGACATTCAGGAAAGTGAATACGGTTTTCAATCGCATTCTCCTTATCTTTACGGGCACATTGAAGATGGGTGATTAATTAAAATTCTCAACTATTCTCCTCCTTTATTTTATTTCTTCTGAAGTTCAGATACACAGTAAATTATTGGAATATGATCAAATGTTTCAAATGTGTTGAAAATTTGACAATAGATAAGTCGGACTGTGGGCGATATTAGATTAAATTAATACCCCGCACAAAGTAGGAAAACTTATTAAAATTATCTAAGTAAAACCTATTTCCAATCATTATTATTTTTCTTCATAAAGATAAAAATAATTCGAACAAAATGACACAACTGCAGTTTTTTTTAATATTATTCCTTTCATCATATACTATTCATTATATATTTATTATGAAAAGACACATTTATTATTAATTTGCGCATCGAAACGCTGGCACAAACATACATTAAGTTATAAAAAATTACCATGAAACGATGCGATAAAAACCCAGAAAACCCAGTTTTTATCGTATGTATCTGAGCTTTTTTTAATATAATCAATCAAATAATTTTCGTTAAGGATAGCAATCATTAGTTTTTCTATTTATTTGCAAATAGCTATTTTTCAAACAAAATGCTTAAATTTTGAATAATTATTATTTATAATTTTAAGACCTTCTCTGCAATTAATGAATTAAAAGATATTTTTATGAAAATTTATATTTATTAATTTTAAAATCATACTTTCTTACTCATTACTGCTTGTAAATTAATTAAATTTCTCCAATTCTATGATCCTTAATCTACTTAACAATTCTATAAATCTAATAACCCATAACTGATAATTCATTTAACAATTCAATGAGTCTGATTTTTCAAGTTTAGAGAAAAGAAAACAATGGCTCATACCCAATAGCAGTCCAGCATTATTCAATTCATGAAAATTAAAATGTCTTTCTCTGTAGCCCAAAGACCAAGTTCCGTGGTTAGGTTTGTCAATTTTAAAATAAAATCATTATGTAATAATTTTAATAAGGAGAATTTATGGTTTTAAAAAATAAAATCATGTAACAACAAATTGTCATACATAACTTACAAAAATTGTATCTTTATATAATAAATTACAAAGTATACTCAAGACTTGATTCTCGGGGAGGCTGTAACCATTAGAGAGCTCCAAGATGGAGGATAGTGGAACGCCTAAACTGGTAGTAAGTGGTAGAAGGGAAATTAAATACCTTCTGCGGACCAACCTCCCGAAACAATGGCAAAACCCTTTATGACAAATGCAACTGCATCTCTGTTGCCTTGGCCCTCTTCAAGATCGACCCCAACTGCTGCAATGACACCCTCTATACGGAAAAGGTTGAAGATGTGGCCAGGACAGTGCTCCATGCCTTTGGCCCCATATGACTGGTCTTTTTGTACCCTTTCTTTTTTTTTTTCACTTGTCACACGACATCAACAACTAAAGACTAGAAATTAATTTTAAATATAAAACTATTTGAATTTTTTATAAGCTATTATAAAATGACTGAAAAGTCTGATTATCAACACAAAAAACTTAAACGATAAAATTTAACACCATTATTAATTTAAAAAATAAGACAATGCGTATTTTTTAAGTGTTGCAAATTAATACACATAATTATATAAAATGAGATTAATGAATTAGAAGTATTATACGCACTAAGTATTATATTGCACTGTGATTATAGGTCTATTGTACTATACCCCTCAGAAAGCCCTATGTGAGAACCTTATTTTGGCTGAAACAAAATTCAGCAGATATTTTACAGGAATTTTCTGCAACATCCAAGGTTCAATCAAGTGCTGACCCAGGTGTTCAAATCTATGTTCAGAAAGTTTCACATTCACATAAGATGTATGTTGAAGTTTCTTCCATATGATAACAACCTCCACAAGTGGGATCATCTGAAACTTCCATTGTGGGGATATGTCTTTTAATGTGGCAGTGTCCTGTAAGAAGTCCCGCTGCTTTCCTTAGACTGCTTCTATTGAGCTTTTATAATTATTTTACTAGGGCATGCGCTGCTTAGTAGCCTTGCTTCTCTTTGATCACTGGCATTGTGTCTGTTCATAAACTGTTGTTTTCTGATGGGATCAAAAACACTCTTTCTGATCAATTCTTTTGAAATACCTAGCACTGGTTCAGGACCAAAAAAATCGGTTGTTGATCCAACCCTTGCCAACTCATCAGCTAATTCATTGCCAGGAACACCAAAGTGCCCAGGCACCCACATAAGAACTATTATTGGGCAATCTGCACAGAATGAGATAGCATTCCCAGACTAGAACAGAAGTTATTGTAGACTTCTGTAGAGCTAGTAATGCAGCTTACTGTCACAACACAGATAATTATTCTTTTACAAGAATAGTTTCTGTCCAAGCATATTCTACTGCACATGAGAAAGATTTTTGCTTGGAATAATGATTTTATTAATATGGGCTATTTCCATTTTAGACTGCAATATGCCTACTATTCAGATTTTTTAGAATGTAATAAAAACATTACTCTAGTTATCAATTTCTGCAGCGAAAACCAATTTTGTGTCGATTAAATACAACCAATCTCTTCTAAAAGTATATTGCGATTAAATTGACTAAGTAATCACCTGATCTCGCGCTTCTTTCATTACATCATGCCAAGATGTTTTAATCAATACAACTCTTTACATAGGCCCTTTAAGATTGGCATTTAGTTGTATCATGTATTGCGTACATTGTAAATTGGAAAACGAAACTTTTCTCTCAATTACATTACTTCCGCGGCGTTACATTTTTACAAAGCGTAAATGCAAATTAATGCAATGTTTCGCTACATTTCATAAATTAATAATAAAGAGCAAAATTTTATTTTTCATTTATAAACTAACTATCGTGTTAGTGAGATCAAAAGTGACTTTCTTATTAAAATTATTATGCACATCCTTAAAAATTATGAGTTATTTTAAACAATATATTAACCTTTTTTAGAAAGTATTGAATGACTTCATCTTTTCTAACTTCAAATCAAATTCTTACATTTGACTGAACAGAAATAATTGCAATTATCAAATATATCAGCAGACGAACAGTTCTTCTTTTACGCAATTTTTAAAAACTTTTTATATAGAGAAGTATGTTTGCTCCTACAATATTTAACAATTTGCTCCCTAACAAGTTCATTACGGCAGAAACTGAAGTCAGGAAATGAATAAAATTATTATTTACATATATCCTCATTGAAAAAGGGAGCTCATATCTCAAGTGCAGATGTTATTTTTTGAACAGTTATATATAATTTTTGAGATTTTTTTACTTTCTCTCTTAAATTGTGTGTTTAATTTTGTTAGAATCGAAATCACAAAAACGTTTTTTGTCTTTATTCATGTTTTAAGCAAGTACTTTGATTTAGCTACTTATTTAGGATTTTAATTTCCTCTTAGATGAAATACAAACTTTTATCATAAGAACCTGTTTGCTTCTTATTTTTATATTTTAATAGGGAAAATTTAATTTTACTAAACAGATAAAAAAATCATCAGGCACTTCAGTTACTTCATACAAATATTATTCATAATTTATTTTTTAATATTCATTCTCAAGAGAATATTACTTTGTTTTCACTGATATCGTTTTGGTAAAACTTTTATAAATTTGTGTTTCAAAATTTATACTAGTTACTTTGAAATAATGAATAAGTGATGAATCAACTCATTTTTTATTTCTAAGTAATTTTAAAATTTTTTTCTTCGTTAGCA
Source organism: Latrodectus hesperus (assembly GCA_037975125.1). Taxonomy (NCBI): domain Eukaryota; kingdom Metazoa; phylum Arthropoda; class Arachnida; order Araneae; family Theridiidae; genus Latrodectus; species Latrodectus hesperus. Next base: position 47,559,813 of record CM075856.1, read on the forward strand.
AAACAACTAAGCATTTATGGTCATTTTACGACTCTAAATAAAATAAATAATAATGGCTTAGATAAAAGAACATTTTGCATGCTCTTTTTTAAAGTGAAAAGAGTAGTTTAATTTTATTTACCTAGTTGTTATGATTTTTATTGTAGCTCGGTTTGATAGTACCTAATGCTTTGCCCTTCAGTTGCAGCGATTCATGAGTCAAGTTCTAGTCTCTGTTGATAATTGATAAATTTTTTAGTTCATTTTAAATCAAGGACCCTGGTCAAATTAGTTTCTTCTGTTAAAAAGAGACATTAGAGCTACAAGTCAAGTGATTATAAATTTGAAAATTCAGCTTTAGGATTTGATAATAAGCCAAAATTAAAACACAAAATGTTTTTTAAGTAATTCTGAAAACAATTGCTTGAAATTTTGTACATAGTATGTTTTTCAAATTCTATAAATAAACCTTTATCTTTAAAAAGTGGTCATAGAACGACAGACTAATAACTCCACGACAATTCACAATTTCCTATTTGACATATAAAATGTAAATATAATTACCCGATAAATTAATGTAAAGTCAAGTTTCAATAAACAAATGTATGTGTATACCAGAATTCTATGAAATATTAATAAATTATATAAAATGTCATCTACAAATTATCAAAATAATAGAAACCTTCTAGATTTGAGAAATGCTTTATTAATATGGAAAAGCTGTATTTTGGCATTTAAGTATCGGAAAATTAATCAAATATAAATTTTTATTTCCCATGTACCCGCAGAAATTTTTTCCTAAAGCTTTTATTATGCTTAAAGTATATTAAAAATAAGCTTACTCTTGTCCAATGTCACATATTATATTTCAATGCTAATATCAGGGACTGTGGTAACCTAGTCGTTAGGGCTGTTGCATTACGAATTGTTGCTTGTTTTTCTGTTCATTAATAAGTCCTATTGTCTTTAATATTTTATTTTAACAATAACAATTAACAAATAACAATTTTCATAATTACATTCTATAAAAATAAGTTCCACACCATAATACTCTGGTGCCAATACGGTCTTCATTCGACCGCATCCAAATAGCAACTGAGCTAGATTCCCCATCGGATAGGGAAGATGCGCTTCTCATTCCCCTTTAGGGATTTACTGTGGCTGAGTTGCCACAAGGGCATCGGCTTTCCGTACGGAAGGGCGAGGTACAATTCGCAATGCCGTTAAATCTGTGGAATTGAAAGTCCTGTGGTCAGGCGTTGAGCAGTTACCATGATCCAGAAAAAATTTACTCTCCCTTCAGGTCAATGTCATTATTGATGGAGTGGATCGTCTGGTGGTGCCATCTATCGGAAAAGTTTAGAGCAAAGTCGTACTTTCACCTTCATGGTGCTCTAGTTAAAACAAAAGACGCTGCCTACTGACATAAATTCGCATAGCGAGATTGGCTTGTCCCCGTGTCATAAGTAAAAAACAACAATAGACTAATATCACTTATTATTCCTTTATAAGCAATAATTCTTCATAAGCAGACTAACTTGTAACTGAAATAAACAAGCATGTAGCTAAATAGTACATAAATAAGCAGTAAGTTATTACTATTTTTTGGAGTGCTAATTCTCGGATTCAAGCCCAAGTGTCACTGAACAACAAAAGATGGATGTTGCGATGTTGCGTTTCTGTTTTTTTTTTTTTTTTTTTCATTCACCTCTATCAAGATGAGTGCTTGAAGGTTCTGTACCATTTGGATGCTTAGATATTTTTATTGGTTCGGAGTATACGTTAAACTAATTTTTCCGTTGAATTACCTGTCACAAGTGCATAGAAAATGAAGAGAAGGAATAGAGACACAAAATGAACCATAAGCACCACGATGAAAATTATAGTAGTAAGGACAGGACAACTAATCAATCCGCTCAATTTCTCAGGTTGTTTTCAGCTGGTTCAAAAAATAAATGATATCAAATCTTCTCAACAGATGTATATAAATCAAATTTGTATTTCAAGTTGGTTTAATTGTCTGTCAATGGTCACATTTCGCTCACGAGGGTTTATAATATCCGGACGACGGTTCAGAATAGATTAAAAGAGGGACTCAAAACCACGAACTGTTGAATCGAAAAAAAGATCATTAACCATACAACCGCCAAATTTGTATTTCAGACACTTTTGTAAACAAATAACTGCAATTTACACTGAATACAAATTTTATTTTTAAGCAATATTAAAATTAATATTTTTATGAAAAATTAAGGAAAATCATTGATTAACTGCAATTTTTTTAAACAATCATGTCTCCCAACCCTTCATGACAGACAGTACATTCATTAATTATAAAAATTTTAAAAATAATATTCTGAAAATTTCATTATGCTTAACAATTTAATAATAGAATGATTATTAATTAGCAATAATAAGGAGCAAGAAAAAATAGGCAATAACATAAATACAAATACCGTTTTCTTTTAAACTTCTCTCACTCTTTGTTCATGTTAAAGTATTTAAAAAAGAACTGTAGAGTTATTTTATCTTTTTCATGCATATGGCACACTTGAATATGCTAATGCAGTTAGATATGATCAGAAAATTCTACTGTTTATCTTAAATATCCTTTCCATCTTTGGAATCTCTTGATCCTTATCTGTTTTATCTTAATTGATAATATGTTGCTGTGATCTTGCTGAATTGTTACATTGCATTATCTTGATGAAAATACCTACTCAGTATGCTTAGCTTGTTTGAGTTGATCCATTAAAGAACCAAAAAGAATTTGGATATACGGAGGAAGATACAATTTCAACAATCTCATTCAGTGATATTAAAACTAAATTTTATTAATTTTGAAATCATATTAGTAAAATTCAAATACTAATTACAGAATGGTACTTTGTGAATGAATCTCACAAAGTAACATTTTGTAATTAGATCTTAAGCTTACTTTCAATGCTTCTTAATATCTACTGTGCAGTTCTTTCATAGTAGATATAATTGAGAGTATATATAAGCTTAAGTTTCTTAAGAAATTTATGTTAATATTTCTATAACCTTTAACAACTTTATAAAAAAATCTTAAATCTCTGGATAACAAATGCAGCGCCTTAAATCCAAAGTTCAAGTTTATATACAAATGACCACTTATTGCTTCATAAGAGAATCAAGTTATTCAAAAACTCTATGTTGCATAGTAAGCACCAAAATTAGATTTATGCATTTTAAAATACCCGTGACCATTTATTGTTTTATAAAAAAATGATACACAATTTGAAATCCAGATATTGCACACAAAACACCAAAGTCATAGAAACTCACATAGAAAAAACTAAAGACCAATGAAAACTCACTTTTTTGGTAAAGAATCATGTTACTATTCATAAGCTGAACGTTGCTTAATGAACAAAGAAATATAATTTATGCATTTAAAAGTATAATGGACCATTCATAGCTTTGGATAAAAATTGTGATACTATTCAAACACTGAATATTGCACACATAACGCTATGTTTATGCCGCTGAAAGATAAACGTACCAATACCCATGACAGTTTTCCAAAAAATTTGACATTTATATATTCTGTATACAAATATTACATATCAAACACATATTTAAAACTATACATTTTATTTTTGTTTATTTATTTAATTTGAACTTTTACGAATTACATTGTTTTTAAAATTAAGTTTTCATGAAATTCTAACCCAAAAATGTTTTTCAGAGATTAAATTTTATTCTGTGGAACTGAAGATTTTTTTTTATGTTACGCTATTTCACATGATTTTATATCTTTCCCTAAAGACAAAATCATGTGAAATAACGTCACACTACTAATTCAATTAATATTGCCTAAACTAATAAATCTGAATCTCCAAAATATCTCCATATCGGAATCCTAGATATATACAGTGAGTGTAAAAAGTATTCGTGCAGTACGACGATTGATTTAAAAGAGATCCGTTCATAAAAATGATAAACATAAATTCCATTTCAATTAATAATAAATACATAATAGAACACATTTTCACTAGTTTCATGTGAAATTTACACAAAAATAGTTTTATACATGAATAAATATTTACAAAACTGTAACAATCCAACATCTTATGGTGTAAAAAGTATTCGTACACTAAAAGAAATGCCAAATTTTTTTAGTAATATTTTGTAATTGGTTTAGCCATTAAGGTGAAGTTAGTTGAAGTTATCCTGTAAGTTATATATATATATATATATATATATATATATATATATATATATATATATATATATATATATATATATATATATGTATATATATATTATATATATATATATATATATATATATATATATATATATATATATATATATATATTTATATATATATATTATATGTATATATATATATATATATATATATATATATATATATATAATATATATATATATATATATATATATATATATATATATATATACTTAAAAGGTTCTTCAGTGGAAATTTTAATGCAGTAAGAAACTAGAAATTCTGTAATGGGTCGTAATAGAAAATATTCAAGTGTTTCTGAAAGAGAACTGATTTTAAAGTTCCGTAAAGAGGGTAAATCATAAAACAAGATTTCTGATCTGGTTGGTAGACCCCGGTCACTGTGCAGTCAATCATAAAAAACTTATCAAAAAAGGTAATCAAAAATGGGCTTGAATGGTGATTACGTTTTCATGCATGATAACGACCCCAAGCACACAGCCCTAAACACAAGGCTCTGGATACTATATAATACCCCAAAGTTCATGAAATTTCCTCCTCAATCGCCGGACCTCGACCCCATCGAGAATTTATGGGACGTTCTTGATAAAAAATATTAGATCCAGACATATTTCTAATAAAAATGATTTGGAATCGGCTCTTAATCAAGAATGGCACGCCATATCTAGCTCAATAACAGCAAACTTGGTGAAATCAATGCCAAAGAGACTCAAGGCTTAATAATTCGAGCTATAGGATATCCTACAAGGTATTAGCTGTAATATTATGATTGTGTGTTGGCCAATATATGCCTGATGTACGAATACTTTTTGCACCACAAGATGTTGGATTATTTAAGTTTTGTAAATATTTATTCATGTGTAAAATTATTTTTGTGTAAATTTCACATGAAACTAGTGAAAATATGTTGTATTATATATTTATAATTAATTAAAATGAAATTTTTGTTTATAATTTTTTATGAACGGATCTCTTATAAATCAATTGTCATACTGTACGAATACTTTTTACACTCACTGTATATTTGAAGTTTCTAAACATTTTTACATTGTCAGTAATTTCCTTTCGCGTTTCTGGGATTTATAACCGAATTTATGTCTATTATGTAACATTTTAAAAAATTACTATTTACAACAAAGAAAATTTAAGGAAACAAGAACACTTTACTGAGTCAGAATATTACCACACTATACATTCTTATTCTAACCTGGTATTCATTAAGCTACAGGGAAACGGGAATTTAGGACAATATAACAAGTTTTCTTCGCTCAGAAACTCAAAATTTATTACCACTACAAAATCCAGTTGGTTGCGTGTTGGGAGTTTTTGATGAACTTAAGAGTTTATGATTTTACGCATCCCGAAAGTTAATTTTTACTTTATTTGAGGATTTATTAAGAAAATTCTTATTTAAGGATTTAATAATAGTATAAGACAATGTTGCCTAGAAAATGAATCCGTATGTACATTTAAAAAGCAATTTTTAAAATTATATAAAATGTATGTTTAAATCATATTACATAAAAGCTATATTACATAAATAGCATTCAAATATATATATATATATATATATATATATATATATATATATATATATATATATATATATATATATATATATATATATATATATATATATATATATATATATATACGTATATGTATATATGTATAAAGTAATTTTTTTATTTGCTATATATATAAACGCATAAATAAATTATTTAATATTTTTTTATTTTTTGTGTTCTGATACAAAATTCCTTTATTTATTATATTTTTATTTATTTTTTAATTGCTTATTATTGAGTTTCCTTATAAAATTCACATAGCTTAAAAATTTTCCTTTGTTCATTCGTTATTTTTGGTAAACGTCGTAAAATTCATTAAAATATTCAAAAACGAAACATTAACTATGCAAGATATTGCTGGAATAAAATATTATAAATTTTGATATTTATCTATAACATTTGATATTCGCTTTTTAATTGAAAATTCTTCTTTTTAACTGGCAATGCGTGGCATTGATTAGATTTTTTTGATAATTATATATTTTCACACAGACTCATGTAAAAGCAATTTTACTTTTTTTTAAATGTTTGATACACTGAACACAAATTTGAGGAAATTAAATAATTGATTGTATTTCATAGAAAAGAAAATGTATTTCTGGGTTAATTTGCTGCAAACTAAAATGGGGCATCTTAGAAGATTTGAAAAGTCTTTTTGTGATTTTAATAAACAATAGAGATATCCTCGAATGAATTATCATGTTTTAAAAACATTCTGCACCAAAAGAAAGAGAATTTAAGCAATTTGATAATTATCATAACAATATTTAACATGATTATAAAAAGGACGACAACTGTTTTATGTGTTTCATAAGTTAGTTTATCATGTTATTTTTTATTTTTGGAATATAAAATTTTTTAAATGTAAAATAATTTGCTTCCTTTTTTTGGAGCAACTCTCTCTTGCCAAAATCTCTCCAACTCTTTGAAACACCAATAATATCGAACGTATTCTTGGAAGTCCAAATATAATATAAGCTATCGAATATGTCATGGGGTATAAACTAAATTCAAAAAATGAAGTTGTCACAACTCTTATTCCCTTTTCCAGTTTTTTTAAATGAATTAGATATATAGCTGGTGATCTAAAGATAACTGAACTTTAAGAAGAGTAAATTTCGGTGGGTGAAAGTAAGGAATGACTTCTATAAAACAAAAATTGGAAAATTTTTCTGATACCAATTCAATTTAATTATGACATTTTTTTCTAAAGTTCTTGTTCGAAAATATTTGCAGCAACCATAAAATTAGCAATATTGACTTTACTTATTCGTTATCAAAATTTTTTCAGATTTTCCTCTTCTTCTCTCATGTGCAAAGAAAATGATTTATTTTTTACTGTATGTAAATGCGTAATGATTACAATGGTTGTAATTTCATAGATCTTCCTTTCAACTTTCCCTCATTCAGCTCAAATGCTACGTAAAGATCATAATGGTTGTAATTCAATAGATCCCTTTTCTAACTTTTATTTTTTCAACTTAAATTTCATACAAAAACTTTCAAGTAACATTTTAGTTTGATTAATGTTTTCAATTAATTTATTTACTGTCCAGTATTTTGTTGTTTTTGTCTTGTGACAGGTAGGTTGGCATTATGATGTGCTCTCTTCTCCCCTTTTCCAACTGAACCATACTTGGGTTCAGTAGAGTCCGACTTCTTCAGTATACACATGCCATAGGTACCCGTTTATAGGGTAGGCAGCCATTCACAACCCATTCATACAAAGAAAGGATAGACAGAGAGAGAAAGTACATCAATGCCCGAACTGGGATTCAAACCCAGAACCTCCCTATCCGCAGTCAGGCACTCTAGCCACTAGACAGGCTTGGCGGCTTCCAGCAGTTTAATTTATCTATTTAGACAAGACAGAGTAAAAAGAATTCTGAATTTTTATCATAATCCATATTGAAAGTATAAATCAAGAGTGTGAACTACTAGATTGCTAGAAGAAGTATTGATTTATACTAGATTGCTTGATCATAGTATAATCAATTAGCTGTAGAAAGTTAAACCTCGGACAGTTATTTGGGTCGCACGTTTTTTTAAAAAATACAGCCGCATTGAAAAATTTATATATATATATATATATATATATATATATATATATATATAATATATATATATATATATATATATATAATATATAATATATATATATATATATATATATATAATATATAATATATATATATATATATATATATATATATATATATATATAATATATATAATATATATATATAATATATATATATAATATATATATATATATATATATATAATATATATATATATATATATAATATATATATATATATATATATATATATATATATATATATATAAATATATATATATATATATAACTTATTTACATTCCATTTTTTTTAAATTTTACAAGTTTATATAAAATAATGTAATACTTCATTTTCCATATTTGTTTCAAAATAAGATAAGATATTATTTATTTTCTTATAATCTTTTAATTATTTTTATTTTTACATTTTTTTACCTTTAATGAGAGAAGCAGTTTAACTTATTTTTATAAAATGTATAGATTGAAAGTAATGTCTTTTACACCTGTTCAAACAATAAATGAGCAGACAGAATAAAATATTTTTTAATTTTTTAAATTCTTAGATACTTTATTTTATAAATATATGTATATATCTTACATAATTTATGAGAAAAAGAAATTTCAGTGAGAATTATTACTATGATGTCGTGAAAAGCATTAAATCAAAAAAACATTTTTTAAATCCTTTTTATAAATAAAAAAATATTTCTTTCTAAAAATGACAATTTAATCACAATTTAATTAGCTTTTATGAACTAAAAAATTTTCTACTCAACTATGGAGCTATAAAAAACCAGTTTAAAATTATGGCATTTGTTTAAACTATTTATTAAAAAAAAACAAGTATTTTTTCTTTTCTTTTTAAAATTCGTACATGAAAGTTTTAAGCCATTTTTGATAAAAATAAGCGTATTCGATAATTGCTTGTCACAAAATATTCATTACTAAATATAACAGAACACTACTCAACGATTTAATATCTTTAAAAAAACTTTCGTCAAATAATACATTCCGTGAAAAATAAAGAGGTATTTCTTTACATCCTTTAGGGTTAGCTTCAAGTATTCGCATCTCTTTTAAATATAAGTCGAATTATAAAAAATAATCTTCAATAAGCATTCTATATTTATATGGAAAAAACGAATGATATTATCTTTTACCTGTTATGAAATAAAAATTTTCCTTTGACAATACATAAAAAAGCTGACTTAAAATAATACGAGTAATGTGTTTTCAATTTTAATTAAAATGAGGTCTCAGTAAGCATAATGACGAGCACAACAGAACAAAATGATTAAATATAAAAATGTTTGTATAGATAAAATATAATTTTTTTAAAGGAAAACTTTTTTTTATTAAATATGTAATATAAAATCGAAAATCAAAACAAAGTTTTAACATTAAATATAATTATTATAAAAGAATTTTAGTATTATATGTAAATAATTTTTTCTGACCTCCCTTATGTAATATACATCCATTTTGACTTAATGTATTAGTTTTGTAATCTTCTGTGTTATGTACACATTATTTGAGATTAAGTCACCGATGTTGCCCTATGGTGTTGAATAATGTTTCACATTTTTTACAAAATTGTATTTCTTGTAAGGTAGTGAAAACAATGATCAATGTCGACTAATAAATGTTTTAATAGCATGCTATAATAATGCTTACATAATGTTTTGTGTTGTTAAAATTCTATTTCTTGTAAAATAGGAAAAACAGTGATTAATGTTGGTTAATAAATTTTCTTGTTGTATGCTATAATGACATTTCAATTCAAAATTATGAAAACAATCATTTTAATAAATTGAGTTAAATGTATTTTTAATATTTTTTAAATGTTATTGAATATTTTTTCTGTTTTGTACTCTTAAAATAATATGTCAACATTTTTTGAACATATTTGATAATAATACACCCAATGAAAATAAATTAAATGTTTTATTATTCCTCAAAATGGTTCAAAAATAAGTAAATAATATATGTCCTAGGAATAAAAATCACCATAGAAAAGAAAAGCGTTTTTAAAATTATCTAAAAAAATGGTATATATATATATATATATATATATATATATATATATATATATATATATATATATATATATATAATTTTAAAAATGCTTTTCGTTTCTATTGTGATTTTTTGATAGTTGTGCAAACTAATTTAAGGCACAATCATATTAATGTTAACAGTACTATTGTTGTAAAATTTTTTGATACAGCACTTATGAAATTTCTGCTCCAATATCAGTATGCTTAACAAATTAGCAAATCTGTTGAAAGTGCCTTTCTTGGTAATTAACAAACTTAAGGGAGTAATTCATAGTAAGGAGATAACCCTTTGTGCTTCCTTAGATATTGAAGAGCTTTTGACTATATTAGTCATCAGCACATTCGTTTTACGGTTTTTGAGCATGATATTGACCCTATTGTTTGTCAATGAATTAACTTTATGCTCAAATCTAAAGTAGTACAAAGTATTATACTTGAAGAAGTTATTAAAATTTTCATTGTTAAATGTTGTCTACACAGACGAGTATTATTGCCTCAACGACTTAAAAGTCATCATTACTGGTATAAAAACCCAATTTCACCCCCACCTTCTTGAAACTGCTGTAAGATATATTGAGCAGTAAGTCCCTGTGTGTGGAAGTACAAAATAAACTATAGCAAAAGTGTTTTTTTTTTCAGTTTACCAAAAGAAAGCATTTTATGAGTCTATGTGAATCTATCATTTACAATAGAAGAATAATATTTTTTATGAGTACCAACTCCTGGGTATGATCTTGGATTCCATCCTTAGTTGGAAAAACATTCATAACTCGGTAATAAAAAAGTTCAAAGATTTTTTGGGCATACAGCAAATTCGTTAAGGAAAATCTAGAGATTTCAACTCAGAATTTTGCTGAGGATCTATACATTTGTCATAAAACCAAGAATCACTCTGCTTTTGTGCGAGGAAATAAAATCAAGTCAAAAAGTTGGATTATAGAGTAAAGTTGGAATTTACTAAATTTCAAAGTATTTCAAACTAGTATCACTGAAACATGAAAACTACTCCAGTAGTAGAATTTCAATATTCCTCCTCTTTTAGGTCGCATTGAGTGTTGTGTCAACGCAATATTGTTGTAATTACTCAGTTTTGGTATAACCATATTTAACTTGAATGTTTGGTTCAAGTTAACAATGTATAACATGTACTAAGATTTCTTGATTCGCACATATTGCATTCATGAACCTTTCAAGATTCTCTCCCCCAAACTTACTGAATATCTGGCTGGAGTCATTAAAGTAATTAGAATTGTGTGGTGCACTAAAGTCATGGACAGGACATATGCTGGTGTTTATTTATGATATGATAGTACTGGATTGCCAGTGAGTCAGTAGCTCCATGCCATCTCCTGTAAAATTAGCAAAGTGAAGCATCCTTTTGCAGCATTCAATGATTGGGAGGGTGAGCACAATGGGTTGCTAGAGTTCCATGCCGGTGATGTGAAGAGGAAAGCACCTGCTCAGGTGTGACCTCGTCATCTAACTGTGATTCAAAACTAAGAAGCTTATGGTGATATGAAAATATTCCAGACAGTTAACTTTAAGGTACAGTCCGGGTCTTGATTAAAAACAAATATGTATGAAAATAGGTTTAAAGATATGTAATAAGTATAAGAATGCCTTGTTCATTTAATACTGCCTAATATTTTTCAAGCAGAAGTATTCACAATCACAACCAGCATCCATGTCTGTTTTATTAGAGAATATTCAAACAAAAATATTTGTTTTTTTCTTCAAATAATTCAATTTAAATTTACCAATTTCAATTTTAATTATGCTTTAATATAAAAAATTATCCTAATTTTATTTCCAGACTGATTGAAATTAATAACAAAATTCATCTTTCTTGAATTCTTGGATTTACAGGTAATAAGAATGCTAATACATTTTCTAAAGAAAGTGCTAAAATGTCACTTAATGAACTTGAACCAGTTTATGGTATCTCAAAAAGCACAATCATTCAATTTCTTCAGGGTTGACATTCTAAGAAACAATTTCCTTCTGCAAAAATTTACAGAGTTAAAGACTAAGAGAAAATTCTCTTTGCTGGTCATAATAAGGCAAGAACAAAGATGATTTTGAACCTTAATCGTTTCAGCTGCCAAAATGATACTTAGTCTCCTCACAGGCTACTGAAGACTAAATAGTAATCTCCATATCATAACATCATGAGTATAAAAGAATCTTTGCAGCAGGAAATTGAAAATAAGTAAGAAACGCTTCTTCACATTTTACGTTATTGTGATGCTCTGGTTACTGCCAAACTAACCACCTCTTCCACTATGCTTTAGATAACGAAGTGTTGGTTTCGTTTCTACTTAAAGATATTCTGTCTCTTTTTTTCTTTCGATTTTTAACCAATATTTGACTTAGGTCAGTACAATTAATAGCTTTGGTCACAATGCTCGGAATTCTTGTTAACTTCACTTCGATTATTATCATTACTCATAGTACTATGAAGCAATCTAAATATAACTGTAGCTTCCTGAAATTATATTTAAATATTCCCCAATAAATATTATTGCTGCATGTTACAATATTACAAATAGTAATAAAACAAGTGCCTCTTTTAAACTATTTTAGAGTGCTTGAAGTTTCCTCTTCAGCATTTTTTATCTCAATAACTTTTGAGCAAAATAATTGTCATTCATGAACATTTATATATTCGATTGAAGAACTGTTAGTCCATAAAGACAGCAAATTATTTTCCCTGTAAGTCGGTCTATATAGGAGACCTAACTAAGCAATAGACATATGAATGCGGATTACATGAAGAAGCAACTGATTGAGATAAGGATGACAATCGTCTCCTCTCTACCACATGGGAAATAAATATATAGTCTTTCAACACTTAAAGGGCATATTATCATATTAGCAACTATATTATAATAAATACACAAAACCTATTCTTGGTTATTCAAAAACTATTCTTCATTTAATATTTTTAATTCTAATCCATAGGCAAATGTGATTTTAGAGAACAATGAATCAGATTGACATACGAATATCAGAGCATTGTTTTTCGTGCGAATCATGCTTGTGTCTACGAAATCGCTGTAATGAGGGATTGTCTGGCTGTCGCAAAATTTCAGAGACACTACTGAGCTGTTATCTAAAATGCCATTATACTAATCGTGTAAGAAGTATAATTGCTTGAATGAATTGAGTTCCACTCCCACACTCTCATATTATATATTAACGACCCCTTAACCAGTAGAATTTTTTTCTTATTGTTTAACATGTTTCAACAAGCCAATTCATATTCTAGCATTGCAGGCAATGTGTGTGATTAAAACTTTCTTTTTAGCGTAACTAATTATACTAATTTGGCTTGTTTTCTAAATTTACTACCTAACCAATTATTAGATCTATTTTCTATCACATTTGTTTATTTATACAAGATTTATTAAACTGGAATAAATCCCCACCTGTACTACAAATCAACATTGTACCATGAATCAACAACTTGAAATTTTTTACAACAATGTAGCGAACCATTACAAAAGCTGCACAATCAGATTCATTATTCAGTGAAAAAATACTGCAAATATTCATAATGCCGACTACGAGTGTCGTTGCACAGTTAATACTGGGTTGTCTTTCTGGAGTGGGAAGTGAAACAGCTTGCAATAAACTGGTAAGCACTTGTTCCAATAAAATACGGTATGTTGCCCCTGTCAAGTGGTCTGACATGATGTAAGGATATAACAAGTAATCACCAAAAATACTGTTTAGATATTCATGGGAAATTTTTTCCGATATTTACGAGAGATGTTTCAGTGAGAATTGCTGTAAGACCAAATATTTTGACTGCGGATATTGAAAAGTCTTTTCGGCTGATTATTGTTTCATTTCTAAATAATACTTATGTATAAAATTGTGGATCCTTAATATTACACGCCCCCTACACGAAATCTGCCCCACAGCGTCCCCTACACGAAATCTGCCTGGTACGGATAATCATCTGTATGCAAATATTGCACTTTATGCAAATGGAAAGGATGCATACGTTTCTCGTGTAAAATATGCTCCACCACTCGCTGAGAAATATGGATTTTGTAATTTTGTATACCACTCTTCACGTATTTTTGTAAGAAGCTGCTTCGAATGTAATCAAAACTCTCTCTGACATTTCGGGTGTTCATACACTTCAAGAAATTCCTGCATTATTGTCTGAAATGGGAAGCAAACCAATTTTTCTCAGTCGTCGATCAACAAAGGAAATGATTCGATAACTTGGAATATGATAATTTGGAACTCATGTTCGTAAAATAGTCGCACATCTCGTCTGTTCACTTTTCCCTTACCGCTATTTCTTCAAGCCCGCATTTAAAAAAGCATCGGACGAAGTTATCAAGTAAATACTTGAAACGATGATGTTGAACAATCTCTAAAAACCGTTTGCACTGATTGGCTTTCTCTGATACCAACTGATAGCAAAGTGATGCTTCTTCTCAATGGAAAGTTGCTTATGGTGAATTCTTGATAGTCTTAAGAGATATTCTATGTAGGCAGGTACAAATTGACGTCATAGGTGATAACTTGTATTGCTTGATTGCGCAGGATCCCCTTGTCTCAGTCAACACAGTCAAAATTATTGAGCCTTCAGGGTACCAGATAAGAATCGATCACATCGTAGACATCAAGCACATGGTGGCGAAAAGCACGCGGAATCCGTTTTGATGCAGATATAAGCCATTTCAAGTCAGGTGATTACAAAGGACAGACAATCTTCCAACTTCGACTCATGACTCTATCCTGAGGAAAGGTTTGCAACAGATATTTTTTCCTTAAGTTGCATAAACTGATTACAGATAACATGCTTCTTCGATTTAGTGTAGAGACTGCAGTACCCAGCAATAGAATGATATAATGTTCCCCGATCGCTGCGCAAATTTTCTAGCAAGATTTTGGACATAATTTTAATCAAAAAAAAATAATGATCCAACAATTAAATATATTTCCAAGCAAAATCTGAATTCTTTAAGTCTCTTCTCCTGCAAATCAACTTTTGCACTAATATATATTTTTAATTTTAAAGGAGTATTTTATGTACACTCTGAGAAATCGTTAAAAAAATCTTAGTACAAGATGAAGATATTTCCAAAAATGATGACTATGTATAAAAGCTCCGGACATAAATGTGTTTAGTTGCGTTTTCTCACGGACGCATCATTCAAATCCATGTTCTGAACTGGAAATTATGAGACAACAATGGATTTATATTGCAAAAAATTATAGAATTTAAGATAGACAAATCCTTCATAGCTCCGAATTAATGTAAATGCATAATAACGTCATATTATATTACACTCACAAAATAAAAACTTTTTTTTTGATTAGCAAATACAAAAAGGAAATTTATCTAGACCCTTCTCAGGGTTCCTTACTTAATATTGTGTAGTTGCGTTTGCATGAGAAACTTTTCCAATCAGGATTTTAAAATTCATGAGAAATTTAAACTAGTTTTATTGAACATATATTTAAGAGATTTTAAGATTAATATTCAATAAAATATATTTTTGCAATTTACTTTGCATTTCATATCATTTTAACTTAATGTTTGGCTCACCTACCTATTAATTCTAAAAAATGAAATTGATCACTGAAATAATATACATAAAATTATTAAAGAATATTTAATAAAAAGCTAAGTAATTAAAGTAACATTAAGCTATTATTTATCTCACTTTATATTTCTTCAGAATTATATTTAAGTTCTTGATAAATATATCAAAAACCGAAATACATATTTTTATTAATAATATTCAGAATATTATAATGATTGATCTTTATGATGTGCTATTTTTTTAATTAATGAAGCTTTTAAAATATTTGTTATATTCATAAATTAGGCATTAAAAATCAACATATCCTGAAACACTTCAGAAAATTGATATGTGTTAATGAGATATTTAAACAATGACTTAATTACGGCAATAAATAATCTTAAAAGAAAATATTCATTATATAGTTTTTTCAGACAGCATATTGATTTTTTCCCGACACATACCTTACTTTTCTTTATTAAATAATTTCATTAAACATTTAACTGTCTTCATTATGGCCTATTAAGCCTATATATACAAAAAAGAAATGCATTTATTTTGGACGAAATGCTCAATAAAAACTTTTAAGAGTTCGTTTCCGTGGAATTACTGCCACTGAACAGGAGCCGTAACTTCAGAAATTTAAAGAAATTAGATTTAACGTTCGCTAGAATAGTGCCAAAGAAGTACTTCAAATCTATTTAATGAGGTAAATGTAACTATTCGATGTTTGTTTTCGTAAAATCTTATCGGTGTACTACTTAATTAGTTACAAACCTTTTAAAAGATTGACTTCACACAGAATCTTTTGCAATTAATTTGACTTTATGGTAGTGTGGCTAATTAATTTAATTGACACATTTTATTAATATTTTAGTTTATTATATAGTTTAACAGTTTAATTATTTTTCATGCAAATAACAAGATTAGTGGTAATGTATACTGCTCAAAAAACAATTTAAAAAAAATCTTATTATGATTTTGGATTTGGATGTGGAGAGAAAATGTTCAGTTGACTGATACATGACACTCGCGTGTTGTGACATAGGGGGGGGGGAGGAAAATAAAAGAAATAATAAACAAATAAATAAAACACTTGATTAAATTCTGTCAATGTAATATTTCAATAAACGAAAAATACGTATAATATTTAGCATTACCTAAATATTATACAAGTGAATAAAAAAGTGATTTTTTAAATAAAAATTTATTCCTAAAAATAGTAGGGTTTATGCATACAAAAAAATAATGTCGCATAGTACTGAGTTATGGACTTAATGAATTTAAGAATGAGGGACTCGAGTATTATTTCTTATATCTGTAAAAAAAATAGCTTTTCGTGAACTGAATGGCTTCTTAGTGTGATAAGCGATTTTTCAGCCAAGCTGATTCTTAAGCTGTTGGTCTTGGGCTTGAATCCCGGTTCGAGCATGGATGTTTCTCTCTCTCTCTTTCTGTGTGTGTGTTTCTCTGTCCTTTCTCCTGAGATGGTGAATGAATGTGCCTCCCCCTATAAAGGAGTTTATGGTGGTATGAAATGGGTATTGCTTCTTGCCTCCTTAACTGGCTCACTGGTGCCCACTGGGTTACGATAAATGTGTAGAAATTCCTGGCCTTGTTGTGGCTAAGTGTTAATCATCTAGTGCCTGCCATTTGAAAAAAAAAGTTATTTTCAACAGTTGTTTCTACAGTGTCCTTAATGTTCTATAATGTTAATGATTAGAATGTCCAATCCATTCAAAGAGTTCGTTAAAAAATTTCAGTGGCTGAGCGTAATGTTGCTTTGCGTTATCCTTCATGAATTTATTTCAGTTTGCAGTAGAATGAAAAATCACAAAAGGCCTTAAGAATTAGCTTTGCATTAATAATAGTAAACAATAGGTCTGACAGTAAATGATCATAATAAGTCTCTATATATCTATGACCTATTAGAACTCCCTTCTTAATAATATACATGCAAGGGGGGCTATTGATAGTAATATGAGTTCAGACCATTACTCATCCTCTACTACATCCGATAATATCATATACAACTATATAATTATTCAGAGTACCAAATTTTCTTCAGTTGAAAATTCGCCGATTGTTAAGTTGTGCACTGAAACGGAACTCGTCTGTGTGAAATGCTACTTCTCTCATATGGTATGCGTTTTAAGAACTTCTGTACCCACTTAAAAGATAGTTCATAGTCATAAAAAGATATTTCATTGTCATAAAACAATCAACAGTTCGTCTCGCATACAAACTGAGATGGTGAAATCGGCTTTTAGCAATTTGAGACCAAACATTCAAACTAATTTTTAGAAGGTATTGTTCCAATTAAGTGGTGATCATAGTTCACCATTTAACTTCTTTTGACCGTTAATATTGAATACTAATCATTATTTTGCATTGTTTCTGTAGTATGAAACGATGACACGAAACTAACATTGAAAGGACGTCAGTTGTTTTTAATCTAACATATCATTTTTATTCAGCAAGTATTTCTCTACATCATTAAAAATATTCGTTGATTTCAAATAAATTTTCTAATTATTATAAGTTTCCTTTCTGAGTTTCTTTTTTACTTTTGTCTTACAAAATTGTGTCTATCAAATATATCGATTCTTCTTCCATCCTCTTTGTGACTCAAGAGAGCGGAAATAATGTTGAAAAGGGGTAGAACTCAAAGCATTTGCAATTGTGCCCAGGAAGAATATCTCTCTCTATAAACACAATCCTCTGTTTAGGTTTCTTGAACCATATTTTAAATAGGTATTCTTTTGTGAGACCATCAAGTATTTTATTGTGAGAAATCATCTCATCATGAATACTTATTGATTATTCAAGTTTCTTATAAATCATCTTTTGAATAAGTATTATAATATTGGCGGTTTAATCTCAAATTTAATGATTAATTAATTGTTTAAGATTCTTACGCTAGCTATCATATTAAATGTTATAGATGCCAATCTCATAAAAATACAGGGTGATCAAGAACGATCGCATAAACTCTGCACAGCTAGATTCCTCGTTGGGAGTACATAAAAACTGCCCAAAGGAGCGTCCCTGTACGATCCATACTTTACGAGAAAAATACGGAAAACAAAGTATGACGTCACTTCCGGTGCAAGTAAAAACACTTTATTGAACATATCAACAGCAGTATATGCACAATTTAAAGCAGATGTTCAAAGTGTCCGCCTTAAGTGTCGCGGCAGGCTTTATCATGGTGAAATGGCTGTCATCACACGTTGCAGTATCGTGGGGTCCACAGAAGTATAAGCAGCATGCAGACAAGCAACTAAATCCATTGGTGTTGGCACTACGTCTCCATATACCAGTTCCTTGACCTCATAGGAAAAATCCAACGGTGTAAGATCTGGCGGACATAGAACCGGACCCTCATGTCCGATCCAGCGGCCGTTGTATTCCATATCCAGCCAACCACGTACAGAAATCCGCAAGAGCCCCATCATGCTGGAACCAAAGGCATTTCCATTGCATCAGCCTTACATCAAATACATGTCGTAGTAGACACGAACGGAATACCTGGCCACCATACGAAGAATACCGGTAATTGCAAGATATAGTCTTTTAAATACCAGTTTAACGTCATTCCATGGCACGCGCGCATGCATGACACGATATACGTGGCAAACGTTTTAAACATTATCACCTGGAAAGATATGCAAATACTGTTGTTGATATGTCCAATGAAGTGTTTGTTTTTCTTGCACCGGCAGTGACGTCATACTTTGTTTTTCGTATTTTTCTCCTAAACTATTGATAATACAGGAACACTTCTTTGGGGAGTTTTATGTACTCCTTACGAGGAATTAGTATCATAATACATATTTGTAATTAATTCTCTAAAGCTCTAAGCAAATCGTTTCAAAATGGATTAATGTTTCAAAAGAGAAGGAGTACATCTACTAGTAAAGTGTTTCAGAATATATGAAATCATCTAAAATAGCAAAAATATACTTGGTAATGACGGGTACTTATTATAGGAATACAAATATGTCTTTCAACATAATCTTTTAGATGACTTTTGAAGGATTTTGGAAATAATAGAAAAATTTCTTACATAAATTTTGTGAGAATTCTGGAACTATCTGATTAAAGTCTGACTTTCAAAGCCATTCAAAAACCAGAAAAGATAGATGATTTCTAAAGATCGTAAAATCAATGAAAACTTAAAGCATCAAAATATATAAAAGTGTAACTGATTTCATGAAACCACTGAGAAAACTTGTACTATAATGCAATTGCTTCGATCTCCAATTTTAATGAAATTTTAAAAAATTGTGTTTTTTCATCATATTTATTGATTATATTGCACACACCACTCTTTCACGCTGGCGATAATTTTTTTACATTTTTCTTACAGCTAGATCCTATAAATTATAACCAAAAGAATCACATTATTAGATTTTAATTAGTTCATTATATAAAGTTAATTTAAGACATTTTGAATAATTAGTTGTATTTGGGGCTTTCATTTTTTTATTGGAAACCATATACATATACATTAGAATTGCAATGAAATAAATTTCTTAAAATTATTACATTAAAAAGATTGTAAAAACAAAATAATGGTTATTAAACACATACATTATTTTAGTAAAAAAGTAAGTAAGTAAATGCTCAGGAAATTTGAAAATATCAATTTTAAGAAATATTTATTTCGGAAACCAATTTTTATAACAACATTAGCTTCCATCTGAAAGTACCGTAATCAAGGTGTGTGTGTTTGTGTCAAACAAAGCTGGTGTCACGTGACTGTAGTTTTAATGCTTCATGAAAATACATGGATTAAAATAATTATTGAATGGTTACATGACAGTCATTCAGTAAACGCTGATTTGAAAGACCAGAGAAACGTTCTGGTAATGCTAACAAGACTCAATCCTCATAAAATCTGTTGATTTCATGGCTTGAATTTGATCTAAAATTCTGAATGTATTTAACAGTTTCCATTGAAGATACAGGTAACCAAAAACCCTCACAATAACTTAGATGATGCTTTGAAAAGTTGATTTGATTTTCTCCTTATATCATCATGCAAAGTCGTACACAAGTATGACGATATCATAAATATTCTTGCCATAGGCAATCCCAGCGATACAGCAAACATGGATACCACCTTCCTGATACGGTAAAAAACTATATAATTTCAAAAGACAATTACATCCAAGTTTGTGTTTGATCGCATTATTCAAAAATCTATTGTCTGTGAAGAAATGTCATCGATAACTGAACTCATGAGTACGGTACGCAAAGACAATGATGCCTCAAAATTTAGTCGACTTGTTCATGTTCTATCTTGAAAACAACCCTATTTCTAGACACAGAAAACCAGACATAATTTCTCAATTATTTAAAGCAACGTAGATAACATGTTTATTTTTCAACAATTAGTAGTGGAAGACAGCTTGGATCTTATTTGGCATTCCACGCAGTGTGACTGTCGTACAGCAATCACTTCAATATTATACTAACAATCATGGAACTCTGATCTGCAGCGAGTAACTATACTGCCAGTAGGAAATCTGTTACTTTTCATTTTCCTCCAATACAATTTCGATCAAAATCAAATACCTGCTTAAATATCTGCTTAAAAGCCTTTGTTTTTCTTACATGAGTGATAACAATATATTTTTCTCAGTCGAAAACCCCATTCAAAGACAATTTCTAATAATAGACCTGCTGTGGCGCATTTCTATACGCAATGCATGTAACTTCGTACAAATTGCTACTGTCACAGATATGCATAAATATGTTAAAAACTATAATCATTTATGTATTACATCATATTTTATGTGTCATATGCTTATATGTAAGACTTACCACACTCTTGGTTGAGATAAATATCATTAACAAAGGTGCTAGAATTTTAAAACAACATTTTTAAAATTATTACCACACAATATACTCTGCTTCTATAAATATTTTCAAATTACATGCTATTCATAAGTTTATACTTACTAAAAGGCTTGATTTTTAATTTAATAAATAAATAAACCATGGTGTTGTAAAAGTAATAAATAAACATTTGTAGTTCTTAATATACTACATTAAAAACTTAAATATCCATTCATTACCAAACATTTATCAGTTTTCTAGAAATTTTTAATACAATTTTTATTTATTCACTCGAAATATACGGTTAAAATAATGGGCCTTTTATTTTCATGTATATATAACCATCCTAAAATTGTTAAGTAAATATAAAAATAAGTAGACATTATGACATATTTTCTCATTATGAATAGAAACAGAATTATATAAATTTTGGCTGCATTCCACAAATAATATTTTATTCGAGACAGTTTGAGTTCATTCCATTCATTGCAAACTTTTCACAATGTACAGAATCCTAAATAATATAGCCAAGAGTAATTCAATATTAAATAAAAACATTGTCGCTAGATTAAATTTGAATAATTCTTAAGGGTTGTTGTTGTAAAAAGCATATAAATCACGAGTCCTTTTTGTTATCAGTGTTTGATTTCCTAATTATTTGATAAGTTTCTTCCATTATGAATTTAAATATTAAGCATATGCTTTGTTTTTCACAATTTATATGCATCATTAAATTAGTGTTCATTTTTATACATTATTAAAATAATTTTCCATTTGATAACCTCAAGAAACAGATATTATTGAAGGATATACACTTAACTAAAGTTCTTAATTAAATTAGATACTTTTGAGTCAAACAGTACCGTTTTTACTATTTTCTTTTTCGATAATGATTTTAGATGTAGAGATAGCTTAGTTTATGTAATTTTTTACTATCTAGAATACATCCAAGTAATATAAATATAAAATTATTTGTTTAAAAATTAATTTTTAAAATTATAAAAACTGCTTAAATTTTTAATTTTTTTGCATATATGTTGTTTTACATAGAAATATCTACAAAAATAAATTAAATATTAAGCATGTCTTCCGCTTCCGCTGTCTTCCGCTTTCTTAGTGGCCATCTAAGATCCCTTGTCTTCTAGGATAGCCAAAAGCCCATCCAATTTGTCCGAAACGTAACCAACAACAGGCTTCTCCGGCACACATGCTTAGGTGCCTAGGTTTGTCCTACGACGACCTACAATAGACTGCCTATGCTAGTCTATGATTGTTTGAGGGTGAATAAACTCATAGATCTCATCCAGTAAAGGCTGAACACACAGATTAGTAACAATAACAAGATATCATCCTGCTTAGAACTCATAGTGGCCTGATGATTGAACAGCGCTCATTGGAACATAAGATCCCGGGTTTGGTCCGAGCTAGAGTTGTACCACGGTAGATGGATATTGTGCTTCTTATCGCTGTATGCATGGGCATCGGAATAGGTGCTTGGAAGTATTCTGGATTTCTTCCCACGTAATACGGCTTATTGTCAATAAAAAGTACTTCCAGAAAGCAATTTACGCGGTAGATGTTAAAATACCTTACAACTGTTTTCCAGCGTTAGGCTGTTTACTCAACGTTGACAAAATATCACCTAGCAAAAGATATTTTATCGCAATATAATATACTTTCCACTTTTGTTTGTTTCCAGAAGGTAAGTGATTTTATATCTATTTTGCCGAAGAAGACTGAACTGAGAGAACCAATACAGTTTAAACTATTATAGTATCTAATGTCCTTCTGTTGATGTAATAAGAATGTGTAAAGGGAATAGAGCTAACTCAGATGTCGATCTCATCGCTTAATCAGATATCAATTTACGAGACAATTACAATAACTTAACAACTTTATCTGGAGAAAAAAGCCGGATGGAAACTTTTGAATTGAATAAAAATAATTTTGTAAGAGCCTTATTTACTATTATTCGTTTACCAAGAACTATTGTATGTCATTTGGTTCTAGATTTTTTTATTAAACGATAAAAATGTTTAGCAAGAATGTTTTCAAAGTTACAAAAATATTTAACCTAAATTTTTTACGATTTTTAACTTACAGTTTTGATTGATTTCTTAAATTTTCTTGCAATCTAAACTACAGACTGACTGTAAAGGCAACAAATAGAAGTTTTGGCAAATAAAGCATGAATACTAACATTTTTACAACACAGAATGGAGAAATAAGCATTACATATATAATATATTCAGAGTTTTATTTTTACAAATTATCTTTATTTATGGGAAATTTTAATAAACAAATTAATTATAATAGCGTTTCTATAATCATTATTAACAATTTTGATAATAAAATGAAATAATAATAATTTTTTATGGAACATCAAACATAGCGCCAATTTTTGAGTTTTTATAGTTTTGTTCTTACCGTTAAGGAATTTATACAACAAACATTTTTTATTTAATTAATCTAACATATTCATACAGTAAAAATAAAATTTCTAAACTTAATAAATAAAATTTACACGTTCCATTCTTTTCCACATTTTTATATCGGATTCTTCAATTGGAAGACCTAAATTGAATCGAGCATAAAAATTCGAATTTTACATTAATGTGAATAAATTGATGCCGTTGCACGTTTTTAGTTTATCTTTTGCAGCGATTTTCCATAGCTTTATTCATGATTATAAATAACTTATTTTTATACAAATAACCGGTTCAGTAAATAGGGAATTCCACGAAACATAAATATTTCATTTATAATATAGTTTTTAATTTTTTTAAGAAACAAATTTGTGTAAATAGCTTATTTTTGTCAATAGTTTAAAAAAATGCAATGTTATGAAAATTTATATTCTGTTAACGTAAAACATTATAAAACTTAAAAATGAATTATTTATATAAATTTTAATGCAACATTTTATGAGCCCTTTTCAATTCGTAAACAGAAAAGTAAATAAATATTGCATAGACTAGATTATAGAAATTCAATCCCAGTAATAGAAAGTTGATGTTGAAATTCAGACAGTACAACAGAAAAGCAAATTTTCTCTTATCTGACAATATAACAGGAATTCAACTGTCGGTTCCATGATATCTTTGGTCGAGGTTTTATCGGAAAATGTAAGCCCCCCTCCGCACTTAGAGAGCCATTACATCTCAATAACTTGCCAGAAGTGGCATTTCAACAATACTTGCCTCGGAGGATCAAGAATAACATTTTAGATTTCAAAAATCTCCTCTTTTCAAAATCATTTTCCCTATTTCCACGAATATTCCCCATCATTTTTCCTTTTTGCAATATTTTGTTTGATGTTGCCACACTAAGAGGCGATAAATTTATCCTTTTCCTTTTAAAGTGAGATTTGATGTGGGGAATTTTAAGATGAAAGACGTTTGTGGATAACTTGTGTGTGTGGCAAAGTTTATGATGGCTTTAGTAGCAACTTTCTTAATATTTCAAAGAATGATCCTCTTATGAGGGTTTTATAACAAATTATTATTATTAAAGAAAATATATTAAATTATTAATGCAGAAAATGGTTAAAAATATATTTCCTAAATAATATATCATTCACATATTTTTCAAATTAGGGTTAAAAAGTTATTTTTAAAAATTTAATAAGCAAATGATATAATATTTGTTTAAATATTTCATTTAAACAAAAAAACATTATAAATTAGAATTGTGTTAGAAAAACATTTAACCTATTAAAAAAATGATAAATATATTTTCACAATTTTTTGTTTGAAAAAAACTATAAGAAAAACATATATAAGAATATGTATAACACATATATACGAGGGTCACTCTGAAATTTTTGAGATACAACTAGGTTTTCAAAGTTATACTTACAAAATTTTAGGTGTGTTCAAAGTAGTCTCCTCCAGCATCAATGCACTTTTGTAGACGAATTTTTCACAGATTAAATGCCTCAAACCGTTCATTTCTTCGAATAGATGAAAAAAATTGCATTTATAGCCACATCAATCTCTTCTTCTGAATGAAAACGACGTCCACGTAAGTTCTTTTTTAGATTGAAGAATAATCAAAAGTCGCACATAGCTAGATGAGGTGAATACGGCGGATGTTCGATCACTTTAATTTGATTTTGTTTAAGAAACTCAACTGTTAATCCGGCTGTATGTGAAGATGTATTGTCATGGTGAAGCATTAGTCCCCTAACATTCAGTTCTTGAAGAATTTCTGGATGACATTTAGTGGTATACCAGTTTGCTGTTACTGTCTTCTGTCCTTCCAACTTAATGGCTTGGACCAATCCCGTACTTGTGAAGAAAACGGCATACATCACTTTTTTCAGTGCGCGTTGTTTTTTAACCATTGTCGTCGTGAGATCATCTTCAAAGACCCATACGTTGCTTTCTCGACGTGTTGGAACGTCAAAAAACGGTATGTACGTTTCATCACTTCTTATAATTTTAGAAATGATGCGGTGGCCACCATCATTCAGCATATTAAGAGTTTCTTTACTGATTCTGACACGCTCCTCTTTTTGATGCGCAGTTAGATTATGGGGAACCCAACGGCAATCTACTTTCTTCATATGTAATTCTTCATGAATGATTTTGTGTATGGCTGCGGATCCAATGCTAAGCTCCTTCTGTATCATTTGATAGGTACAGCGATTATCATCCATTAACATTTTTCGTATGGCAGACACATTATCCGGGATTACTGCCAACGGCGGCCTTCCTGTGTGTTCTTCATCCTGAAGAAAATTGCAACCTCTTCTAAATTCTCTAAACCATCTGAATACAGTAGCACGAACTGGAGGTTCATCACCAAATGCTTATTGCAACCGTTGAACGCATTCTTCTTGATTTAATCCTGCTTTGAATTCGTAGAAAATCATAGTGCGAAAATGTTCTCGCGTCAACTCCATTTTCTCTTCTGTTTAAAATTTATTGCACGCTAAACAAGTTGAAGTAAGTCAGTAAAAAAATCGTCTTCTGTGTTAAAATACTTTGTACTTTAAAATTAAACCGCTATTTTTATTTTGTAAATTCTCTGTTTTTGCGCGTATTTTAAAAATTTCAGAGTAACTCTCGTATGTAACATATATAAAACAAATATATCAAAAAACATATATAAGAAAAGTGGAAATAAAATCAATGTCAAATGCTGACCCATGATAATTTAAGCTAACTCTACAATGTTTTCAGCTGTTTTCACAATTCTTATAGTCCTTAAATAAATTACTTATTGAAAAATAACAAAAATGCTTTGTTTAATATGATTCATGGTTCACGTTTAAAGAAAGATAATGAAGTAATTGCATTTTTTACTTAGTGAAATACCCTGCAGTTTCTAAATAAGATTTAGTTGTTGATCTTTTAAAGAAGATTGATTTATAGAAATTATCATTAACATACTATTTGCAAGCAAGTTATTGTTACTTTTCAGTTTCAGAGGATAGTCTGTGGAATCATTTTGCTCAAATCATTAAGCAAAAAGTAGGCAATGAAATATTAATTTTTATTTATAAGAAAATCCTTATGGTTAAAAAAATATATTGCAAGAATCTCAATTCTTAAGCATTGAAATCTATGGCTTAATAGAAATAAAACGCAAAAAAATTCAAATCGACAACCAAGAAATAATGAAATTTCAAACGCGCACACTGAGTCGTAATAAAGAAAAAAATTGTGCATAGAGATTCTGGGGGATATTATTTCGTAATATGTTGAGAGAGAGAGAGACAATTGTACATTTTAAACATAGTGCTGACCGATGACTGAGTGATTAGCGTTCCTAACTCCTGGCTGTTGGTCCCGGGTTTGAATCCCGGTTCGAGTATGGATGTTTCTTTTTGTATTTCTCCGTCCTTTCTTCTGAGATAATGTAGGAATGTGGCCCACCCTATAAACGGGTTTGTGGTGGTATGCCGTGGGTAATAAGTCTCGCTTCCGTGACTTGGTTCACAGCCACCGATTAAAGATACATGAGTAGCAGTTTTCGGCCTTGTTGTGGTGAAGGGTTAGTCACCTAGTGCCCGCCGGTTATTAAGATAATTTTTAATATAGTGAATTTCTTAATTTACTGAACATTTTTTGGCTATTGTTTTTACAGCCTTCCTCCCGAAACGAAAGATCACCATAAGGATACACGGAAGATTTGAAGCTGTATATCATGTATATATCATGTAATGAAGCTGTATGTCATTTTTTGGCTTAAACATTAAAACACTTTTATTTATGTATAACAGTTGAAGATTTTGCTGAAGTTTAATTTATGAAAATATCCATGTGTGTGTGTGGTTTCAATTATAAATTTTATTGCATGTGTAGTAATTCTAATTTTCGTGATAAAAAAATATCAAACAATTATCGCATATAAAAAGTTTTTCATAGAGTGTTTAAATAAAATTCAGAAAGCTTTTAGTGAAAATTTGTTAATCATTGTGGTATTTAAATGGCAAGATATGATGAATGTTATTATAAAACCACCTGCTATTTCCGTTATGAAAAAAGACATTTTGTAAAGGATTTTCAATCTCAACCCACAATATTTTTGCATAGATTTCCCTATCGTATCACTTCGAAGATTCCAGTTTTCCTATAATGAATACAGTAGCCCAATATAGAAATTTTATTTTAATGAAATAAAATTTCAATTAAGCTCATTAAAGTACTAAAACAGACTTTCAATATTTTCTAAGGCATTGTAAATAACTCGTTTCTGTACACACACACACACACACACACACACACACACACACACACACACACATATATATATATATATATATATATATATATATATATATATATATATATATATATATATATATATATATATATTAAGTTATGCAAAATTAAGCTTGCACGCGTAGTTCCTTCTGTTATCATATAAAGTTCTTCTGTTATTGATAGATATGTTGTCATAAATGTATTAAATTTGACATTATGTTATTAGTAAATTGAGATCATAAAACCAAAATGAACATGACATTTTAGATTCAGCTAAAATTGAGTAAATTCTATATGAGATTGTTCGTAGAGCAAATGGAAATGGTGAATTAGAAAACTTAGATAGTTGAAAAATTTTGAATATTGTAGAAATTTTTATATTCAATATTGTCCGAAATGGTTTGACATCTCCGCGGTTGAAGAGAATACAGCTGTGATAGTGGTAAAAAAATAAAACAAATATAATTTCAAATATTTAGGAAATCAAAGATCCAATATTGAACAAAGAAGTGTAAGACACAATCGTATAAGTTTTAATAATCTTATGATAACTGGTACATTTATAAGCCAAATTGGTGGACAAAGGGCAGCGCTGTAGATTACGGTTCAATGATTTGAAGATTCGATTTTCACCATCGTGGATGACTATAGTGGTTCGGAATCTACTTTAAACTGTATGTCCCAATCAAATAAGCTCTTTTGAACAAATAATATAGGCAAAGCAATAGATTAAACTTTCCCTTACAGACTCTTAATTTAACTTAAATTTTGATTAAATTAAATACTTTGATTAATGTTATTTGTATTTAAGTTTTATTTCGGCAATCAAATCAAACGGGGTTTTTTAGCGTTATGTCCAACTACAAACTATTTCTAAACTTTATTAGATTACTTACTGATGATTGGTAACATAATAATAATATTATTGTAATATGTTACATATAATGTAATCAATCCTTCTGGGAGAGCTTTTATGCAAGTTAAAAATTCTACTAAGTCTAATGTCTTTTCATTGGAATGATGTGGCGTTGAGGATGCCAGATCAAGTGACAATCTGGTGGTGTGCAAAATTGCTTGATAATAGTGCAAAATTAGAAGCCAAAAAAAGTGCCTGCAAAATTGCTTGATAGTAGTGCAAAATTAGAAGCCAAAAAATGCCTGCAAAATTGCTTGATGGTAGTGCAAAATTATGAGCCAAAAAAATGAGTGCAAAATTTCTTGATGGTAGTGCAAAAATAGGGACCATTTCACTGTGTTTAATGTATTCGGTCGGCAGAAATAGTTAACGGAAATAGATTACAAAACTATAATAGTTGTTGAAGGATGTTATATTAAATTTTGTAAATATCCTACAGTCTAACAATAAGATTTTATTGTTAGAATTTTAATAAAATTTTATGTTAGATTTTTTTTAGATTTTTATGGTCAAATATATATACTGGAAGATAATCCTTAAATCTCAATTTGAAATTCCCAACAACTAAAGGATAATTTTTTAGAAATTATTTAAAACTGACTTTAAACATGTGTGCTGTGCAGTTAAATTCTTGTCATAAATAATGGTTGTTTTTGAGAAGAAATTTCTTTTTTCATCAATTATATATTATTTCTTTGTTGTATTACTTTAATTTTAGTTATTTCATATCTGTAACTACTTTAATAATACACTGATTGTGTTAATTTCAAAAATTTTTAAAGGAAACAAAAATACAGAGAAGTATATAACTATTCCTTGGATAGGAAATTTTACCTGTAAAAATATAAGGTTTCTATAACTATTCATAAGAATTATGGATCTTTAAGTTAAAGTGAATTTATATGATAAATAACATATAAAATTGCATGTGCATTATATGGATAAGAAAGTAATTTGTTACGAAGTTCTTATTTTAATTCCGATAAGTAATAAAATTTATTAGGTTTGCAGATCAAAACATTGTATAATTTATTGCAAATTTGGATTTTCAACAAAATACGTTAAATACAAGAATTATTTTATAACTTCTCATAAGAAATAAAATCATAATTTATTAATTTTTGAAATGCCAATTTATAACAAAAAATTTCTATTATTTATTAATGAAATGCTGCTTCTTTTCAAAATATTAATTAGATAAAAAAATTATTTCATTGCTAATTTTACTATTTTTGTGATTTTTCCGCTTATTGGACATGAAACTTGGAACATACATAAGAAATTAATAAAATAATCTATACAGTTAATAAAAATATTCATCCGCGAATCTATGAAAGGAAAAAAATTAATATTTATATCGTAATACAATTAAATACTTACTTAAATCTCTTGACAATTTAGCCTTTTTTCAATATGCAAATTAACTTTTATTTGGCCGTTATATTAATAATTTAGTTTTCCTGCTCTTTAATTTCATATTTAATTAGCCAGAAAAATAAATTGCGTCGTTGAAAATTCTCCTTTTTAGAAAAAAAATTTGCAAATGTTAAATATTTATATTAAGTTATCACGCTAGGAATTGGATGTGCTTACATATTTATGCAAAACTTAATTAATATTGCTTGTAAACTTCCGTTTGATATTTCTTGTACTCAACCATATCAAAAATTATTTTTATTTATTTTTGTTGAAAGAATTACTGACATTATATAAACTTAAATATACAGATCAATTTATTATCGAAGCATATTTTCTAGTGCTTTTTTATTTGTTTTTTTTTTAATTTACGTTTAATTTCAAAAATGAAAGTCGCAAACAAAAAATTAACAAAAATTTAGTTTAACTAAGAATTCCGCTGAATGTAGTAAATATGCAACTTTATTACATTTCAAATATTTCATCCGATTAATTTCTTGGAAAATATATTCGAACCGTAGTTACATCTTCTGACACGGACTGTAAGCTCTGACTTCAACTTTAACAACATTTGATGCGGCTGCTTTTGAGATTAAGTCTGTATGAAATCGAGGCCTGCAATAAACCGGCACCAACAATAAGCCTTTTTTTAAATGGTGAAAGAACTGTCGTTTTTTCATATTTTACTTCATTCAACAGGAAATATTATTCATGTAGTGTGTGTGCATATGTGTGTGCCTGTGTGTGCATATGTATGTGTCTGTGTGTGCATATGTGTATGCCTGTGCGTGCGTGTATCCGGGTGTATGATTAATTAATTAATACTCCTAAAAATTTGATGATAATATTTTTCAGAATACAATTTAGAGTAAAAAATGTGATACAGAATGAAATAATAATAAAAACCATGAGATACATTTTTGGAAATGCTACAAAGCTTTTTAGATTGATGTAGCGATAATTTTTGAATACTCTATTAGATTAAAAAAAATATTGAAATCTTAAGTCTATTTCTTAGAAAAGTCTTTACATAAATTCGACCAGTATGTTTAATATCTTATTCAAATAAAAAATAACGAGAATAACCCCATTTAAAAAAAAAAACTCTACCAATTTTTCTTCAGAATTCATGTTTCCTACATTTTTCATTCGAAAATCCATATCTTTCATGGAGTTTTCGTTTGCAAGGAACGAGTAGAAAGATTTTACTCCATATCTCAAGTACTAGCTAATGAAAATGGCCTCAGGGATTTGGCGATATCTCTTAAACTCTGTATTTCCATTTTCATTTTTTGCAGTGTTAAATATAATTGTAAAGGTAAAAGAAAATGTGCTAATTTCTGTATTGGTAATGATAGTAAATGTAATATTTTTGAGTGCAGTTTTATTAAGCAACCATTAGAAAGAAA
Source organism: Latrodectus hesperus (assembly GCA_037975125.1). Classification (NCBI taxonomy): domain Eukaryota; kingdom Metazoa; phylum Arthropoda; class Arachnida; order Araneae; family Theridiidae; genus Latrodectus; species Latrodectus hesperus. The sequence continues at coordinate 47,591,584 of CM075856.1, forward strand.
ATTTTATTCTACAAGTTTAAAATTTGTATATCAATATGTGATAAAATTCTGTCAGGTATATTTTTATTTAATCTAAAATATAGATATGAGTCTTTAAAAGCATAAAGCTCGTTTCAAATAGTTTTCATTTAAATTATGTTGTAAATGTATGCCACTAAAATAGCATATTACAAATTTGTTTTAAGCGCTTATTTAAATTAAATCGGATAAATTAGTCTGTTTTTCCGATTTAATTACTTAATTAATACTACCGATTTAATTACTGTACACTTAGATAGTTGCTTTATGCTTTTTCTATTTAAATTATGTTGAAGTTGTGTGAGCTTGGAAAATATAATATGAAATTCATTTGATTTATATACTTTATTGAAACCAGTGGGTAGTTATGATCCTTAAAATTGTGAACTACAAAAGTTTTATTGCTGTTGGTTGTGAAATGACAATCCATTCATGATTTCACATTTGATAGAAATACTTATTTCAATATAATTAGATTATTAGATGTGAAAATAAAACAGATTATGAATAATGTGGCTAATCTATCCATCATTGATATAACAAATCTAAACTATGTAAGACTCAGCATGGCCTAGTGGTAGGACATCTCTCCTCTGAGTTCGATCCCAGCCACTATTGAACAAGGGACGATTGATGTTGCCCTTCTGCATGTATGTCTATTGGGTTGGGTGCTTGAGACTTTTCTGAGTTTCCTCCCTTACGACATGTGAATACGATCCATTATCTATGAAAACAAGACAATTTACGCAGAGAACATTAAAATACTTTACAAAAGAATCTGATCTTAAGGCTGACTATTACGCGCTGTCAAATAATAAAATATGAAATTTATAAAATTTAGGAAATGATACAAATGATTTGAAAAAATATCGAATATGATAAATGTGGAGAAAAACTAAGAAAATGAAATAGAAACTATTATGGTTATTTTAAAAAACACATGAAATAAATTAACTTTTATTAAAAATAAAACACTCTCTTTTGCTTAAACTTAATAACTTATATACACTGATGGAAAAAAAATCCCAACACCAAGAAATAATTATTGTAGAGTAATGAAATTTCAGCAATATATTTATATAGGTAACGTACGTAATTGATTACAATTTTAAGATTACAGGTTAATTTGAGCCCGAGAAAAGCCATTGCAGAAGTGAAATACAGGTACATTAATAACCGGTGTAACCGCCATTTTGAATGCAAGCATACAAACGTGCATGCATTGAATCATACAGGTGCTGGGTGTCCGTTTGTGGGATGGAGTTCCATGTCTGTTGCACTTGGTCGCTCAATACAGGGACGGTTAATACTGGTTGTGGATGACGCTAGAGTTGTCGTCCAATGATGTCCCATACGTGCTCAATTGGAGACAGGTCTGGTGATCTGGCAGACCAAGGCAACATGTCGACACCCTGTAGGGCACGTTGGGTTATAACAGCAGTATGAGATCGAGCGTTATCCTGTTAGAAAACACCTCCTGGAATGCTACTCATGAAAGGCAGAACAACAGGGTGAATCACCAGACTGACGTACACATTTGCTGTCAGGGTGCGTGGGATAATCACGAGAGTGCTTCTGCTGCCATCAGAAATTGCTCCCCAGACCATAACTCCAGGTGTAAGTCCAGTGTATCTAGGCCTCAGACAGGATGGCTGCAGCTGCTCACCTGGCCTCCTTCTAACCAACACAGGGTCATCACTGGCACCAAGGCAGAACCGGCTTTCATCAGAAAACACAACAGATCTCCACTCCGTCCTCCAATGAGCTCTAGCCTGACACCACTGACGTCGCAAACGGCAGTGGTTTGGCGTTAGTGGAATGCACGCTACAGGACGTCTGGCTCGGAGCTGTCCTTGAAGTAACCGATTGGTAACAGTTCATTGTGTCTTTGTGATGTCGCTCGTGCAATGTGGTGGGGGATTGCCTCCACTTCGTGCTGTCTTGTACCGGGACCTCGGAAGAAAGGATCAAACTGGTGTACGATAGCGCAAGCTTGAGTACCATCTTGGACCGGCGCAATTGGTCGTTCTTGAAAAGGATCATGTCCATTGTGTCGGACGACATTCCAACAATGGAATACCAGCGTGCCACCGACGATGGTCCGGTAGAGAACTGGGAGATAGAGGAATAATATAGGAATTGACAGATTTTAAAGTAATGCATAGGAATTGGCGGAAAGGTATTGTACAAATATTCCATGAGGTGTACTGATTGCCATGTAAAGAGAGTGGGTGCCGGCGAGTTTACTCGTCTCATCAAGGTATGATTCGAGAGCTCGTCTACCAAGGCAAGTGGCGGCTGCCGGGTGGTAGACTAGAGTTGAATATCTTCGGGTTGCTTGGTACTTTAAATTAGTTATAGAAGTCTCGGCTTCTGACACTAAGCCTCGCAAACTCGATTCCCTTCTGTCTTTGTGGTGCCAACTGCTGCAGACGCAGTACGATTCGCTACGGCCATACGCCGAACACGGTGGTCTTCCTCTCAGTAGTGCCACGTGGCCGTACGGAACCCGGTCTTCTTGAGACAGTGTCTTCCCTTGACCACTGCTGCCAACATTCATGCACAGTGCATGCATTTCTGCCAAGCCTTTCTACAATCTCGTGGAAAGAAAATCCACCTGCTCGTAGACTTGTCGCTACTAGCGTCACATTGATACGCCGAGCGCAAAATTTGAATCGACGTCATCTTTAAAAGGTATGAACACGCCTGACAAATTTCGTTTTGCTAGCACAACTCCTTCTTGGTGTTGGGATTTTTTTCCATCAGTGTATGTTATGTTATATTAAGAGATTACAAAACAATATTTCCAGATCTATTTAAAAAGGATTTCTGACGATAAACATTAAAGCTTAGATAGTAGAAATATTTTAAAAACATTTTCTCTTTTTCTTGAGCTTTGTCACTTTTACCAAATACAGAGCATTTTCAAAATTTCTATAAAAATTATCACATTGGTAATTGATTAATAATTCTTAAACTCTGAAATGAGTTGAAAATTGATTTCCAGAGTTGGTTTAAAATTCCAATGAATCTATTGCTCATATTTTGATACGGGACACTTAAATGAGTCTATTATTTATAAATTCCAAGTATATTTATCTTCCAAGTGTTCTTAACTTATTAAGATAAATAAAAAAAATCAATAATTCAAATTGAAAAAATACATTGATGTATAATTAATGCATTTTACGCTCATGCATGAAATAGAAAATATAATACATTTTAGCAATTAAACACATTATAATTTTATTTATGAATGTGTTTACTATTGGTTTTTTTTTTCTACTTCCAGAGATATTACATTTTTGAATTTATTCATGGATGGAAAATCTGGGACTGAATTATTTAATAAAAAAAGCAGTCGTCAAAAATATATAGTTTTGCTTCACACAATGTATGAAAGATTACTTACATTCTTTCAATCGCTTCTTAAAAGGAATTCTTCCTCAATTTCTTCCCCCTTTCAATGGTAAATTCATTTAATTTATCAAATTGCATAAGAATTTATACATTTTCTTTAACATGAAACTAAGCCCTGTAAAAAATTGCCACTATTTCAGTAAGGGACAATTTTTTGCTAAGGATATGAAATGGAAAATATAAATTCATAAAATATTTTTAAGCATTTCAATGCACATTTAGAAATCCATAATAATTATATAAAAAAATAAAATCAAAAATCTTATTAAACAGTAAACAAATGAATTGTTTTCCATCTATGTTGCCATAAAGTGGTGAAGAATACGATTCTTTGGGATTACAAAATTGAGCAAATAATATTTAATATTAGATTTGTTGTTGCTGAAGATTTACTCAAGATAACTTACTCAAGAGTTTTATTGTTAACAGCTAAGCTTCTCGTGACCTTATCACAGAATAACTCTTGGTGAAGTAAGTCTCATATATATCCAATAACTTTTGAACAAAGATAAATGGGTGTTGTGTTTTTCTATTATATAATTCTAACAGTGATGGTTTGGAATTGTTCTCGATTTTGCGACATGAATATTGCCATTTCTTTGTGAAAATGTTTTCCTTAACGCAGTATACAGTGGATTTTCCAATGTCTTACAATAGACTTAAGTTGATAAATTATTCCAACACTCAATCTCAATAATAAATATAACTGTCTCATTAAGGACTAGTATAGAATCATGTTTATTGAAATGATATGTCACAGGTTCGATCTTAACCACCGTTAAATAACGATAGATTTTCATTTATGATTAATTCATGCACATTTGTTGAGGATGACGTCAGGAACTAATCCGAGTTACTTCTTTTGTAATACCTGAGTTCGATTTGTGATTTATGGGAAGTTCTTAAGGGGAAAAAATACACAAAAACAACTCAAGACATTAGAAGAGACTTTATTAGTTATTAAGTTACCTACTACAAGATAATTAATTATAGTTATTTATCGATATCCTTCAATTTCATAGAAGTTAAATATAAAATACGATTTTTACAGTTTCCAATTATTTTAAAAATGAATTACCATACATTTAATTTTACTTACATAATTGCCAATTTAATGAATTGTAATGCAAAAAAATAAACAACTTTAAACATTTCTAACTTTGATAAATATGTTATATTATACTCTTCACTGATTTAACTGCGCAGTTTAAGGGCCTAAATATTATTAGTCGCTTACATAAGGATAAGATTCATATGAATATACACGAAGATAGATGTTAATCTGTAATTGCAATTTCCATTCGATTAAAACGTCCTTGTGGATGATATCAATTCCTTCGGGCTGGAAGGATGTTTCATTGCAACACACACTTAAAGGAAGGAATGGAGTGTTGAGATAACCGCGAACGTGCCATTTAATTTGTAGATGTGATTTACTTCCCATTCTCGTAAATATTCCATGATTCTATTTAACAGGCGTCACTCCCATTCTCGGAGCATTCCTCTGGGAATTCAAACATGATTTCTGAATTTCTAACTTGTTGATTGGATGAAAATTCTTCATTCTCAATAGTAAATGATAACAATAACTCCTACATATGGAAACGAACTTTCTAAAATTCGTTTACATATATTTTTATTATAGTAGTATAAAGTTTACCAAATTGTGTGCTGTTGTGTACATCATCCACATCGAATATTCACAGGCTGTAATCTTAATAGAATGTCAACTGAATATTTTTATAATTTAAGAGAAATAAATAAAAAGGAATTAGTTATTTTACGAAAATGTCTTAAGTGTACTATTATAATAACAAATGCTTTTTATACAGAAAAATATTAAAAATAATTAATCGTCATTTTAAAGAATTTTTTTTTAAGGTTTTATGTTTGAAAAAATTTCATTTTTCGCAGAAAAACATTTTTTAAACCTCTTCGGATTGTTTTTCTATATTTAAGATGGCAACATCATTAGCTTTTTTTTTCTAGCTACAAATGAAAATTTTCAAAAGTGTGGGCGCTCCGTGGCTGAGTGGTCTAAAGCCTCACCGCTAATCGCTTGAGAGCGTCGGAGTGTGGGTTCGATTCCCACCGTGGCCCTGGGTGTTTTCTTCGTTATTCTTCTGTGGTTGTACATCTGTCATTGTGCTATTTGTCCTATTATCGACGAAGACTTACAAGCGGATCTCAAGAATCAAGCATACAAGTCTGAATATATGTAATGTAATAAATAAATAAATAAATTTCAAAAGTATGAAAATTATCGCTATGATAAACACATCTGTTTTCAAATAAGTTTTATAATTTTCTTCTTCAAGCTTTTAAAAATCTTTTTATAAAGCTTTTTATTAAGAGATTTTTCTGTCTTTATTTACAAATATTGTATTTATATAATCAGCATTATGTTTATAAATATTTTACAAAACAATTATACTTCATTTGCACGGACTATAGTATTGATTAAGTTAACTATTTACAAAAAATTATTTTTTGATAAATGATGTCTTATTTGTGATGACTAACAGGAATTCTGATGATATTAAGTAAAGTTTTTGAGATAACCACAAAAATTTCAGATGTCTAAAATATTTTCTTAGTAATAATTTAAAAGAAAGAAGCTTATATATAAACAAAACTGACAAAGCTTGAACCAGTTAAACGCGAATAAGGGTAACGATTTTGAAGACATCTCAAACTTTGAAGGAAATACAAATTCCTCGAAATCTAAACGAACGTTTCTGAGAAACAAATGTCAATTCTCGTGCAAGTGATAGTTAAATATTATGATATAATTTAAATATGTATAATATAATGTATATAATATTTTTTGATAAAACAATAATCAATTATTCTCTATCACATGCAAAAAAACATTTCCTAATTTCAAATTCTTAAATATAAAAATATTATACAAAAATTAAAATGATGATTGAAATAAGAATACGATACAAACTCTAAATGTAAGATTAAATTAATTTAGAGACACTGTTCCCACGTATTACTGTTTCATTTGTAGATATAGTATTAATCTATATATATATATTTAACTTTTGGAATGAAAAATGAAAAGTGAAAAAAACACTTGCTCAAACATTTGAAACTAAAATCTCTTTTCTTATACAAAATGAATGATATTTAACAGCACACACACTGAATATACACAATCAAATCTTTAATAATATATAGCTCCACAGAAAATTTTGATTTCAACTTTTTTAAGCTCATGAAATTTTAAGTCAAATGTTTTATGATCTATTAAATTGGTAGTTTTCTTTATTTTCAAATATTTCTAAGATATAATATGCAAATTTAAATCTGTGGTCACCACGATTTTATGGTAAAACAGTATGTTTAGGAAAAGAAACTTCTGATTTTAGACCTAGGGATAGGTATTGCGAGTCTATTTTCGGCATGCTCTCATTGATAAAAAAAATAAATAAATAAAACTTTATCTTTCTTTTTTTTAATTGTATCCATTTGACACATGCATACTGCACAGAATCTATGAAAATTCCTAACACTGAACAATGGGAGATGATTGCACTTATGTTTTCTCATGGTTGTAGGCCAAGGTGGTTGTCTCTAACAGTTTTCCAGGTTTTCTCCTTTGAGATACATCTATGATTAATCTTCCAGGAAGTAAATTTAGTATATTAATGTTAAAATCATCTTTACGGGAACTTCATGTAATAGGAAAGGTACTACACAACTTCATATAAATAACGCGCGCGTGATTCGTAGCATATTCTATTTATCTGATATTTTAAGATCATATTATTCATAGATAAAGTATTAATAAATGAACTATATTCTATTGAAGCAATAGACTGACTTTAAAAATTTTATTTTAGTCTTATTACATTTAGTAATTTAGAGCTCTAAGAATGTTTTCTCTATTACTTATTTAATATTATTGATTTTGCCAATATTATTCAATAAAACTATTTCGAAATTAACTTAATCCACATATTTTCCTTTTGCAATCAAATTTCGTTTTATTCTTAATTTCAAACAATGAATAGCATTGTTTAATATGAAAAATATCTATTATTGAAATAATATTAATTTCCATAATGCAATTAAATTTTAGGTGTGAAAGACAAATAAAATCATACAAGCTTATTAACCATCGAGAAAAATGATATCTATTTCTTAAAATTATCATATGAATTCTAAAAGTATAAGCGATTTTCAATTCAAAATAAGATTGATATTCTGAAACTTAAATTTTTCATTTTGCAAAATTATTTCTGCCTTAAAATATTATTCCTTTAATGTATTACTTCTGCAAAAAAATCATGTTTATGACAAAAAAAATATTAAAAATTTTGTTTTCTGTTTTATGAAAAGTAAAGCAAAATTTTAAATGTTGAGCATTTTAAAAAATTAAAATACCAATCATGGATTAATATATAATAAAAATATAAACGTTAATTTCCTACGTCCCTTAATTTATGACTATAAATTTTTTGAGGACATATAAAAACAATAAAGCAGAAAAAAATCGTGAAAAATTTTAAAAGAAAATTTTAAAGAGGAGTAAGTGTTAGTTGGTTTAGGTCAGTAATAGACTAATAATTTTTCCAATGCTATTTCCTTTCATGGTACAAAAGTGAAACGTTTTCGGAATACATTACTAATTTTGAGAATGCAATATTAGAACTACATTTATAAAAAAAAAATCTATTTGCGCAAAGCATAGTTTCATTTTGAATTTTCTTGAGTTCCCCGAAATTCCAGTATTAAAGCGTCATTTAATTTCAAAGTAACTGTAACCGAAACTCTTGTTCATGCATGCGCAACTCCAGAGTGAACAAAGTATTCATGGCAGGGCCGTTAATCACTTCACTTCATTTCCCAAAGGACATTCATTTAGGCACTTTACCTCCTTTCTGTGACACCCCAAATGAAGTGTTATAAAATTAACTTACGAATGGCCACGAGAATCGAGTGTTAATCACAATCAACTCTGCGAAGCTTTCCAAAGCACATGACTGTTTAATTAAAATTCCAGCATTTTTCTATTTTCAGTCGCTATGTTGCCAATTCCATAATTCAAATTTTAGCGGTTATAAATTTATGCTACTGGAAGCTTCCAAAAACAAATTTTGTTTTTCGTTATTCAACAAGTGAATTTTGAGTTATTTAAACGGAAATTAAAATAAGTAATATTTTAATATATTTCAACTTCGTCATATTTTTTTAAAAAAAGACCATGATTTAAACCTACTTTTCCTAACAAAATATATAAATTAAAATAGTCATTATTTTTCAACTTTAAAAAAATAATTAAAAAATTTGCATTGATTAATTAAAATATTTCAAATTATTTTCTAAAATCTCCTAAAATATTTAATTTGAATATCCAGCAGTAATACTTTGTATTAGTCGAGAACAAAAATGTATTCAAATGTGTATTTAAATAAAGCTTTAATCATTTTTAAAGAAGTCGTTTTTTTAAAGTTTAAGAGAATATTATGTATATTTCATATATCTTTTTTTATTTTTATTAATATTTTTTTAGATCCTAACTTACACCACATCAACTCTTCTTGTACATACCAATGTGTGTGAAATATGCAGTGGTATAGCATCATTAATCTGAAAGTCCCCCACGTAATTTATAAGCTAACATTAAACAGAATATCTGCAGACTTATCTTAACATCGCGAGATATATCATTTCACTTGAATGATAGTGTAACCTCAAATTATTTTATTCCCTTTCACCATTAGTGAAAATAGCACTGTTTGACTTCTTCAGATATCAAAAGTACTACCTTCCAATTACGAGCATGAGGTTTTAGCTCATGATCAGAGCCTTTTACAGTTCACCGAAACCTTTTAGAGTACCACAGATTCTAGTGTTTCTTAGTTTTACAGAGGGTATTAACACATTTTTAGAACGATTTCGGGGCCGTTTAATTAATATTTAAAATTTAAAGACTATTTTTTAAATGTTTGATCTGATAACCTTTTTTCTGGACTATAAGTCTGCATCGTGATTTCCATGATAGAAGAGCTTTTCCTAAAATTTCCAGGGGTATTGCTTTCCATTCCTCTTCCACTACTTTCCAGAGTCCATCTATCGTGGTGGGTTTGCGTTTAGAAAGAGCTCTTTTTAATAGACTAAAGGCACAATAGTCCATAGCTGAAACGTCAGGGGACTTCACAGGAATATGTTGAGAAGGTATATATGCAATACCTGTATTAGTCTTCATTTTTTCAAGGAATGCAGTGGTAGTTTTCGAAGTATGACTTATAGCTTTGTCTTCATGAAGTTTCACTCTTTGAAAGTCTTTGGGATAAAGAAGTGGAATTTCTTCTGTAAATATTGGATGTAAAATCTTCTCCTGATAGTATGATGAGTTGATTTTAACATTTTTTTCTACTCTTTTTATTTTTAATTTCCCACTGCAGGAGAAACCTGCGACTATCATAAACCCCTTACTGAAACTTTCTTTGAATTGACGGAACCAGGTTTGTACATTTTTTTCTCCTCTTTTTCTATAGTAAATAGACCTTTTTTCGTTGCACTCATTTATGTAAACCCATGCTTCATTAAGGGTCACAATGTATTTCCATTTATCTCCTGCTAAATTGTTTTCATACAGGATTCTACAAAATGTTTTGCGTTGAGCCACATGCCTCGGCAAAAGCTGGTGAACATTATGTTTTTTTAGCTTTTTTAAGTTGTAAATCTTGATTTATTATTTTCTTTATTGTTGCTACAACTGTATCTAAAGACTTTGCAATTGATTTCTGTGTTGGCGGATTTTCTCTTGTTACCAGCGATTTCACTTTAGGAACATTTGAAACAGTACGTACTTTTTTCGGATATTCGTTTGGAGTCTTCTTTCCATGTAGAAATAATGATTGACGGTTTTTACCTGTCCGATTAATAATGGTGCTTATTTTGCACTTAGAAATTTTAATAACATGCATTTCACAACGTTTTTGAATCCTGGAATAAGAATATTTCTCTTCGGAAAGCGCAAAAACATATCCCTCAATCCACAGCTTGTTTACATGCGACATTTTGAAAGAAGAAAAAATTTAAAAGTAGCAGACGATATTTCTCATTTCAAATAATAAGCTGTTGAAAAACATTTTTGTTCTAAAACATTTGCTTTTTTAAAATTCTTAATCGAAATCGTACTAAAAATGTGTTAATACCCTCTGTATTTCACTTGAAAAATATTAACCAAATAAAAAAACTTTTTAATATAAATTCTTTTAAAAATTTGCAACTTTTGATAAATATACTGTTTATAAGAATTCTTTATGCTTTTATTGAGTACCCAAAATTGTAGATAAAATAAGATATTTTTTTATTTTTTTTCTTAATGTTTAATAACTGAGTAACGAAGGGAAATATTCAAGCATTTTATAACACATTCGATTTGTTTTTAGCTGATGCCTATAACTGATAGCTAGTTTTTATATGCTAAAACAGCATTATAAACGAAGCTAAATAATATTAAGTATCATTAAAATTAGTCGTTATTTTTCCATATCACACAATTTTTCCCCAAAAACTAGGTATATGCTTTCCACTGAAAACCAATCGCCACAAAAGCTAGCAGGTTTGGACACTTAGTTTTTGATAAAGATATAAAAAAGAGATAACATATGTTTATAAAGCAACTTAGAAAGAATTATAATTAGAAAGAAATATACACAATAAATTATTGCCTTTTGTAAAACAACTATTTTCTCTGAAGATATAATAGGAACAAAATCTTGTTATTACTTTTTCTTGTTTGGGATTTGGGTTGTTTGTATATGTGAAAATATTTTACACTTGTTTTAGCATTTGAATCAAGATATACCAAAAAATTATGGCTTATCAAGATGGTTACAGTGTTACAATAAATAACAGTTTTGAAAATAATTGGAATATTTACTGGTATTAGAGATGTTTTAGCGTCGAATATTAAAAAAAATGTTTTGGTGCCAAACTGACATCAAATCCGCGAAAAATAACAAAATCTATTGCTGAAATACCAGCTACAAAATAAGAATGCCAAATGCATTAATCTATTTTTAACAAAACATTTTCCAAACAATTATTTTAAAATCTATTTAAATTCAAAAGTTACCTAGAAAATATGATAAAAATATTTCGTATAACTGTATTTATACATTTAATATATTGAAAAATACTACATGTTTTTTCGATTTAAAGAATATTTTATATCGCAAATATTATCGATCGATCTATATCGATATTTTAAAACGAAATTTAAACCGCAAAACATTACCATCATATTTTACTTCGGCCTTATAATATGAGAGCTGAGTTCAGAAAATAAAAATTGACAAAATCAATGGTTTCCTTATGTATTAATATTTAAAACTTTTGGTGTAACTTATTTGATCAAAAATCATATATATTTGAAAGCTTTAATTGAGATTGGACTTTGCAACAAAATAATCATTTAACCGCTAAGAAAAATACTTTTTATTCCATTAAAAATCAAAAAAGTTTGAAAATTAAAAAAAGAAATTGACATAAAACTGCTTTGCATTTTGAATGATTCTTGTAGAATCGCTTCATTAATAAAAAAAAAAAAAAAAACTCAAGAATCTCTTTTAAAACAAATCAAGTCAAATCTTACATTTCATACTATGACAGCTGAAAAATGCATAAAATTTCAATTAAAATAGCTTTATGTAAGAGAGGACAGAATAAATTTTATTCTTCATTCTTTTGTCTCAATGAATTGAATAAGATTTCCATTTAATAGCAGTTTCCATCTAATTATCCTCATTTATTCCACTGAAAATGCCATTTGTAGGCATTTAATTTGTAAGTCATATAAAATGAATAATTTTCAACTGGAGTGTAATTTATTCAAAAGTGAAGCTTGGAAATTACTATAAACATTACTCCGTCGATGCAATAATTGAAGCTTTAATTTAAATTACACCAGAGAGAGAGAGAGAGAGAGAAATAAATAAAAGAGGAGACATGCTCTCAAAATTAAGTAATTGGTAATAATAAATTTAACTGACATATATTTAATAGCGTTGATTGTTGAAATTAGAAATCAATATTTCCTTTCATTTGGTCATGTTTTAAAATGAAAATTTTCTAACCGAACGCAAGTAAAATGTTCGATATTTTTGGTGAGGAGTTTTTTAGTAATATTAATTTTCTAAGGTGCACAAAAATCAAATTAATTGAATACAAAGAAAACAAACAGATTGTTCAATGATATATCGATTGTATTAAGAATATGAGCTGACCAAATATTTAAAACTGGTAGATGACTTATGGCACTAAAAAATTAATTAAAGTGTAGTGTGGTTCAACAGATTTTTATGCAGTTTACCTAGAAAATTAAAGATTAAAAACTATCATGCTTCAAAATTTGTTTTTGCATAAACTATTCTTTGTTAAATAATTTTTAAATCTTATCATTAAAGCATGAAATTAATTTATATCTTATGACTTGCATAGTATTGTCATATTTTATAATTGCTCTTTTATCAAAATATGTTCCGATTATATTTATATGACATGATTATTTGTGTGCCAGAAAATAATAAACCTAATTTTTAAGTGATCTAGTAGTTTTTGTTAAGTTGAAAAATAGTAGCTTTATCGTAAGTTAGTGATAGGATCATGTTCTTTAATGTGAAAGATCTTTGGTTCGATCCCTGTCACTGTTTGGAACTCGAGACAGATGATATGCTTTTGTTTTTTGCATTTACCTTTAAAAAACGTATTGGGAATTTATATCATATGATACGTAGTTGGAGCCTATACCTAAGGAAAAATCCAACTGAAAAACAAAATGATATGAATACACTCAAATATTTAATAATTGCTCTGTTTTAGTTTAAGTATCTCTATCGTATAAAAATATAAATTAAATTTATATATCAAAATATTTAAAAAAGTAATTGATATTTTATTCGGTTTTTGAAATAATATAAAGAAGCTTTTATGTAAAATAACTCAACCAATTTTATTTATATTTTAAAATTAAATGGCATGCTCAATACAATATTTTCTATAAATAGAATAATAAAAATATATTATAAAATTAATCGATTGTTTGTGCATCGTTGAAGAGAGAGGGGAATAAGGAGTATTTATTCATCTCTATATTTGAAGAGAAAACCATTTTCATTTTATGGTTATTTTAAATTTCAAAATAAGGTTACTTATATAAACAATAAATAAGATAATTTTAGTTTTACATGGAAATGTATTTACCTTTTTAACTACGTTCTTTGATTTCGTTTTTTAACCCTGCCAGCGATATCCAGTGAAATTTGAATAAATGAGTTTTAAATTTTTCTTAGAATTCAACGTTATGGATCTAATAAATTGAGTATTAGAATATATAATCCTCATGTTTCATGTACATACATAGCTGATACTTATAGGAGTATTTTTTTATATTTAAATAAAATAGGGATGTGCTATAAACTTATGAAAATAATTTTCACTATATTTACTGTTATCAAAAATTAAATGTAGTACTTTTGTATCTAAAACTGCTTTATTGTTAGCTCTGTATTTTAAAATAATGAAAAGAGAACAAATTATAAATATTATATTTTTAAGAAGTATGCAAGCGTGATCAAAAAATATTCATATTGCATAAATTTCATTTGTTTTGGAATAGTTAAAGAAAAATTGCTTGTTCTAGTTTAAGGATAATTCTTTTAAATATTTTCAGGCTTATATCAACGATTTTAACAATTTTTGGGCATAAAAATAATTTGAATTTGTAATTTTGTATAGAATTATTTATTTTAATACTAAATAAAATATTAAATCAGCTATCAACCATATTATCAACATTAAATAATAATAAAAGTACCAATGACTATAGAAGCAGTATCTCTTTCCCTTAATCAGATTTCACGCTTCGCCAGTGGTCACCTAAGAGGCCTCAAATATCTGCAAGGTCAAAGGACTTTTAGTCTGTACACCAAATGTTAAGCAGAACAGGCATCGGCTGAGCATATCTAGAGCTGCTTGAATTTTGACTTGGGAGAGGCTTTTTCAAAGCTCCTTACATTTTTTGATTTCCTGGCTGTTTATAAACTTGTGGAGTTGGTCTGGTATTGTAATTGGACCATCTGGGATTAGCAACAACAACAAAAATACAACAAAATCAAAATTCATTTCATTACCACTGCCTCTTCTCTGTTTCATTGTTCAAGCTGCAATTCCTGACAGAAATAATCGAAAAACTAGTGTCGCATGAGCTCAAAATATTATTTGATTTAAATTTAATTTAAAAAATGAATAGAGTAAGTCTCAAACTTATATGTATTATATAAACACAAAATGAAGAGCATTTATAAAATCCATTATTACCAACTATATAATTTTTAGGTAGAAGAGACATTAACTTTCATCAAGTACAAGATACAACAAGACATAGTTTTTCTCAGAAACGTTGAAATAATCCTGAAGGGGAAGATCTGATTGGGAAAAACATTTAGCAAACATCAATACAAGCAGATTACAATGAACGAATCTTATATTTATACATCCAAAAGGACATGGGACTGAATTTAAGACATACAAGAAACTACGAATTAATTTATCAGACAGCAATATTTTACTATGAATAATTACATAGGGCTTCATAAGGATTTCACAACACCATAATTGGTTTACTTGAATTGCAGTAGAATATCAGATTCAATTTAATATTTTTAATGTATAATAAACATTTGGCTAGGAATATAATAGTGGTTGTAAAATGGCGTTAACAGAAATCCATATGATGAAATATTTCAAAAATGATAACAAAAACAAGCTACAAAAACTTCCAAATTTTAATATTTTCCCCTTTTATGATATTTTAAAAAAATCTTATATTTTTGAAGGTATCTTAAAAGATAAATAGTATCAGCCAATGATTATATTGTTTCTAGTGGTTCATATTTCATCAATACAGAAGATAAAAAACCTCTAATTTTCTCGAAAACAGATTCACATTTTTTTCATAAAGAACGTAAAACTAATTTATAAATCGCATAATCACATTCTTTGATTTTCTTCCTATGAAAACTATTAGAAATATTGAAAATATTTTGTTTAATTTTTTAGAATTTTA
Organism: Latrodectus hesperus; assembly: GCA_037975125.1. Classification (NCBI taxonomy): domain Eukaryota; kingdom Metazoa; phylum Arthropoda; class Arachnida; order Araneae; family Theridiidae; genus Latrodectus; species Latrodectus hesperus. The sequence goes on from CM075856.1 coordinate 47,607,113, forward strand.
ATTTTGGGTGTACAAAATATACATAGGATTTTTTAGTGTTTTGTAATTTAGTATTCAAAAAGTATATCTATCAATAATGTCTATTGAGGCTGTACAGTAACTTACAAATTATCCAACTGATCAATTACAATATTATTAGAAAATTAAAAAAATAGTTAGGACTATAGAGAGAAAAGTTATACTAGTAATGTGATATCATATAGAAAAAACACTCCAAATTTATCGATCATAAAATTCCAGTTGTGCGGAATCTAATCCTAATCATAACTTTAAGAAAAAATGTATTTCAGCAAAAAAAAATTTATAAAAGATAAAATCTTTTTATTCTTCTGGTTGCTATAAGTAGTTTTAACATAAAGGATATCTGCAAAAAATACATAAGATATTAAAAATATCTAAACTAAGCCTGTCCCTAAATTTAGATCTGGATTATCTGAAACCAGAATTTTAATCCCTTAGAGAAAGTAAACATTTTTTCTCCATCATATTGTGTGAAAAAAGGTTCAGTTCCGAAAAGATTCCATATTTGACATAAATGGTATCATCAACCTACTGCTAGGAGCTATTGAAAAGATTTGAGACTCTGAATTACACATTCCATCCATAATTACAGCAAAGCTATTATCAAAAATTTTTAGTGATGACTTGAAACCTGAGAAAAAGGCTTATAGCATAATTATTCTAAGTTTGAACACTTTTGAGACGAAATTGTTAAATGTTACGGCAACTGTTAAACAAAGTTCATTGCCAAAGCCGAAAAACATTTTCATTTTGTACCAGTAGAATATTTAATATCTGAAGTGAGTAAAACACTGTAAATATCATGAGGCATTTTTGGGACCTCATTTCACTGGTTGTGCTGATCACAGTGGAGACACTTTCAGTTTTAATTAAAGATAATAAGACTAACAAGCGAGTTGTAATTGTTGTTCACTCAAGATAAATCAAAGCTAGATTTTGAAATGGTTTTTAAAGACTTCTTATAACTTGAATAATTATTAAAACACCATAGAATATAAATACAGAGCATTTCCTACACGAACATAATTTTTATTACCCATCCATTTAAGGCAAAAGAAATTAAAATCTTGAATCTAAGATTAGCAAACGCGATTGACAAAGTTATAACATGATTTGATGAAGGCAATGGAATTTATCTATAAAAAGTTTAAACAATCGTGACATTATCAAGTTGAAATTAGTTACAATCAACAAACTAGCAAACTTAAAATCCATTTAAAAAGCCAAATTTTTAGAGAAGTGCATAACTTTAAAAAATTCGAAACAGCAAATTAAACTCTATAGAGGCTTAAACTACTAAGGAACTCCAGCATGAAAATTCTTTCAGGTAAGAAATCAGTCAAATTACATATTCGATGCAAGATTTGATGCCATTCCCACTAAGCAACATGAATAAAAAATTTTACAATTCAAATCTATCAAAATTTAATAATTAAAATAAAACAATGGTATAATTTATGTGAATAGTTAATTAATTGGGGTAAAAAAGAGCGATTTATAGTAGTGGTTTATACAAATACTGAAATAATAAGAATCAATTTTTTTTTCAAATTAGCTTATTGTTAAAATATTGATAAAATTAACAATTATGACATCTGAATAAAATTAGTATCTATTATTTAGTGAAATATTTTTTTGCACTTTGTTTTTAAATAATTTATTACACATTTCATCTTTTCCCAATCAATTTTCTCATCGTACCGATAAGTTACAATAAAACAATAAAGCACATATAACAATATTATATGAGCACAAAGAAATTGCATGTCTATAATTGTATTTATATAACTTATTCGAACTTTAAACAACATTTTTAGAATGGAAATGCAGTAATAAGTAACAATTTTAATCAAATTACATGTTTTTAAAACTTTTATTCAAACTGAAAAATAAAAAAATAAAAAATAACTGACTACAAGAAAAATAATTTTCAGTAAATATATTTGCTAAAAGCATTTTTTGTGAATTATTTCAAAAACTATTTTCTTTGAAATTTGAATTTGTCTACAATATCTAGAAATCTTATCATCCGTAAAATATTATTTTAAATTTGTAATTAGATTATTCTAAGACCCGGATAATATTTTTTTTTCATTTGAGCTTCAATTTTATTATTAAGATATGATTAATATGAAATTATTCGATATTTTACTCAATAAGTTATTTGTTTTTCCTACAATTTTTTCCGTAATTATTTCGGAATTTAAAGAAATGCGGGTAAAACTGTAAAGCTAATAATTTTGATTAGAATAAATTTCATAAAGACTTGATTTACTTAGACTAGATAGTATTTACTCACATTTTTTTCTGAATAATTTGAAAAAAGATGGTAATACATTTAATTTAAATAATATTTTTCTTATTCATAATATATATTCCTTATTTTCTTAGCATTTTTTTCTATCAAAAATCTTATACAAATTAACATACATGGCAGCACTAATTTCGAAGTGATAACAAAAATTTAAAAAAACAGTAGTTGTTTTAAATTAAAATTGTTAAAAATAAGCCGAATTTATAATTTGAATCTCTAGATTTTGTATTAAAGTGTAAATAAAAATGAAGTTAAAATTGCTAATGAAAGCTAAGAGTTAGGGGAAATAAAAATAAAATAATTAAATAGCATTTTTTTAAATAAAATTTTATTAAGCTTCGTAATTTAATGAAAAAATAAAAGAGACTAATATATAATATAAAAAAATTTCCCAAGTAATATTTAAAAAGAATTATTTATGACGATATAAAAACACAAGAAATTCAAGAAATAATACCAGGTGCGGCTACCTTTTTGTCTATGAATGTTTTCGCAAATTTATTTCGTAAAAATGATAGCAGCAAATAAAAATAACTAAAAAAATCAATTTGTATTAAAAAAAAAAAAAAATGAAAATTATTCGAAATTTTGTTTCGTTTATTTTATTATTAATCAATTTGAAACTAAGAAATTTTAATTAATCTGAACTATAAAGCAGTTAACAACATATAGTTTCATAAAGATATGTCAGAAAAATTTGGTATTTAAACTGTTTTCTTTAAGGAAACAAAATACTTTCTTACTCTAGCATTTTTTTAGTCAATGACACAAATTTTTATTCAATTTAATTAATTAATTTGACTATTTATCCAAAAATAGCAATAATGCTCTTTACTGTAACCTTTATATTCAAATTTAAACTTTTCAATTTTTATATAAAAGAATTCATTTTCAAATGATTTCAGTTGCTTCACATTGTTTTACAATGGTATAAAATCTTTAGAGTTAAAAAAATGGCAAATTTAGAATTTCTGAAAATGCATTTTTTAAAGCGCGAATCTGTGTAATTGTTTCTCAAGAAATTACGCATACAATAATCACCAATATGTTATTAAAAATGAATAATAGAATAAAATTTTCGAGCAAAATATTCCACAACCATAATGGCTATTTATAACTTTATAAAGTTTAGTTGTATTGTATTTTTTCTTATGTTCCTAGTTATCTATAGTGAAATAAAAACATATTTCTAAATACTAAATATACTACTAAACAGTTATAATCGTATAGATAATAATATTGGATTTGAAAGAAAAGATTGAATTTTGTTCAATTTTTGAAAAATCCAAAATAAATAAATTTTTAAATTACCAGTAAATTTAAAAAAATTCAATGTGGGGAGATCTCTCTTTAAATACTTCTATCTTAAAGTTTCATCTTCAATTTCTATGCTAAAATTTATATTAAAATTTACTAATTGATTTTAAATAAAAAATGCTCATGTTGATTTGAAGTAAAATTTCATTGAGTAAATTATATTTTGACATCCAAATTAGTAAAATTTTACAGCATGTATATTGATTATTTAGTAGAAAATTGCTTAATCGTTAATGTTTTCCTCACAAACACTTTCCTTTTTTCGATCACGTTCTATTTGAAAGATAATCAATAACAGTGTTAGAACCACTTCCGAATATCAACCTTAAAGATAAAAAAATACTCATTTACTTCCTCTAAAGACTTGATTAAAACAAGTTACAGACTAAATAAAATTTGTAAAAAAATACTTCGTTTAATCGAACAAAAAAGAATAAACTGATTAAAACTCCGTATCATTTGCACCGTACAGTTTGTTGGCAACAGTAAAAGAAAGTTTGCGTCTTAGAAAAATAAAGAAGAAAAAGATCTTTTTTCTCGTTAATATTTTTCTCACCGGGGCTGGGAAAATTAAGGATAATTTACTTATTGAAATGAATGCAAAATGTAAGAGAAATAGTTTCTAGGAACTAAAAATTATATTATAATATAGTTCTAAAAATATATTAGTTATAGTAAAATATAAAAACTCCTTTGTAAATTTTAAATTTTCTTTAGAACATTTTTAGAGAAAATGATTTTATAGGATACATTTTTAAGCAATAATAAAAATCCAAGTGATTTATTATTCGGTTATTAATTTGTTAAAATAAAAAAAATCTCGATCATTAATTAATTATTAATTTGAATAAAAAATATGGAATCAAAGATCGTTTCTATTTTCGATCGTTGATAAATCTACATATCAACAGCTTGAGTTATAAGAAACTTAATTACTTATGACATTTGCTGCAGTCTGGAAAAAATGGAAAATCAAGGAAACTCGTTATGCTAGAGTCAATTTATATTGCGCCATTTTCTTTGACAATTATTCCATTTCACATGGAAAACATTTCAAAACATCACTTTAATTTTATTTACTTACACAAGTGCTTATGGATACTCAATGTATTTTGCTTTTCTATATGATGCTTACTAGAATAAATCTAAAGGATTTCCCATTCGTTAGCTGACTATGGACAATTAGCTGTCCACTTTAGACGCTCGGATTCACCAAATCTAGCCGACACATTTACAATAATTGTCCTGATTGACAATCATTACAAAAGTCAATGAAATCTAAAAAGTTGATCAAATCGAAAAGATTCTTCCAAAGATTGTAGTAAGCGTTGGAATTCAAATAACATATCAGTTAAGCTCATTGGAACATATGGCAACAGTGCATCTTCACAAATGAGTTTCCAATTCAAATTAGTGATGGCATTATTTATCATGTTTTTCATTTTCACCCCTAGAGGCTATCATCAACCATTCCATCATTATTATCAAATATTTATTTACATCACTAAAGGCTTTCATAAATTCAACCAGATGGATTGATGTTTTGTAAAAAAATCATAGATATACGTCAATTTGAAATTGTACAGTGGCATTCCTGGCAAATCGCGTAAATTCGAGTATTCCATTTGGTAATTAACAACATTGTTTTGATTTTTTCTCAATATCAATGCATTTAAACGTTGTAGCTTCACTCGTATTTCGTTTTGAATGCTGAAATTAGTGGCAAGGACACAGTTGTTCGTTGCTGCTTATATACCTCATGCACTAAGTCATTAATGGTTCTTGTGATTACTTGAGATATTTTGGATAATCTTTTGAATCTTCGTCTTTAACTACGTTATGGTACAAAAGTTTATAACCGGAGTCATAGATTGCGTAGATCATTCGATTGCAATTATCCTATTCATAGCAATTGTTTTGCAAAATGTTCTATAGATGAACATTTTTTTAATTAAACACGCATATTAATTTCCAAAATCAATTTCCTTAAATGTCGCTATAGATTTTATAATTTGAGGCATGAATTAAGTTTATCAGCAGCTGTTGAATGGGATATAACTGGCAAAGTTTTCTAAAATCACCAGCTAATAAAATGAAAGTTCTGGAGAAGTTCTGCTCTCTTTCTTTTCCTCAAATCTTGCAATGCATGATCAAATGTTTCCAATGCTTTTCTGAGACATTGTTTTACATTTGAAATATTGAAGATATTATATGTTTAAAGAACAGTTCTCCAAGCTTATGATATCTTCACGTGTCTGAACATTTTAGAATTTTTAGTATTATTGTATGTTGAATTCTGAATGCTTTGCAAATTCAAAGGTTATTTTACACACACAATGTTGAATATTCTGTTCTACCACCATTTAAAAATTTTGTTGCAATTTCAGATAATACAGTTTTCAGTCCAATTTAATTTTGTGATTGTGTATGATTGCTAGAAAGATAGAAAAGAGAATTACTTTTGTCTGTATCTCCCAGTGTATTCTAAAATCAATTTCGATAGCTAATTTTCAGCAAATGTACCCAAATTATTAAAATTTGAGCTTAAAGTAAAATAGCTTGTTAAATCATAGTTTTGGCGTACGGAAAATAATTTGTTTTTATAAAAAATGTGCATCCAGAAATTTTGGTTAAATCCAATAAGTTCATGCCACCAGATTAGTACCTGAAATGAATGTCATGTTTTCGAAGCCATTCGCGACAGTTATTAAAATGTGTGTCAACGTACACGTGGTTTGAATCAATTTAACTGGTTTCTGGAACCATGACCATGGTGATCGCTAAATAATTGATGTTTTACGAACAAAATATTCTTCAGCAACTTTTGGATTTCAAATCGAACGAATTCTTCAACAACTTTTGGATTTCAAATCGTACGAATCTATGAAACTACTCTACACGAAACATATATAATGTGTTCAGAGCCATTCGACCTTGGTTAAATGGCCTGCATCAACTTGCATGGGGCTCAAATCCAGTTGAAATCGATTGGAAAAATATACTTATATCGTTCGCGCATCAATAAATGCTTTTCCAATTAACATTCAACTGAACAATTTTGAATCGAAAGAGTTAAACCTACACATTCACCAATAAATTGAATAGCATTTGTACGAAACCAATGAATTAAATGGCTAATCTCAGCATATATCTAAATCTATGACATGGGAAAGTGGTTGTGAAACCAAAATTTGGGTTTTTATTTATCTATCGGTGTTTTTCGAATGAAATGTACCTTGCCAATATTTGGATTTCGAATTAAATGAAATTCGTCATCAATGGATTTCGTGTGTCTAAAGTCACTGAAAATATTTATTAAACAATGTTATTTAAGAAATATTGGCGAATCTTTGAAATACAAAAATCATAAGGAAAGGTTCGACCATAATCGAGCGCAGAAAGCACCACGAAAAATTGGATCATGTTTTACCAACTCAAATAATTTAGATTCAGCGTTTACCCAATTAATAGGCTTACAAGTAGTTGCACTAAAATCATATACAATCTTATGAATCACCAGTTTTAACTAAAGGTTACTGAAGACCATAATTACAAGGTGGCGGGCCCTGGTACAGAAGACCTGTATACAATCAACAGGAAAAATATCAGCGCACCAAGTCTCTTCCTCTTGTGATTATTTTTAAAAAAAGATATAAATGCACAATTTAAACTATGGTTTTATTAACCTTAACCATAGTTAAATAAAATAAAAATAAAAGACACAGTGATGTTAATAAAATAAAACAGACAAAAGGTTGTGGTTTTTGCGAGCAAATAATTATAAAATGAGTTAAACTGATGCATTTTATTTCTTGCATTAAGAATTGGTAATTTTTTTATTCCAAAAATTCTTATTCTGGCAAAAAATCTCAAAAATTTCAATTTATTGAAATTTTCTATTATTTTAAAATTATGCTTTGTTGTAAAATCATTAGATGAAATTTGAAATATGAGTACTTGCATTTCAGTATATTATAAGTTATATTCTAAATATTCATTTCTTGAATATATATCAATAAAGAGAATTCTAATAAATGTTTTTTCTTTGAAAAACTTGTTTGTTATTTTATGATTAAATTTTGAAATTTTAACAACTTAAATTATTTCAGATATTTTCTTAAATTTCTACTTATATCTTTAAAAATTTTATTTATTTATTGGTATGCTTATTGTGTTCTTGCAAATGATTAGGGGGTCGGTGATATACAAAATATCACCATTTTGTTTTCCTTTTTCTTATATGAGTGATATCGCTCATACATATTTGTACAGATTAGGATTGCTTTCCAAATTCCGATACTTACATCATCCTCAGTTTAGCGATGAAAATGTGGCCGAATCTCAATACTTTTTCGGAATATGCTAACTTTTACCTAATCTAATATTTAAAAAATATTATATTGAGTTATATGACACACTAAGTTAAACACTGATATTTAAATTTCAAAATGTTTACATTAACTGGTTCGTTCTTTGTTAGACATGTTTCAACTTGATATACTTGAGTGAAAACTTCATTATTATAATATTCAATTTAAGACAAATCTGAAATTGATATTCTTTTATTATATTGCTTTACTAATTTTATATTTCTGGTTGATATCCTCTTTTTTCTTTATCAAAAGAGTATTCCAACACATTTCCACAGTAGCGTATTTCTGTTAACTAAAAAGCAGTTTAATACAGCTAATCACCTAATAATTTTAAGGCATGATCAAGTGATCGGTTGATATTTGAGATAAATCCGCTTCACGCCATGCCAAAACAGCAAAGGCATATGGTATACTACTGCGCTTTTAATGTATTTAGACTTTTTGAGCATGAAGTTCTTCATCTGGGTCAAATAAAGAGCCTGATACCACCACAATTATGTTAATAAAAATCTAAAATCGAATATTCCTGCTGTAAAACATATCTAACAACTACCAGAATTTCATCTTATGTGACAAATGGAGCAATCAGAAATTTTGTTTGCCCTTCTCTGTGATTTCAAGGTCAAATGCGTTATATTCTTTTTTATAATTTGAATTGTTTTAGATATAATTCTTAAAAATTCGTCTGAGTGAGTGAATTTTAATTTAACTTCTGCGAATATCTCAAGTAGCTAAAAATTACATAAATTTATTTATAAAATATATAAGCTTATTCTAAATGTTTTACATTTTAGAATAAAAGTTAACTTTTAATAAATAATTTAAAATTAAGGAAAACACCAGCATTGCAAAAATTTTATGAATAAAAAGCTTGATATTTTCAATTACGTTAGAAAATATTAAAACGGTAATCCCTACAGTAAAGCATATTTAACTATCATCAGATATCAGAAATTCATTCTAATTAACAAAATTAGCAAACAAATATCTTACATGCCATTCTTTATAAATACTATTTAAAATCATTTTCCAGCTATAAAAAATTAATATTTAAAATATATAATTTACTAAAGTTTTCTGGTCAACAATATGGTTTTATTATTTCTAATTGATTTTTGATTGTCTAAAAAATGTTTAAAATTCTGTAGAGTACTCCAAGCAAAATTATTGACATAAAGCAAATGAACAACATAGAAATAAAATCTAAAATCTCGATGATTTGTTAAAATGTATTTACTTGAATTTTAAAAAAATCTAATAATTTACGACACCAATAGTTCGACTTTGCAAATACGAATGACTTATATAGTTACTGATATTTTAAAGTTCGTAATCTGTTTAAAAATCAGTATGACTTCATCAGTGACAAATTAAAGACGACTTTTTCTTATTTCGAATAGATGGAGCCACAATAGAGAGAGCTATAAACAGAGATGTCATTTTTGTATCACTGAATATCTGTGTAGTACCCAAAAACAGATAGCTAAAAAAAAAAAAAAAAAAAAAAAAAAAAAAAACAGATATTGTTGAAATTTTATCTGACCTTGTCTATGATTTCAAAGTCAAGTGTGTAATATTTTTTTTTAATTTTTATTGTTTTAAATATATTCTTAAAAATTCATCAGAGCGATGATGAAAAATTTAAAGTATTTAATACTCTAAAAATGTTAAAAATAGTTAAAATATAAGCTCAGAAAGTACATTAATCTTTTAAAGTTAAAGCAACATCATTTATCTTTATTTAATTTAATAGATTATTTCTTTCAATAAAGATTGCAATTGTTACCCTTTTTTAAAAAAATTCTTTAATTTTTATAAATAAAAGTTAACCAGATACAGTTTTACATTATGTTTTCTTCAGACATTTATTGTTAAGACATAGCTATAATATTACATAATATTTACCTAAACAAAACAGTAAATTTTTTTCATATTCATTTAAAGAAATGTAAAAAAATTTTAAATGATTATTAAAACTTTCTCTAATGAATAAAAAATAGCATTCATAGCTTGCTTATAATTTATTTACTTCTAGACAAATTAAGAACACTTAATGATTATCTTTTCTTATATTCCTCACCAAGTCTTTTTTTTCATTAGAAAGCACTTTTTTAATTTCCCTGGAACAATTGATTTTATTTTTTAAGAATGAATAGCAATTTAAATGAAACAACAGAAATTAAAAATTTTCTTGTGTAGGACATTAACATGTATGCATCTTTCTTTTCATCATAAAATACCTTTTTTGTAACATTTATGAAAGAATCTTTCACACATAAAGGCACTGATAGCTCAGTAGATTCCATAATTTCCCGTACCTATCAACTTGTAATGCTGACTTGGGTTGGATTTGCATTATAAGAATAATTTTTCTGCTATCTGAAAATTAAAATATTTTTCTGAATTAGAAATCATTCATTCACACATGCACCAACATTATGAATATTCTGAGTTTTATTGTCACAGCTTAATTTCAATTGAGTTCTACAGAGCGTGCAATAATCTTGGCAAATCGTTTCCTCAATGGGTATGTTTTGAAAATTTTCTCAACAAATAACGATATATCAAGCTATCGTGAATAAATCAGTGCTTTTTACAAACTTTCATTAAAATGATTCAGATAATCTGTAATTAGAAGATTACATGATTAAGTACACATTCAGCGCTGGGCTTACAGTTGCCTAGTTGTTGTTTCACCAGCATGGTTCCCAGCACCTAACCCTAAGTTGGGCTCTACCAGTTAGATAACAGCAGTCAGGGTGGAGTCTTCGTAAATTTGAAGCATAACCAAGTAGAAAACCCTCAATACTTAGCCTGCCACCCTCAGAGGTATCATTTCATTTGGAGGACATTGCAACCACGTCCAATGTTAACGTGCTCAAGCCGTGTTAAAACTGGACGTGGTGGTAAAGTCCTCCAAGTGAGTGTCAGCGAACACGATGGCTCTTCACTTGACCGGGATTTGAACTCACTACCTTCCGATAAGGAGAACGATGCCCTAACCAACCACAGCCACCATACAGTTTGCTAGTAGTAAGACAACACTTTTTGAAGCATAATGTCATGGGATCGATCCCAGCCATTGTTGAACAAAGGGAAATGGATTTTGAGCTTTCTGCATGCACATCTGTCAGGGTAGGTGCATTGGATTTTTCCAGGTTTTCTCCCTTGCGATACGTGAATTAAATCCACTGTTTATAAAAAGTTCTCCCAAAAGTAAACTTAGAGGATACTAAAATGCTTTACTTACTTGCCTTTGATTATTTAGCTGGGCAATATATAGAATTAAAATGTAATCAACATTATCAAATTTAGAAACACAATCGCGCTATTTTATAAACAATATGCTCACATGCAGTTGTGTTCTAATTTTTCAATTTATATTCAAAATGTTAAGGAGAAGTTTAAATAGGGTTGTGCAATGTTCAAATCGAAAAAAAATATGTAATTTATATATAAAACAATAAACTTTTATCACGTCATTATATACTTATTTTGATAAATTATTTTGAAAAAATTTTGATAAATATTTAAAAATTAGGAATACATATTTATTTAATTTTAATATAGAAGTAATTTGTATCATATTTAATTCTTCCTACTTAATTTATATTATGTTTTGCTCTTGGATACATCTAAAATAGTTTCAAATTTAAACTGAAATACAAAGTTTCCAAATACATTCTTTAAATCTTAAATGAATGATTTAAACTGTTACGTAAGCTGCTTTTAACTTAAAACGAGATTTCTAAAATTAACCTGTTACGTTACAAATAACTGAATTTGTTATTTTAAGTTTAAATGAAAAGTCATATATGAATTTCTCCTAGGGTAAAATTTGGAAACTTAGTAGATTGCGCAATACTAGAGGAGGAAAACATTATTGTAATAAATTAAGGTAAAATATGTTCGAGGCAGAAGAAAAAGAGGACAAGGCTTCTGTTGTAACAAGAAACATTACTTTAGAAATTTTATCTTTGTAATTTTACAAATCAATAACCAAGAATAATATTGACTTGGGAAGATTTAATTTAAAAATTTTATGTGGATATCAGCTACGTCTGAAGGATATTTGAAAATGTTTTTATAGATTCGTAATTGAATTTTTGAAATTCATACAAATTGCTTTTATACAGTTTAATCTTTAATTTTATCAAAACATATCTTTTCAGGGACATATTATATGATATATTTAGTTTATTAATCTATAATACAATTTTTATATAATAAATCACGATAAAAATTTATTAATTTTAAAAAGTATATATATTAGAAACAGAGTAGAAATTGTATTTGAAGGGTAACAAATTTTATAGGTTATTTATATATATATATATATATATATATATATATATATATATATATATATATATATATATATATATATATATATATATGGGCAGTCAATTTTATTTCTACTATTTTAAATATGCGTTTGTACGGAATAATAATAGAGAAAGTAAGATCATTTGTTTTTGATCAGTGTTAATTACTGCTGCATTGTTACTTATATCTTTACTTTGTTTTAGCAGGGGCAATTACTATGGGTTTGACTGTGACAGAAATTTTAATACTTCTTTTTTTTCCCCTGATGGAAGAGGAAATCTAATTATATTCCAACATTTATTTTGAATTTTTGGGCATTCTGAAGTATATATTTTAATTTTAACAGGATCTGGAATTATTTCTCTATGTAATCAGAGTATCAGTGGGATAGCGACAGCCCATTTTTGGAGATTAAGAATACAGTGATCGTGTTTTGAGGTTAATAGGGTTAAAACCTTCCGAGAAAATTTAAAAACCGCGAAATAGGATTTCACCTAGGAATTTTCGCGTATTCAGGTACACGAATGTTTTAAATATGAAAGCATTTATAATAATTTACACTTATATATAATACTTATATGCATTTATACTTATATAATAATGTATACTTTACACATTCAAGAACAAAACCATCCTGGGGCTGCCCTGGAGCTGAAGGGCAATAGGAAATTGCAAACTACCATTACCAGGCTCATTACTGGACATACTCGCACCCTTACATTCGTTCAGGGTCAGAAAGTGTTCCCTGTGTGCCTCAGGTGTAATTTCCACCAAGCTTCTCCGGACCATCTGCTCTCCTGTCTGGGTTTGGAGAAGAGAGATCTTTCTGATAACCCTGCGCTGGTTTGGGACATTCTCTGTGCGAACGATCTACTGGACTTGGTCTAGATTGTACTAGATCAAGTGGAATAAGGAACAACAACACATTCAAGACAAAAATTACAACAGTATACGTATTTATTTAAACATGTCTTCCAATAATAAAATGGCCTGTTTCATCCATGTTGAAAACTTTTTCAGGGAGGCAGCCTCCCTTACTCTTTAGGTTAGAAAATTCTTTCCTCCCCGTAACGATAAGCAGCATCTTTGTCCGCAGAGGAAGCCTCACCACAGAGAAGCATGTTTTTGAGGCCGTATCGTTTTTGAAAATTTTCAAACCAGCCTTTGCTAGCTGAAAAGCCTTGTCCTCGAGGAGGCGAATCTCTCCTGGCAGCTCTATTACTGGCTTAAGATACGTCAGCAACTTCTTCAGCATCTTCATTGTCGTCATCAGGCAAGACTTGATAGTAGAGAGCTTTATTCTGATCATAATAGTGTCCAAACTCACTGTCTTTTTCCTGCAATCAGCAATCCACAATGCCAGTGCAGCTTCCATTTTCACAATTCTGCTATTACGTGGAGTTACCACACGTTTTGCTTGTTAATTGAAGGTTATTGAAGCAGTTTTTCGGATGTTTGCTTCATTTTGATGTATCACACTGTAGATTCATTCAGTCCGTAATGGTGTGCCACAGATGCATAGCTTCTGCCCTCTTTAATAATATCTAAGTTTCACGTTTTCGCTGATGGTCATCATCTTCTTGCTTTTGGGCGACCCGGAGGAAGCTTTCGTAGAGGCACAGCGCTTAGGTGGCATTATAAGAGCTTAATTAATAAAACGTTATCACTTAAGCAAAACAAGTTATCTTCAACTAACTTGTTTTGCTTAAGTGATAACTTAATATAGTATGCGAGACATTCAACATCATGGACGAGACTATCGAGATAAAAGAGAAGATGCTAGGTGAGGCGGCACAGATCTAATCTAGGGTCTCAAATTCTTAATTCTTTTGGCGACGACGAAGTGTTACCAAGATGAAGTAATTCTGACGTAATGCAACGCGAAGATGCTGGTAATTGTGACGCAATAAATTCGTTGTTGAAGAACTTTATACATCTAAATATTAAATTTAAGCCTGATAAATTTTTCTTTCCAATGGCGGTGAATACTTGGGTGATGAACCCTATGCCACAAGGCCAGAAACTGCTACACATTTGTCGTTACCCAGCGGGCACCTGTGAACCAAGTCACGGAGGCGAGTAGCGTTATCCGCGCCATACCACCACAAACCCGCTTATAGGGTGGGCCACATTCATACTTCATCACAGAAGAAAGGACAGTAGAAACATAAAGAGAACAGAGAAATTAGGTAACACCCATGCCCAAACCGGGATTCGAGCACTGGACCCATAGCTCAGGAATCAGGAACGCTAACCACTCAGCCATCGGTCGGCAGCCTGATAAATAAAAAGCGTAAATATATATTTTTGAGATAATATTTTTTTTAAAAAAATGAAACATTAGAACAGTACTTTCGGAAACCAATACGAATAAAGAAAATATGGGAACTTCGAAAAAGTAAATAGAAATTCCAACAAAATCGGAAAACGAATTCTAACCGAAAATTCCAGAAGAATCAAAACACAAATTCTAATGAAAAATAAAGAAACATTCGCAAAGGAATAACTTTAAATTATAAAATACAATTAAATAATTTTTGAAAAATTGAAATTTTTTGAATATTTTTGAAAAATCTGCGAAGCACTGAAAAACATGAAGTGGTGAGGGAACACTGTAATTTATGCAATAGTTGGAATCGAAGGGGGAATCTGTAATCACACCCTTTCATTCTATTTAAGAGAACAACGGTTCGAATCTCTGGAAAAAAAGGCTTAATCTCAATTAGAATATCCGATAACGTATATAAATACAAATAATTTACTAAGAATTCCACATGTTTACTTTTCAAACAAAAGACACTTAAAGTTTTGAACCACTTTCAAATGACAAAGTCAAAATTCGAATTTTGCCCTCCTGTCCATCCATCATGATTGATAACAAAATCACTAGAGGAGGAACAATTGCTATATAGAACATTTAATGTGTTGTTCTACCAGCATACTTCCTTGTACATGAGTAAAGAGTAGGGTGAAAGTTAATTTGCAGGTTGGTCTCAAGCAGAAGACATGTTACCCCCAGAAGTATCATTTCACTTGGAGGACATTATGAGCAGGATATATTTAACATGCTCTAGCCGTCTTTAGTAAAAATGACGGATCTTCGAGTAAGCAGGGATTTGAACTCAATGCCTACCGCTAATGAGAATATGATCCTAATTAATCAGACTATAACCATTTAATGTTAAAAATCTCTTTCGGCCGTTTCAAATATCGTAAACAGTAATTTTTTAGAACATTATAGAAACATTTAACGAAATCTCTATGGACCTGCAACCTAAAACTTATTTCAGAATATTTCCCGAGAAATCCATACCACATATCTATGCTCTTCAAATTCGATTACACTTTTTCACAAAGAATAATTGTCAAGATATTATTTTAGGAAAAATACGCAGGGCAGTTTGTGTCAAAGTATAAAATAACATTAATTCATATTTGGAAGATTGCTTTTCAACTTTCGTTTGTCAAATTTGTAATATTTACTCGATCCCGGCATTACTTTGGCGATTCAAATAATTCTTGTATGTAATAACTATATGCTAAAATTTTAATTATAAATATAATAATGATAAATTGCAATACTACTGCTTAGTTAATCCTCCTTTACCAGAAATGATCTCAACACGTTTTGGCATTCATTCCACTAAAATATCGCGTACGTATTCTAGATTTCATCATGGAATCCTTTATATGGCACTTTTATTATTTGTTCTATTGTCGTGCAATTCATTTTAGCTAAATATAATTCTTGAGAATACGCTTTAAGCTCTCAATAGGGTTTAGGTCTGGTAAATTATCAGGCAAATAAAACAATTTTAATTCATATTTCCCCACATTGAAATCTAGACCTATTTCCAATTGTGACAAGAGGCCAAGTCATGTTGAAATCTTCCCTCGAATCTTTTCACAGATTGAAATATTATACTGTAGGAATTTTCTAAGTATTTGACAGAATTCATCATGCCTCTACGAGGAACTAATCTTCCAGGGCTATTAATAAAAAAACTAAAACATTTGATTATGAGGATGCTTTAGTCTGTTCGAAGTGATTCGCGCGATGGCAATTTTATCTTTACTTCGTAGCTTCGCTTGATATGTATCTCTACATGTACTCATAGGAACAATTATAAGGGGAATGCTGTAATTTAAAATTACATTGTTTGCAGCATGAATCCATTAAAATGATTGCATATTTCTCAATATGATCCAAAAATTACAGTGTGCCATCTATGACATTTAATGGATCATCGTATTGTAAAACGAAGCACAAGCTACAAATCCTTTGAGTTATCAAATTTTAGTGGACATTGAGATGAAAGAATTACCAGGTTGCGATGGAACGATTGAAAAATTTCTTTTTGTTAAATGAACAAATTAGTAATGCATGTTGTTGAAACTATTGTATGAACACTTGGTTCCAATATACTATACAAACCATGTTAACACTAAACGAAATGAATGATATTTTTAGTTTTTGTTTCAGAATCCCAATTCTTTTACAAACTTCATACCACTTTTTTAAGTTTTAAACTCGAGTGGATTTTAAAATGCATTAAATTTTAAGGTAATTACGTACAATCTCCCATTTCTTCGGTCACCAAATTTTGTGATTCAGCACCAACTGTTGCAATTTAATGACAGAACCGTATGAGTTATTGCAGAAGCTCGTTTTATATATTTAATATATGCAACTTTTATATTTCTGATTACGTCTTTTGTAATGCGACATAAAAATGGGAGCATAGATTCAGTGTAAAGTATGTTTTCATGTGAAGATAAAAGTTAACTTTTATCTTTTCCTGAACTGTTCCTTTCCTTCACATTTAAAAAAAAAATGGTTACTACTTGGAACACTTGGTGATAAGCTTATTCCTGGCGAAAATGTTGAACTGGATTATACGAACCAATTTTATTTTATTATAATGATTCTTTAACATCGATCCTCTGTGTGAGCATATAAACATATGCAAGTAAATTTTTCTATGAGGAATATGAATCATAAAGGAATTAAAAACTGGGTGTTATTGCTGTTTCTTATATACAATGTAAAAAAATTTTATAAGTTTTTATTTCTATTCCAAATTTTGTACAATTAGTTCCTTTATGTGCTAAATAATTAAAACGTAAGTGGACACCCTCTAATATTAGAAATCTTCCAATTCAATACCAATTTGACTTTAGCAGTCGTTCATTTAAGATCTAAACTTAATCTGAAAATTTGTAAAGTTAGAAATTCTTATCTGTATTTTTTTGTTATTTTGGGAAAATTTTCTTACATTTGTAATAAATTTGCTGAAATTAGAATACATATTCAAAAAGGCGGTAATTTAGAATATTCTAATTTTAGGAATTTAGAATTCTGATTGATTTTAAAATTTGTCGTTTTAAAATTTTTTAAAAATAAAGTTTCGTATTTTAGAAGTTATTTACACGAGCTCGCTTTTGTATTCTATGCTTCATTTTGAATCTAAAAAAATCATGAATACACTTTATTGTCCCACCAAATACCAAATTTAAATACTTAGATATGCCTATATACCTTCCCTATTTTTTATTTTATTTTACCAATGACGAAGATAGCAGTTTTGTAATGCGAAGTATTCAACTATATATTTGTTCTGTAAAATACTAAATTTAAAAGCATTTACCTCAATAGATGAGAATGTAGAAAGCAGGCATTAGTTGTTTCTTCTGGAGGAGGGGGGAATCAACAGTGACAAATATCGAACCAGAAATTTTCTACTTCAAAGAACACAAATCCCATATTTAACTTAACTTGGACAACTGAAAGAGCTTGTCCAACTTTTTTCTTCAGAAAAGCAATAAATATAGACCCTGATTGTCCAGTCGATCGAAAATAAATCTCAACTGAAATAATAAGAGTTTCTAAGGGCCCAAAACGGTTAAGATTTTCGGAAAAGATAAAAGCTTCAAAAATCAAAAAGGAGGTATCATTCGAACAGATCAAATTACACAATGTAAAATCACAGCAATAAAATAGAATGATGAAACAATAATGAACAAATATATAAACGTTAAAAATACATGTTGAAAGGGAACGGCGATAAATATTACAGATGGTTGTGAAAATGAATGCAGATGGCAAAATAAGAAGCAACACCATAATGATAACTCAACACAGAATAATATAGTTGTGCTGCTTTCTTCTAAACAGAAAGTCCCAAAAAGTTCTGACTCAGATGATGATATCTATCCAGATAAGATATTAGTCATATTATCTTAAAGAAAGGTATGCTTTAAGAATTTCTATAAACATCATTAAAAACGTGTGAAAGAATAAGACGAAATTATACTACAAGTTACTATTTTTTAAGCTACCTGAAGTAATTTTTAAGTTTTTATACAATTTAGACTCATATAAAAAATAGTAATCAAAGCTTAAAACCAGATCTGATGTTTTAAGAAAGACAGGTTTCTGACTCTGGTGATATCTATCTTACAGTCTTCAACCTGTCCAATTGTTATCCTTTCACAACAAGAATTAAGTGACTATTTTGAATAGTTAGTTTCATCATATTAAAGTTTGAATTTTATGATATTATTTTGCATAAAAGTAATGAAAACCAATTCATAGCCCTTACATTGACCAGAACCATGTTAGTAAATGTCCAACAGCAATGCTTCTGTCATGGCCTTTCTACACACACAATTTTAATCATTAAATACTCGTGGACGAATTCAGAAAATAAATTTAAACATGATATAACTCTTCTTTTAATAGGAAATTTCCAATAATTTAAAAAATAATAGAAGATAACTCTTCTGCAAAGCATATGAGATCTCTCTACTCCATAACTATATTCATTCTTTCTCACATTTGCCCAGATAATGAAAGGGCACCTCCTTCAGGATGTCAAACTTACAAGCTATTATCAATATTACAACACACAAAACATGTTTCATTCTTTTCATCTAAAATACTAGAAAATAGTTAAAATTTATTAAACTTATGAAAAAGAATAATGGCATTTTGAATGCTTCCTGTAA
The DNA here is from genome assembly GCA_037975125.1 of Latrodectus hesperus. Classification (NCBI taxonomy): domain Eukaryota; kingdom Metazoa; phylum Arthropoda; class Arachnida; order Araneae; family Theridiidae; genus Latrodectus; species Latrodectus hesperus. Next base: position 47,626,472 of record CM075856.1, read on the forward strand.
AGTTGTGAGTCTTAGATGGAAGAAAGAAAAGAGCAACACACTTCAAAGAGTGGGACACATGTTACAGTTTATTAAATCTAAGGGACAATATTGAAAGGAAAACATTTTAAAAGTTTTTCTTTTCTTCTTTTTTTAGGCTCAATAGTGAATTTTATAAAGCACAGCAAGTGAGAACTCTTCACTTACTTCAAGAGTTTATAACATTAGAAATGCAACCAAAATTTATTTTTATTGTTCAGACAGACATGCCTGCAAAACTCTATCATGTTTTGCTGACCAGATTTACATCAACAAAATAAATTACAGCAGACACACTATATGTACAATATTTAAGATTCACAGCAAAAATAAGCTTTTAACACTTGAAAATAAACATCAATATTAAGTCTTTGAGAATTTAAATAATATTTATAAATGCACTAATTTCAGGGTAACACAAAAAATTACACAATGATGATGAAAATGATTATGAATTATTCATTATCATGGGCATGATATTTTAATGAAAAATAAAATAATAATGAAAGGTTATGAAAGCAATTCTGCAAATTTACAAAGTCAATAATAATTACATAAAACACTGCTATTAAACACTCCTAGTCACTTTTCTTTTGATTTTCTATGTCTTCACAATTTTACAGAAATCATAAATTCTTGAACGATAAAATTATTAAATTTGAATACAATTTAAGGTATTGAAATTAACTAAAAAAATGTAATATTTCATGAGGGAAAAATAAACTCTAAGCAAATTACATACAATTTAGTATTAAAATGTAGATAGTGGACTGTTTGAAATTTTCATAAGATATGTTTTAGCATTACAGATAACTTTTCCATAATATATACACAAGGTTCCTACAAATAACCAATAAGCTTATTATATACGATATCTTAATAAGTAATACATAAACATTATTTGACTGATATGAAGCAAAAACTTTAAAATATATATACATATAGGACAAACACAAAAAGTTAAGGCTGTTAATTTTTTATAGATTCAAGTGCCCAAAAATATATTGACTGGAAAAAAAATTAGACTAGAGCTTATCAAAGCTCAACAGCACAACAAACATTTCTCATCACTAAGACTTTAAATGACTTTCTTACAAAAGAGATTTGTAATATCTCTCAAAGTTACAATTAACACATATAACACAAAAACATACTAGAACACTTCACATCACAAATAACCTGTTCAATATTATTATAATTTTTTACACAGTTTCCTGCTTTACATGTCAAAGGCACCCTCACCACATTTCTGTAAGAACAACATTATCAAGTGTCTGAAACATTAACTTAAAAAAGATGAATATGAGAAGTAAAATTAACAAGTGGGTGACAATTTCAGGCTGCTGTTAAAGGAATTATGGCACAAAGAGAAAAAATTTTAACAAATAACAAATTCAGTTTATATAAAGAAGTTAGCTTAGCTGTTATTTTATAATAAGCATATTTACTTTTTTTTAATAATCCATTCAAAATATAGCTATTAACAATATCTGACATGTTTCTCCAGAGAAAAGTAGGAAAACTGGAAATATATTCATATACAAAGCAAGATTAGCTCTTTAAATATTTGGTCCACAGTTTGACATGACAAAGCAACATGTATTTTTGACAAATTCATCTCATAAATGCTACACTGCCCTGAAATATCATAATGTACATAGATTCAAACACAGCTTGCAAATCGACAGCTTATATTTACATGCAAAGGAAATCACATTTGACTAGAACAAAAGAGTACGAAACACAAACTGAAATAAATCAGAAAATATGCTTTAAGAAGAAAGTGATATGTCTCTTTAGTTTCCAAAATAATTTTGGCATTGATATAATAAATAAACATAAAATATGGCAGTGGATGAATATGAACTATTATAAATATGACAGAAAAGTAAATAAATTATTAAACTTTGAAAGAACAGACATGCTTCAGTTCAAGAATTTCAATATAAATTAGGAAAAGGAAAAAAAAAATTATACTTTTACATACATTGTACAGACATACTAAGTTTAAAACAATCAGTAATATAAACCCATTGAGCTTTGAGAATAATATTGATTCTCATTTTGAATATATGAGCTACACTTCAAAGTGTCGTTTTTTCGATAACAGACAACATTTCACGTGCAAAAATCATCAGAATATTACACCCAAATAGAAATCAATATGATTGATTCCAACTTTTCTAAAATAGTATCATTCACCAAGAAAAAAAATTAATAGAAATTTTTTATTTTTGCAGACATTAACTTAGTAGTTTCATACACATTTCAGTTCAATAAGTTAATGCATGAATGAAATACATTGATTACTAACCATTCCAAATATTTCTTCAACAAATATTTTATACTTTCCAACATCAAAACTCAATACAATTTCTTTTCATATCAACCATTTATGAACTTTAACATGATGTATAGGGTATTTATAAATAAAAAATATAATGAAATATGCTAAACAAAATAGATTTTTGATTTTGATCAATAAATATTTTAAAAGAAAATCATTTAGGAGTATTTAAAAAGAGAATACTATAATCACATAGCTCAAATGAAATAAAGCACTGAAAATTAAATAAAAAAATAGTAATCATAAAAAGTTAAGCAAATCTTTAATTTACTTTAAATTTATGCTGAATTTCACTTGTATGATTGTTACTTTCAAAAACTTAGAAGTAGAAAATTTTTCACTCTTATATACCTGCATTATCAAAAACTAATATTACTGTCATGAATAAAAGAAAGGTTAGTAGAAATATACTATATTACTATATGTATTATAATTTAATAACTCACAAATAGCTAAATTACATTGAAAAAAAGAAAAAGAAAAAAAGATCATTACAGCACATAGAAAATAAAGGTTATAACATAAATTCAATAAGTTGTAATAAATGCCTTCTAGACTTTTGCATAAATATTTAAATCATGTAGTGAATAGCTAAAAACATCACTGAAAATTAACTTAAAATAATTTTGGGCACAAATAGAAATGTTTAAACAATCATTTTGAGCTTAGTATTTATAAACATTAATATTTTCAATTTTGCGTAAGTGTAAAATCCACAAGGACATTATATGACCGTAATTAAATAGATTTTTAATTGTTTGCCAATTGCCAAAATAGATATTAAAAAGTATGATTAAATGTAATTTTCTTGATTAAATATAGGGAAAATTTTACAATTTTCTTGATATTTTCACAAAAGGAAACAGCGTAATAGTTAATGGTCCAATGAACATGAATTTGTTTCTTTGTCTGGTTGAAGGTCATAAAACTAGCTTAAGCAGTTCAGAATTTGAATACAATTGGTTTAAAAGCAAGAAAGGTCAACTGATGAAAGTAGCAAAAGACTCTAGCAATATCAGTGAGAAAATTTTTTTGTTTTTAAATGACACTGCTATTTTCTTATTAAGAATGTAGTGAAAAGCAATTGGAGCATATTTAAGAGTGTCATTAATTTTCTTCTTTTTTTCTTTAGGCACTAAGTAGTTCTTCAGAAGCATTCACAGGATGATTCTGAGAGAAATGAACAGAAACAGAGAAGAAACATTCCAAGTAGTCAGATTTGAATACTCAGAAACTATCCACCACACATCGAGCATCAAACACTACATAACAAAAATAGCAGCCTCTTCAAGCCTTGTAATCATGACAGCGATCAAAAAGACCAAATCATATTTCTGATTTGTGACTAGTAAAGAGTTGAAGACACACAAGCAGCTTGTGGAGTGGCTTGAGGAGGCATGCAGCAGGCATGCCATTCAATGGAAGAAAAAGTGTGAAAATTCAGTTCTCTGAACAAACACACAGCATCAAGTGACCAGGAATCATGTCTATGACATCATTAAGGTTCTCTTATTTTTCCTTAAGAAAAGCGCAAACAGAGTTGCTACTTTACTGTGTCTTTGAATCCTGATATGGCTGAATAGATTGGTTTAAGTTCTGTTTCTTCCCAAGTATTATTAATTTAATTGCACACCTATTACTAAGAATATCACTGCCAATAAGAAGTGAACAGATGATGGAAGCCCCTGATGGGCCATCACCATGAAAGTGGAGGCACAGGTGTCATCATCTTTATCAAAAAGACAGATGTAGAGTTATTTCTTCAAATGTAGAGGGGTGATTCCTGACCCGTAAGCAATCGGAACATTGATGTGGGCATGGTTTTCATGTGTATCTGAAAAGAAACGAAATTTATTAAAGATGTTATTTATCAAATAATTTACAATTTAGAGCATTTAAATGATTAGAATGTAGTACAATAGATGATTGTCACACAGTCAGTTTTTATGTATTTATTTTATTTTTTGAAAATTGGCATATACTGCATAGTGAAACTTAAAAAAAATTAATAAATGAAAACAAAAAAGGTGTCTTCATTTATCCATATTATAAAGAAAATAAAATTTCTTTTGCTTATTTGATGTCACAGAGAAACTCTAACTGCAAAAAGCAATTTAAAATCTTGTCAAATATCACCAGCATAACGTCTTACAAAAAGACTTCTCAAATAAAGTGAATTGCATGAATGTAATATAGGGAAATCCCTTAGAAAGCTTATTTTTATTTTATTGTGATTGTAACCATGATGTCTCTAACATCTGCTTAACTATTTTCTTTGTTTTTTGTAGCCCAAATTAGAGAAAAAGTCAATAATGAATGAATGAAGCCACCATATGAAATAAGCTAATGGAAATATTTTATTAGCAATAACATTATATTAAATGACTGCAAAAATGATAATCAAGCATATGAATAGTTTAAATAAAAAGTTATTTATTCTTTAGAAACATTATGAAATGAATAAAATCTAGAGGTTAAAAAAACATTCCTTCATAAACTTAATATGTATTAAAATTAACAATGAAAATAAATATTTGTTTATTATAAATTTAAAAATTTATTTTTTAAAAACATATAAAATAAAGTACATTTTATTTGAAAAGAAAAATCCTTATTAATAAGAGTTGACAATACTGAATAATTTAAACCACAGTAAAACTTATCATAAAAAAATAAATGTAAGACATTTCATTAATATGATTAAAATTCTATAAAACATACCTCTCCAACAGAGGTGGCTAATAAATTAACAATTTTTTCATGTGGAACTGCCACAACACTTTGTCCATTTATTTCAATTATTCTGTGTCCTACACGTACACCTCCTCTTTCAGCTATACCTCCACGAAGTAAACTACAAATCTAAAAGAAAACAAAACAAAAAAATATATTAAGCAAAAGATTTTAAAATTTAAGTAAAATGTGTCTTTTAAAAAACTTTAATAAAATTTTAATAATTACACAAAAAAATTCTTTTATTTACCTGAAAATAACCCTAAATTATGAATTTCTTTAGTTAAAGGCATTTAAATAGTAAAATCATTGACTAAAAATAGAAACCTTTCCCTCAGAAAGTGCCCAAGAAACATATTTTACAAATATAAATTTAAAAGTAATACATTTAAATTGTGTAAATACAGATACTTGACTGTTAAAACAAAATTTTGCTAATATTTCACAGATTTAAAATAAATTTCTTGTTGTTCTGAAACATGTTATCCAAAATTATACTGTTTACTGCATACTAAAAATCAAATTAAGTAAACAAAACTGTGAATATTTCGAGAACAAATTTTATTTTTATCAAAAATAAAGAACAATTTAAATATTAATTCACTTTATATAAATAAATCGATACTGGATTTTTTTAAAACAAATTACATAAAACAATATAATTGTTATCAACTAACAAAAATAATAAACTTTTTCATTTTGTATGTGTTATTTATGTGCTTTTCTTTACTTTTTACATAAATATTTGGTTAGACATTTATCCTACACCGTTCTAAATTTCTTTTAAAGTTTAATATCATAAATTATACTTTTTTAGCATTGACAAAATCATGAAAAATTAAACTGTATAAATTCAAACAAAATTTTAAAATATAAACAAAAATAAATAAAGATTAAACTTACCACTCCATTTTGAACACTAAATCCTAATTGATATTTTGTATCTGGTCTTTTAATTTTAACTTCAACAACAGGTGCACAAGGTACTACAGTTAATTTAACAACAGTCTGATTTTTTGTATTCTGAAAAAAATTTCATATATTAGTAAAAAAAATATCATGCTTAAAAATACTTTGAAATAAATATAATAATAACAAATGAATAAAAGCATATTTGAGTTATATATGATATATAGATCATTTGATTACATGATATCCGTATAAAATGTGGTTTAAGTTTCATTTGTCTTTCTACAATCACTTTCAGAACATAATGAAAAATGTAGCTACTTCAATAAATTAAAATTAATTTCAAACAATATTTAATATGAACAGCAATGTGGGAATCTCATAAAGTAGAGCTGATTTGACTGGGCTTTATAATTTTAAATAAACTTTAAAACACTAGAACAAAATGTTTGATCTCAGCAGCTTACTAACACTAATTGCTGAAAAAACAGACAAATTATGTGCATGGCCAAAAGGAAATATACAATAGAATCACAAGCCCTGAATAAAAACTGGCATCCTTTCTATCACAAGATATTGGTTATTTAAATAAATTTCGATTGCTGAAAATGTTGCTAAACATTTTCAACAATATTCTGTTCTACCCTTGATGTTTAAACAAACAGGAAAGTTTTCTATTGGTGAGAACCAGATTGCAAAAATGACATGAAGTCATGCTTTCAGAAAATCTCTCTTAATTATGTTTCTAGCTTGATAATAGTCATATTATAAAGAATCAACATATTTTGAAGAATCTAAATTAGCAAGGGCATGTGACATCATATTCAGCCTCGGAAATGAATCAGACTTCTTGTTTATATTGATGACAGTTTCAAAAGTGACCATTAACATTCCATGGGCCTATACATTACAGATTAGGCCATGAGCTCAACATTTTATTCAAACCTTGAAAAAAATGAAACTAGTAATTAACAGGAAGACAATATGACTCCTGATCCAGCAGGATAATGCATTCACATGTTACTAGTATCCCTCACTAATAGAAAGAGTCTATTCAATGATTACTGAACAGCTCTTGCTTGTTACCCTGCTACAATTATTATAATCTATAAACTGTGATGAACATGATAAACATGATGAAACTACTCGTGCTGGCAGTACCAAAACAAACAATCACACCTATTTTACTTAATGCTGCTCAAGCATACTTGTGCCATTATTGATACCTGCAATAATGGTATAAGTATGCTTCAGCATGCATTACTATTATTGCAGGTATCAATTAGATACTGATCTCCCAGAATCTAGGTTTCCAATTGAAAAATTGAGTTTTTTGTTACTTCCAGTATATTTTTGACCCATAGACCACATTTTATTATTTGCATTTCTTTTTGGTTAAGTAATTTTAATGGGCAGTGGTGTAAAATTATCAAACCAATGTTTGCATTTAAAAAAGGCCCATCTCCTTGAAAAAGGAGATGGGAATAAAGATATTGAAAATTCTAAACCAGAAAAAAGTCAAAATTTAGCACTTAAAAATCATAAATTAGAAAAAACAAAATGATTTATAATGACTTAAAATAATTATATGATTTCTTTACTTTCTTAAAATTTTTTTATAATATTGCTTAAAATCATTTGATTTCTTTCTTAGTTCTTCAAATGTATCATACAAATTAGAAATATTTAACACATAATAAGCATATAAATAATAATTCAAATAATTATAAAAAATTAAAAAAAAACTTATTACATACTTTACAAAAAACATAAATTGAAAATTATAAATAAAATTTTTTAATTTAATTAAATCCATATTATTTTCCTTTACATCATTTAAATGTATCTTATCAACACATCATACAAGTCTCCTAAAACTACAAATCAAAATTAAAATAGCAATTTGAATAATTTTTAGGCTTTTGAATTGATAGCATATTTATCACTGTAGCAGTTATTGTTACAGTGATAAATTTGACTATTACAGAATTAAACTCAAAAGGAACACAAATATCATAACCAAAACATTCTGAGAAAAATACCTATAAAATATACAAAAATTTTCTATAGTAATTTTCATTATTTTAGAGAAAAAAAATCTGTAATTTAAGTACTGAATAATTAACAATATTTCAAAGCTTCAAAAACATAGAAAGGAAATATTTTATTCCATTATAAACTTATACACAACCCTTTAAATGAAACCAATAATTGCCCTTTATACCACATATTGAATTTTATTCCTGACAGGATTTATGAAGACACAATTAACTATTGTATCCTATTTTTAAAATGTTGATGAAAGATAATTTACAACAAATGAAACGTAAGTAGTATCATTGGTTTAAAATTAAAGCAAATTTTCTAAAGTTTTTTTTTGTTTTAATTGTAAAATATTTCAAACAATTGTAAAATACAGTATTTTACAATTCATATATACTGGACAGTATAACTACTGTGAAACATAAAAAATATTAATTAAATAAGTATACACAAGTAAAGTATAAATTATAAAAAATAATAAGAATTCCACTAAGAGATTCTTTGGTTTAAATTTAACAATGTATGAAATTTTATATGGCTGAATAAATTATATATCATTAACTGATGAGATGAGTGAAGGTATTTTTGATTTATATATGTGTGTCACACAAAATTAGCCTTTATTTTACAAACTCACTTGGCATTTAAAAAATGCACTAAAAATTAAAGTGGAGTTCAATAAAGATAGAATTTCCAATTAATAAAACCTCATATAATCATAGAATTGTAGCACTTCAGCCTAATGTTACTTTAATTGCATAATATCTTTGCTTTCAAAACTACTATCACTTTGAATGTTATTAATTTAGTTCTCCATGATCAAAATTCAAAATTTTGTTATTTTTACAATATTAAGCATTTAATGGTTCGATATCTATTAATATCTTTTAATAAATTTGAATAAAAACATATCATTAACATCCCCTTCTTTAAATCAATCATAGAAATTAAAAAAGATTATCTGCATAAATATTTATTAACACATTAAAATTAAAAAACAAGAAAATATAAATTTAAAATTTTACTATGTTTAATAATTATATTAAATTTATGTACAAATGATTGATATTACAATAATGGAATTAATATCTGAACAATTTTAGTGCATATACATGCATATATCCTAAAATTAATAGTATAACCCAGTCCTTCAATAAAATATAAAAAAATTAGCATGAGAATTTCTTTTAAAATTAGAACTAATCATCAATATACTATTTTAATTGTTCTAAAAATGCAATGAATCAGGCAAAATTTTTATGCTTAAAAAGCAGAACTATTTTAATATAGACCTATATCAACCTTATTATATAATAGGCAAAGAATCCTTTTTTGAGCTTAATTTAAATATATAACAAATAGGTCATATAATGAATTGCAATACAAATTACTAAAACTAGTATAAAATTCAATTGAAAAAAATCCTTTTACACTTGGATTTTATTTTAATGTCTAAGATTCCCAATTTAATTTAGAAGTAATTTTAAAATTACTTCTAACTGGTAATAATACAAAATCTTTGAGCCCACTTTTAAGCATAAATCAATTCAAATTATAATAATAATATTAACATACCTTGATATAATTTTGACAAGTTGACAAAGGTAAGCCAACAAGACTTATTCCATTAATGGCAATTATTTGATCTCCAATATTAAGTTGACCACATCTTGCTGCAGGCCCACTTTGAGCCATATTAGCAATGACTACAGTAGGTAACATGGAGCCCCAACCAGATTCAACAATTACCATTCCTAGAATTTCTCCTTTTTGCTTAGGAACAACAACCTACAAATGTTAAAACTTATGAGTAATTCATTCTAATAAGGTGTTAATGAAATTTTGTGTAAAATAAATTAAAATAAAATTACCTCCTTTTGTTTTTCTTTTTTAGCAAACATTTCTAGTTCATTACCAAATATTTCTTGAGAATTTAATACCTCCTGATAATCCATTTCTTTAACAAAACTACTATCTTCAATGCCATTTGCTTTAAGAAATTCCATGTAGGCCACTTGAAAAGCTTGTCCAATAGACTGAGCAATAAATTGAGCCTTTAAAAATAAATTAAATAAGAATATTTATAAAATCAAATAATAATATCTTCAATATTATCTTGATAAAATAAATGTATCAGTAATTTTTTCCATTAAATTAGGAATAATTTTAAGTTAAAGTTCAATTCAATTATAAAAATTAAAAGAAAGAAATGCAGGATAGAAATGCTATTTCAATTTTATCATCTATAAGACAAGTTTTAAGAAGAATTCAAATTCAAAATAAATAAAAATTACCCAATTTTCGTTTTATTTTTTAGCAAACATTTTCAGTTTATTCTTAAATACTTCTTGTAAATTCAATACTGCTTCATAATATATTTCTTTAACTAAACTATTATTTACTACTTTAACAAAATACTCTCTATCATTTGTAAATTACAATCAAAACTAAAAAAGTGACTGAAAAATATACCATTTAAAAATAAATAAAATTTTCTAAAGTTTAATATTAAAAATGAAAATTTGATAGGAAATTGTTTTATGAAATTTAAAATTATGATAAGTAGAAAAAATTTCATAATATTAATTTAAATTTCACAATACTAATTACAAAATTTACATTTTAATGATTAAGTGACAAAAAACATACATTGAAATCCAGGACAATGAAGAAAACTACATTTGAATTACAATTTGTGGAGACTTACTTCTTCAGACTCAAAAACATGACAAATCATCTTTGGTGTGCGCTTAATTTTCGGTTCACTTGGATCATCTGGGCTATTCATTACACGTCTACGAGCCATTAGAACAACCAGATCTCCTATATCAGCTATATAAGAAATGGCCCTGAGTGCATGGTCCATCATAATTTCCTAATAAAATATAAAATTATGCTTTATATATATTCAAAATAATCAAATAAGTAAACTAATTAGCAAGAAAAATAATTTTATAAGTAAACTGTACTTTCATAAAACTTTTCACAAGTCATAAAGTTTATCGATCTAATAGACATTTTGTGATGAATAAATAATAAATGTTTTTAAAGTCATAATGATTTTAATATAAAGTTTATTAAAAATTTGTAATGCAATTAGAAATTATGTACACATTTATAACATAAAATAATTATGAATTATATTGAAAATATTTAAGCTGTATTACTGATGTGTTTTCTTTGTATTTTAATGAAATAGATAAATTTACAATTAATATATAAAAAGACTAAATTTTTGGTATGAAAGCCCATATGTGAGCCAAGGTTTACAGTGCCCATATTTGTTTTCCTGACCAAGGGCCCTGTGGTACAAAGCAAATCTGCAAGTAAGGTGTTCAGCCTAATTCAAAACCCCCAATGTTTAGTTCCTAGGCATGCTTGGTACTCAATTTATTGACCCACGGAAGGGGTTGAAAAGCTGAATCAACCTTGCCCAGCCTGAGGATCGAACTTTTGGCCTGTGACTTAGAAAGTGCTATCACCGAACCATCAGGCTTCATAATTCATTCATAAAAAACAAAAACCAGATGAGCATTAAAAAAATAAAATATTTGTTTACCTTTAAATCTGTATTGAGAACCATGATTTTTTCTGTAGAAATAAACAGATCAACTTCTGTACTTGGTTGGGTTTCACCTTCTGGTGCCTAATGTAAAATATATATTCAATTCAATAAAATAATGTATTATTAACATGTGAATAAATAACAAGGAAAATGAAATTAAAAATTTATTAAAACTGAGTTATTTTGAATAAAAAATTAATTTTAATTAAATTACACATTTTTTTTTGAATACCTGTTGAAAAAATGTTGAATTTCTGAAAATCAATAGTTTGACATTGTGTGTGTATGTGAATTTTATTTTAATTTTCTTATGTAAAATGAAGACAAAAATTTTCTGGAATATATATGAACTGCAGACATACAAAAAGTTTGAAATAAATAAACTAAATATTTGAGGATCTTAAATTGTTAATTGATTTAATTAATAGAAATGAAGAGTTTCAACAAATAATAAAAGTTTATAATAACAATCTTAAGAAAATACACATAAATGCAAAAAAAAAAAAATTTTTAAAGTTTAATTTTTTATTATTTTACATTACAATAGATAAATTTCTAAATAACATACACAATAATTTCAAAATAGAATAAAAAAAATTTAAGAAATATATTTTTTCTTAAATGGCACAATGATCATCAGATTATACATTGTTACACAATAATTCAAACATATTTTCAATAAGATTTATAAAATAAGAATAAGAAATGCAAGAATAAAACATGCAAATAAATAATAATTCCATGCATTGAACATGAATGCTATTTTTTTAATTTGTGAAGGGAAAACCAAACCAAATGATTGATAACAAATTCAAATGTAAACTTAAGGCTAAACAGTGCAACTGAAAATAGACAATGATATGTATATACATGTACATATATGCATACATTTAATCACCTCCAAACATGATTTATAAGAATTTTACAATATTTATGGAACAAGTTTAATTTTTATATCTGTTTAAATATGTAATAATGTTCAATAATAATGAAAGTTCTATTGTATGCTGAAATTACATTAAGCAAATATAAGTAAAAAATTAAAGTAAGAGAGAAAAAGCAGAAATTGAATTGACTGTAAAAATGTATACTTTTATATTAAATAAATATATTTCTCATACAAAATCTTAAATTTCATTGTAATATTAATAAGCATTTTATAACTGAACTTTACAAAATAATTTTAAAAGCATGATATAATTATTCAAATATATTCATCAACAAATCTGATATTTTAAACTAAGATTTGGGAAATTTAAGGACTCATATATTTGATCACTTTTATTTAAGTAAATGTAGTACATTTAATTATCATAAAATAAAAACAGCAGAATAATATTCTAATCCTGTAAATTGCTAAAAAAATAGATGGAAATTAATATAAGAAATATAAAATAATATAAATAAAAATGGGATTAAATACATAAAAATAATGGATTATTTTAGAAAATAAATTTAAGTAAAATACTAAAAATATTGATGAAAGACATGAATAGTGAAAAAAAAATCAGTTATTGAGTTCAGGAAAAAATTGTATACAAAATAATCTAAGACAAATATTTCATAGAATAATTTTGTACAAAAATTGAAATTTACATGCCTCTGTATAATGTAAAAAGACATCTTATTGAAAATGGAAGAAAAAATATTTCAAAATCAAAGAATTTATAACTTTTCTATTTTACGTGATTCAATCTAGAGTTAATCTAACTAAAGGGCATTTAAATGAGTAACAAAGTTTAAAAAAAATTCAATTTCTTATTATTAATTTTAGAGGAAGTCTTTTTATTGTTTTTTATGACAGTAAATGAAACAACTTTAATTTATTATACGTTCTGGACTAGAGGATTATACATACAGAATAATATATAAAAGTTACACTACAGAATAGTATTGATTAAATGCAATGAATTCAAGGATAATATTTGATTCATTTGAACAATTTTGAAATAGAAAATATATAGTTACAATGATTGGCTTATGAACTAGCAAAACAACCTTCTGTATATATGTATCCATAAAACATTATAAATTCTCAGTTTCAATTCAAATTATTTCAAGATAAATTGCCTAATAAAAGCTTCCAGAAATCTTATCATAATCCTCAGACAAAAAGAAATCAATTTATATATTAATCAGAACTGATGGTTGATAAGGCTTGAAATCAATTTATTTCTTTATGTATTATAAAATTGGTGCTAATCTAAATTTAAAGCTTAAACAGTAAAAATATAGAAATAAAAATAATGCCATTGCTTGATTTTGCAAGTTCTTATACAACTGCTCACAATATTCGATTTATTAAAAGATTAGAATACTTTTTAAGATATCACTTGATCACTTTAAAGAAGAGTAGTCAAATCCATAAATTTTCAAAATGTAAACTTCATTGCAGTTGTAAAATACCATAAAGACTTCCAAAAATTTTTCAAATTCACGAAGAGATACACAAGACTTCAAAACTAGCAAAGGTTAAATAAATATGAAAAACTGTAGTTAAAAAATTCAAAATATATATTCCTAATATACATTTTAAGTTCCTCAAAATAACACAAAATGCCATGAATTTAATAATGCTATCTAATTAACATAGTAAGAAGTGTGCTATTTGTTTAATACAGTTTATGAAGAATATTTTTTAAAATAAAATATCCTTTTACCCAAAAGTACTTCAAAAGTAGGCTTTATGAAAATCATAAAGATAAGCAAAACTAAGAATAAAGAAACCAAGAAAACATCACATTAAATGTAAATTTTAAAACTGCTCTCAAGCAATTTGCATGCTTTTGAACAAAACAGCTCAAATTCAACAATAAACATTAAGCCAACCAATGAAAAATTTTGCTAAAATCTGCAAATCAAAGGGAAAATAAAAAAGGTTGAAAGCAGGTGGAGCTCATTTTCTACTCACTGCATGGGGACAGAGGGATATTTTCATCTGTTCTACTCTATCATCCTCATTGGAAGAGGTATAAGTATCAGTCCCAGTAAAAGTTTCATCATGGTCTCCCTTTGATGAATTCTCATTTTTACCTGCTAGTTGCATTCTCCCTGCTGGGTTTTGCTTTAGGTAGTGAAATTACGGAAGAAAATTTAACACAATTTTCTACATACATTAATAAATGACAACCCTTTCAGGAATAGTGTTGTACACAATTTTAAAATTAGATATAAAATATTAAGGAAATTCATTTCAAAAATAAGTTTGAAAGGAAAGATATTCCCTCTCATTAAGCAAATTTTATGTAAAAATTAAATTTATAATAGCCAAAACAATTTCATAAATAATTAAATAGCTAAATAGTGAACTAAAAAATTTACTGTCTGAATAAAAATTAAATCAAGGTTTACTACCAAAAAATATCAAATATTTAATTTCAAATATTAATTTTCATCATGAAGGAAACTTAGTTAAAATATAAATTAAGTCATTTATCCCCCCCCCAAAGAAAAAATTTAAATTTTTTTCACACAATTCTACATAAACAATGACAAAATTTTAAAAATGTTTAAAATAATTCAAATATTTTTTAGAGTTTTATTATAACAAGGATCAACTATATCGATGAAATAAAATAAGAAATCTTAACAATTATGTGAAGAGAATTTCAAAATTTGAATATTAAATGTATTTAATAAATAATTAAAAAATTGAATGAACTTTTGTAAGCTAACTGAAAATATGTCATCAATTTAAAAACCTGTAAAAATATTTGTAGTAAGATACAGAATATAAATATATGAAAACATACTTCATAATCAAAGCCATAAAATATCTTGATTTATATTAATTAAAATTTATTTGTACTCATAAAAGTTTAAAAAATATTTCCTATGATTTTTACAATAACTTAATGATTCATTAATAAAGAATATTAATTTTAATTTATGAATTGAATTTTTATACATAAGATGATGATAGAACATTACTTAGAGTAAAAATGTTGACAATTAAAATTATATAAAAACAATTTAAAATAAAAAATATATCAATAATTTGTATTACAAAAAGTACCTAAGAAAATATAGTTCAAGAAACTCCTAAGAAATATTTTATAAAGTAAAAAACAAGTCGACATTCCTAAAAGGGTTGTTAAAAATAAAATGTTTCCCAAAAAAATGAAAAACTTCATATAGGTCAAACATAATCTAAATTTTATAAAACTTTTTATGGTATTGGTTTTCCCTACTTAATATTCTAACATTCTACATTACAGCAAAAATAAAGACTCCTAAAGATAAGTAAGTAGTCTTCAATAAAATATTAAAAATTCTTGAATCTTTACAATATGATTTGCTATCAATAAAATGGCAAATTTGTAACAGAAAAAATTCATTAAAATTAATAAAATTTATTATCTAAATCCAATATTCAGTAAATGTCAGCCAGATTAAACAATGTTTACTGTAATTAGATTATGAAACAGAATTTCTTAGAAAAATTACTATTAATAAAAACTCGTTAGTATTGAACATTTTTTTATTTATTACTTTTAACATTATTTAGTTGCCATATACATTTCTATTCTCAAATCAATAGCAGAATTAATAATCAAAAAAAACAAAGAAGAAATTTTCTTTATTTTTTGTATTTTTCTACATGAAGACTCATTTCATAAGAACTTGAAGTTTAAAATGCAGTTCAAATTACAACAAACATTCAAGTTTTAAAAGGAAATCCTAGAATTAAGTATATTCAGTGGCTTAATCAGTTTCAAAATTAAAATATATCAGAGACAACTGGGTCAAAAAATTTAAAATTCAAGATCTTTCTGGCATGAAAACCTATTATTTTTAATCTTTGTCAATGTTTTACATTGATTGAAAATAAATGATAAAAACAGATAAGATATTAAGACGATTTCTCTCACTGGAAACAGATATTCTCTCTGCAAATGTAGAAATTATATTCATAAAAATATTGGTTTAAAAAGAATTTTCTTGACAAAAGAAACTATTTTTTTGTTAAATATGTATTTCTCCCCTTCAAATTGACAAAAATATAGAAAACATTTACTTTCACTTTATTCTAAATTTACAATGGACAAACAAACTGAAATATAAAATTATCAAAGTAACTAAAAATTGTACAGATTGACAACATAATCTTCTCATTATACAGCAGACACAAACAAAATTAAGAGTTGAAAGCTTTAACTTTTATTTTCATATATTGCTTATATAATCAGACAAAAATCCATTATGTTCCCTTCAATTTGATGAAATGTTTTAATAAATGCTTATATTACATTAAAACATGAAAGCAAAATACAACAGAGTCAGATTTTAAAAAACAACATATAATGGGGAAAATTTCATTTTTAAATTAAAATATTTTTATAACTTCCAGAAAAAAATACCAATAAAGTAATAAATAATAAAACTTTAAGCTTATAAAATAATTTCACCAGTTACAATCAGAGCAAAAAATTATAAACTTTTTTGACTTCAAAATTTCTGAATTCTGCAAATTTGCATTGTGAAAGATTTTAAAATAACATTATTTTAAAATATAAAAATTAAACATAATTTCTAAAAGTATAAAAAAACATAAATATTCCAACTCATACTTACCAGCGACTAACATCAGCAGCAAAAAGAACAGAAGTTAGAATCAGGTGAATCATAGGATACAATAAAATATAGTAGTAAAATCATGCAGGCATTTGAAAGGCACTTAACTTTTACTAATAATCATTAAAAAAAACTTTGATGTAACCAAATTTATGTAAAAACATAACTTTTAATATTTAATGTAAAAACATAACTTTTAATACCTTGATTCTCGAAACAGCTTCCTCAGCTTGCATCATTCGAGTAGCTTTGGTAGGTTGTCCTTCACATACCAACTGGGTAGAACCCAGATACCTTGCTCGAAAAAGCACACCTTCAATGAGTACTGCTGGTTCATGAATCAGAACTAAAGAATCATAAAAAAACAGTTAATATAACAATTTTAAATTAATTGAAAATATGATTTCGAAAAAGCAATTCATGCAAGTTCATGACAAAACATTTGAAAATACTAAGATATTTTCTCTACTAAGGAATAAAAAATATTCATAATGCCACAATTTAGACAAATATAAGTAATTTTAGAAAGTAGCAAGAGATGACTTCAGGTAATAGCAAATAAGACTACAGAAAAAAAATTTAACAGAGTTTTTCAAGGTGAATGTCATTAAAAATGTGTAATTTATTTCAGAAATTGTTCAATTTTTTCCTTTTATACTGCCTAATTTATTTAGATCTAATTTGAACAAAAAAGGAAGAAAATATTTGCATATTAACGCTAACGTTACTATAATAATTACCCTAATCTAGTAAATTAAAAAATGTTTAAAATTCAGCATGAGATGTGTTCAATAGATAATCCTTTAAAGATTCTTTTGAGATTAACATAAAATGTAAGAATACCTTCTTTATAATTTTGAGATATAATTCTCAAAAATTCATGATAAAGTTAATTTTAGCAGCTATATTAAAATTGAATAGTAACATTAAAACATGGAAGCAACTTGCAGTTTTTACAATGTAAAATAAGCAATAAAACTGAAGTTACATACAAAGAAAAGGCACCATTTTACACTAAATGTAATAAATATGCAAATGTAACATTTAAAGTTAATTCACGGTAGCAATACTTTATTTAAAAGTTTTTGTTGATTAATATTAATAAGTTTTACAAATAATATATATTACATTAAATAATTATTACCAATTACAATTTTCGCTCTAAAAATATCACAATAGTAAATAAATCAATTATTTATACATTTGTTGTATTACAGAAATATGAATTAAATTTAAACAAATAACAATATTATATTGTATATGCTTGCATACAATATTAAAATACTATAGTTACATAAATATTCAAAACACTGTAGGATAAAATGTTTTGATATTACATTCTTCAAGGCATAAATCCTTCATTAAGTAATTTCATCACACTTGCATAGTAATTTTTTTAATTACAAATTTCTGTTAATTTAGTAAAATTAAATTCATGCATTTAAACTCATGCTCACTCAACTATATTATTAGTTTAATCAATACTCAAAATTGTGTGAAACAAAATTAAATATGCTCTAAAAATTCTTCAAATAATAATAATAATAATGAAAAAATCCCCAGTCAACATTCAAGGGACATGCTAAGCTTCCTATAAATATTTCCAATAAGTTCAAAACTCACCAAATATAATCCATTGATTTAACACCAGCATCCAAAAGGTCAGGTAAAAGAAAAATAAGCAATATAAATATTAAGAACAAATACAAAATTTTAAAATTAGGTCAGTATAGATAACATATTCTTAAATTCACAGAAAGAACATTTGCCTTAGATATTCCAAGTTTTTAAAATCAATACTTTATTTTTAATACAACATCGAAATAAATAATTCATATGAGAATGAATATATGTACAGTAGATGTTCCTTTTCATGAATCTAATTTAAGAACATTTATGCTTCTACAAACCAATTACTGGTCCATAATATGGTCCCTTAAATGCAATGAAAGATTTTTAATCCCCCACTTATATATACATATACATAAGGTTGTACTAAATTTTTAATTTTTTCCTAACAAATTTTTAAGCAAAAATATTTTGTTCTCTTTTATCTTTTTAAATCACCTGAATATTTTTTTCATTTTTACAGCTGCAAAACATAAATTGAAGCATTTCATCAAAATTTTTAATTCTTAATTGTGAATAATTGCACTTTTAATGATGAAGACCTGGAACTTATGAAACAATTCATATGGAAATTCCTGTTTTATCTGGATTTCTATTTTATAGACCATGGATCAGAACACCATCAGCTTTCTCCATGCATATCAATCATCTTTCAGATCAGAACACCATCAGCTTTCTCCATGCATATCATTGAGTTATTTTGCAAAGTGTGATCAAGGGCACTTGTCAATATATACTTGGAGAAACGTTAAAGAAACATGATCTACAAAACAAGATGATCTTCAATGTATGCTCATGCTTTATTTAAGATATATCTTTAAGTGAAAAAAAGTAAAGAATATTTGCCTGACGATTTGAGTTAAAATCAGTACTTCGTGCATGAAATCTAATGATAAAAAAAATATTTCTAATGAAGAAATGAAATTTTTCTCCAGTGATAAAGTTGCCAGTAGGTAAACACATAATGAAGGAGGTAAGTACATAACGAATGAGAATGAAAAGAAGAAGAATGAGAATGAAAAGCTCTTAAGTATGGAATAAGATTATGAGGCAGAATGATGATTATCTGCAAAACAAGTAGCTGAAAGAATCAAGTCATAAAATACTTTTTAAAGAATATCGTAAAAATTTTCCTGTGTCAAAAAATTTAAAAATACTGTTTTGGAACAGTAAAAAGTAATTTTGCTAATTTTATATCAATAAAATGGATGGAATTACTGCTTTTATAAGCATTTGTTTATTTATTTTTTCTTTTGCAAAATGTATACCAAATAACTATTTCAAAAACAATACTTAATTTATGAAAAGAGAGCAGTATGCTGTAAAAAATTTGGAACTATTTTACTGCTGAATTATTTATAAATTCATAAAAATGAATATTTATTATACATACATACATACATACATACATACATATATATATATATATATATATATATATATATATATATATATATATATATATATATATATATATATATATATATATATATATATATATATATATATAAGCAACTTTGGATTTTAAATATTACAAATACAAATACTTAATAATCTTTTAAATATTCTCTCTATATACAATATAATATGATACACACAATACAATATGAAATTAAATAATTGACATTATTCATATGTAAAACATCTTTAAATTATATGTTTAAATCAACTGTTAATTTTATTTTTCTCACAATAAAGTTTTTATTATGCTCTAATGTTCCATAATATTACCGTATTTTAAAATTATTTTCTTATATCTAATTAAAGAATTGTTTAACACACACACATAAGTACTAATACGAAATTATGTTTATAACATTATAAATTAATACAAATGATATAACTATAAATCATAAATCAATTTGATGTATTCAAAATAAAAAATCTTTGCAGCAGTATTTTGAAAAATTATAAAATGAAGATAATTTTTAAGACAAATTGAAAGGACTAATTAATTTAAACTATAATTAGATAAAACATAAAAAAATTTAAATTCCTAATAATTTTTTTTCCTTTTTTTCAAAGATTTTGAGAATTACATATATATGTATATATATATATATATTTTATTTGGAAAAACAAAAATATCTCCCTGTGCACCAAGGATGGAATAAAAATTCTACAAACAAGTTGAAAAAGTCTGTACTATTAATGATGATAATATTGTACAATGGGAAAACAACAATTCCTTACAAAAATGTTCAAAATTTTTATTTGAAAATTATTTAATGTGACACAAATATTGTTATTATATGTATGATATGACATTTTCCTAATTATTTTACCAGTGACAGATCATTTATTTAAACATTTTTTTTATCTAAGCTTCTGAATGCAAGCAAAATGGGTAGAAAATATTTAATACATTCACAGCCATAAAAAGTTTAGGGGTAATATTCATAAATGAGAGAAAGAATAAATAAATAAAAGTTTAAGAACTTTAAAATGACAGTTAAAAAAGATATAGTATGTTCAAAGTGAAAGCACAATGAATAGTTAAAGCTTGCATTGAAATGCAAAATACTATGAAGTACTAATATAATTTTTGAGTATAAGAACTAAGCAACTAAAATAATTATTCGTTAAAATTTCCAAATATAAAAATAGACATTTCTTTTAATTATTTATATTTTGTATACTAAATAAATTTTATCAAATAAACTGAAGAATGCTTTTTAGAAGTATATTAACTTGAATTTTGAAAGAAAAATGCTTCACAAATTTTTAAATTAATCTATTGAAATTGATTTAGAAAAAATTAATAAACGTAAAAATCATACTATTTGATCAAGAATTCATAAATTAGAAATGAAATTCAGAGAACCACATAATAATTAAGTAAATAAATGCAAAATATTTATAATATCTTCTACAGTTATATAAAATATGCTAATGTATAATCAATCATTAACCAAAATATTTGAAATGAAAGGCATATCATTTAATGAAAATTTTTTGTTCAATTCTATAATTCTGATTAAAATTTATTCTAAGAGTATAAGAAAATAACTATTAACTGAAATTCATCTTTCAATTTTAATATATTTTTTCTTCCTATATAAAAACTTCCATGACAAAATACTCTAAAAACTGGTGAAAGTGTAAAAACAATATTCCATTAATATTACTAAGAAAAAAAGTAATTACATATATTTATAGTAAAAAATATGAAACAAAATTTACAATCTCAAACATTCTCACTTGAGAAATTATTGTAAAATATTCAGATGTGGATAAATAAATAAATATGTATACAATAAAGACTTAGTTACATAAAAAAGTTAAAGCAAACAACAAAAATCTGTATTCAAACTTTTAGTTTTATTTAATTCTTAGAATAGAGTTTCCCTACATTTGATAAAAACCAATCATCAATAAGATATAAAGAAGCGGTTTATTAAAAACAAATGAATCCCTATTTTTTTCATAATAGTTCAATTTAGTTTGGTTTGTCATTTAACGTTCAATTTTACACATGAGGGATATTTAGACATGGATCTATGGTTTAAAGTGGATTTCGAAGCACTATGAACACCCGAGCCTAAGGTGGGAATCGAACCCACGAATTGTTTAACCTAAGTCAAGAAGGCTAACTCACAATCAGCTCGTCTCATAACAGTTCAAGAACAGCTGCAGAAGATTTTTATAAAAGTTTAAATAACACTGCAACACATAGTCAGGGGCAAATAATATTTTATATAAACAAAACCCTTATTCTGCTTGGCCGCCGAATTTTCGTTGGGGATTAATATGAGAACGGCGGGGCGGAATCGAGCGAAACTTTCACCAAATATCGGTTTTTGGCTAACTTAAAATAAAACTGTCTATCCGGAAGGGCGGGGTTCGATTCCCAATGCCGCCATAGAACCACAGAGTACATGCGATATACGTGCTCGTTAAATCTGTGGAATCGAAAGTCCTGTGGTCGGTCGTTGAGCAGTTACCATGGGTGCATTTGTCAGGAGAAATTTATTTCCCCTTCAGATCAATGTCAAAATTGAAGAAGTGGATCCTCTGGTGCTGCCATCTATCGGAGGATTTGAAGAGCAAAAAGTCGTACTTTCACCTTTATGGTGTTTTGATTAAACGAATGACGCTCCCAATTGACTTAAATTCGCATAGTCAAGGCATAGCGAGCTTGGCTTGTCCAAGTGTCATTAGTAACAACAAAGACTATAGTTTCTTTCTTTTAAAATTGCGCAAAATTTGGGAGTGAAGAAAAAAAAACATTTACCCCATTGTATGTTATATAACGATATTTGTTATATGTTTTGATTTTTAAAAATATATTTTTCACACAATGCAACGTGATTTCTCCCACTACGTCGTCGATTGAAAATTTATTTTAAAGTGGATGGAAGAAATCGATTTTAATATTCAATAATTTCCGTAACTAAAGAGAAATTTCAAAAGTGTTATACTTTAATAATCTTCATTTTAGCTGATCAATATTTAAGAACCCGTTTCGGAGTGAGAAATTATTTTTTGAATAGAGTTATATAAATAATCATCGATATTTTCAAAATCAAAATTTCTTCGAAGAAAGTATGTACAAGTTTTCTACTGAAAGTTAAGTCTAATTTAAAATCAAAATAGTTAAAAGAAATCTAAAATTCATCTTTGTATTCGTTTGAAATTATCAATGCTAGAGTGATAGAGGAAAGAAAGAAGAGTCTAAGAGTTGATATTATTTGTTAGCTAGTTGAAGTACTAATTCTGTACTTCAACTAGCTACCAACTAACTTCCAATTTTTATTATTCGAAATAAATGAGGGTTTGATTATTTGTAGCTCAACGGTCATTTTATGCAAGTGAGGGGTAATTAAACAAGACATACAGTTTAAAGCGGGCTCCAAACTTCACCATGCACCCAAGTCCTAGGCGGAATTCGAACCAACAAACTGTACAATCAAAAGCCAGAATGCTACCACTCCGATATCATAAACTTGGCTCGAAGTAAATGAGTATAGATATTTAAAACACAAACTTAAACTTATTAATAGAAATTTTATAGTGTACATAATGTATATATATATATGATAATAATATGCATCTGTGAAACACAAATATTTAAAAGTTAACATTTCTTAATAATACACCAACAAAGCTCACTCTCGTTTTAATTGTTTTACTCATATTTACATCGAAACATGCTATAAAAAATAGAATCTACACAAACATATTTATAATGGAAAAAAATCGCTTAATCCATTCTTGCCAAAACAAACTGCTGACAATAGAGAGAGAAAAATACATCCAGTAATTAAATAAATACAAATATAATTTCAAACCGAACTTATTTTAATAAAAGCATTACCCTCTTACACTAACTTTTAAAAACTAAGAAGTTATTATTAAATCAAAAAACTGGCATAAACTTGTTAAAATAAAAATGGAACGAAAAATAAAGTTTTTTACTAAAATTATTTTTGAAAATATGAGCCACATGTATATAAAGTTTCGTAATAAAAATGAAGGGAAAAAGAGAGATCAACTTATGTCTGTAAAGATATCGTAACACAGGTTTTAGAATTTTTCTAGTTTCTTAATAAGCGAAATATTCCAGCAGAATTTTTAACAAAATTGATTAAAGAAAATACATTCCAAATTTTAGAGCATTGTTAAATATGGAGATATTTTTGGTGTCCATTGCTTTTCCTTTCTACAGAAATATTGTTGCATACAATACAAATGTAAAGTATAAAACCTTTTGTTAAATGCAATCAACATTATTCAACTTCTAATTTTTATTTATTTGAAAAGTAAAATCGGAGCTTTTTCTCTATGAAGAGGAATTCTACAAAATTTAAACCGAACAGGTGTCTTTATTGAATTCAACTTAAAATAGTTATTTACTTTCATTATATTGCATCTATTCAAAATCCATTTCTGACAACCACTCGATTTATAAATTTACAAATACTATTTCCATAACAATAATATTAAAACAAACCTTCTGAGTAAGCCAATATTTGTTTACACAGTTAAATCTTGTTTTAAAAACTTTCAAAGCTAGCATAAAAAATTCATTTATCATGAAATTTTTTCATAAAATTAACATAAATATATAAATTTAAAAATGAGAAACATTTCTTAGCTGACCTTCTTTTGATGTACTCTTTTTCTTCCCAGATGAATTTCGGCCCTAAAACAGAAACAATATCATTATTATAAATACTTAAAACTACAAAATCCTACGCTACAACAAATAATCTTTCTTCCAAATTATGTAAACTTTTACTTAAAAAAGAAAATGTACACAGTAAGCAAGTTATTTCTTGAATTAATAATCTTTATAAACATGTTTAAATTTAAACTAAAATAAGTATAAAATCATTTTATTACAGATTTAGGAATTCTTATTCCTCTGTAAACATAAAATGCTACTATATATCCATTACATTAAAAATTGAATGTTAAAAGTTCTAAGAAAAGTTGACACTGCTTCTATGCCTGCAAACCTGATATTTGTAGAAATGATTTCATTTAAAGTTATAAAATTATTAAGCTCATATTTTGCATACGGAAGTTAAATCAAGCATAATATATAGCTTAAAAGTCCATTCTGAAAAGTTATAAACATTTATTATAGAAGTTTGATTTGAACCCACAAACTGCCGAACTTTAAGGCCAAATGTTTGTCAGATGGGCAAGGAAAAATCAAGAAATGAATGTAGAGTGCTGTTCTAGATAAAATGATCGAAAATTCTGATCACACAATTAACTTTAAATAAAAAAAAAACTACGTAGATACACTTAAGGATTTCTTATGTCATTAATGGGGGGGGGAATAAATTCAAAAGTCGTAAAAAAACTGAAACAAATTTTTTATTCCAACTAACTGCCAAGATTCACAACGAATTTCACGCAAAAAGATAATAAAAATCGTTTTGATCTGAAAGTAAAAATTATCATCAGTGAACGATTTGCTAGCAATGTACACTACTGGCCATTAAAATTGCTACACCAAGAAGGAATGCAAATAACAGAACGATATTTAATGGACACATACATTATAGTGGAAAGAACAAGTGACTAGATTTACAGGAAATTAGGATGTATAGATCTTGAGAAATCAGTACCCAGAGCAGCCACCTCTGGTTGCAATAACAGCATTTATCCGCCTAGGCATGGAGTCAAACAGAGATTGTATGGCATGTACGGGGATCTCAGTCCATGCAGCTTCAATACTATGCCACAGTTCATCGACAGAAGTGGATGGTGAGTGATGGCGTGCCAATCGCTCGGCAACCATTGACCACACGTTCTCAATTGGTGACAGATCAGGAGAACGTGCTGGCCAGGGTAACAGCCGAACCGGTTCTGTATCAAGGAAGTTCAGAACAGTACGGGCAACATGCGGTCGTGCATTATCCTGTTGAAACAAAGCATTAGGGAGGCCTCAAAGATAGGGCAGAGCCACGGGCCTTAACACATCGGAAATGTAACGGTTGCTGTTCAAAGTGCCGGTAATGCGAACAAGAGGTGAT
This sequence comes from Latrodectus hesperus, assembly GCA_037975125.1. NCBI lineage: Eukaryota > Metazoa > Arthropoda > Arachnida > Araneae > Theridiidae > Latrodectus > Latrodectus hesperus. The sequence goes on from CM075856.1 coordinate 47,652,780, forward strand.
CGAGACGTGTATCCAATTGCACCCCATACCATCACTCCAGCAGATGGGCCAGTATGGCGATGTCCAATGCAAGCTGGCAATGCGCGTTCTCCACGATGCATCCAAACAAGGATGCGGCCATCATGGTCCTGTATACAGAACCTAGATTCATCTGTAAAGATGAAGTGATGCCATTCCCGCGTCCAGGTTCGTCGCTGATCACACCATTGAAGGCGCTCCTGTCTGTGACACAGCGTCAATGGTAGCCGAAGCCATGGTCGCCGTGCAGACAATCCATGCTGCTGCAAACGTCGTCGAACTGTTCGAGTAGAAACTTGTTGCCTTGCAAATGACTCCATTTCTCGACTCAGGGTTCGTGACGTGGCTGTACGATCCCTTGTGACCATGCAGATAAGATGTCTGTCTTCTCTGCTGTTAGTGATGAAGGGTCGCTGAGATCCTGCATGACGTTCCGTATGATTTTCCTGAACCCATTGATTCCATATTCTGCTAACAGTCAATGGGGTCTCGACCGACGCGAGTAGCAATATTGCGGTACGATAAACCGCAATCCCGGTAGGCTATAATCCTTCGATCAAAGTCAGACACGTGCTGATAGGCATTTCTTCTTCTTACGCGAGGCATTACAACAACTTTCTTTGCCGAAAACAACGTTGAAACGGAAATTGAGTATGAGAAAACTGCTGTCAAATCTCTGGTTTTATACACATTGTAGATGTCGCTACTGTCGCTTGTTTTGTATGAATGCGCTGAAAATCTAATCCTTTGCATATCACAGCAAGTTCTACCTGTCATGCAAATTTCACGTGTGTGGTGTGCCGCTTTCCTGGTGTAGCAATTTTAATGGCCAGTTGTGTAATTTGTACATGTTTTAAAGTACTTCATTTTAACATATATATCTCTCATCAGATATCACCCTTGCAGTTTCTAACACAAAAAATTGGAAAAAGACATTTTTTTTTTATAAATTCAAATATTTATGTTATTACTCAATGACAGCATATTTCTTTTCATTCCTGAAAGAGCAGAGCATTATCCGGGAAAAACAAAATATTGTCTTCGAATTGTTCCGTAACATTTCCATTATCCGTATAAAAATTAATAGCACCAGGAAACATGAGCACATATGTTTATTGTTTAATTATTTCTTTCGCATGCACTAAATGTATATAACAGAAAATATTACACAATGAATATGTTTGAAAAAATAATTAGCCTAAATTTCCCATAATTATTTGTTACAACAAATAAAGCATAAAAGTATGTTTCATTAAAATTCTGTGTTAAAAAAATTTGACGAATAAAAGTAAAAACAAATTTTAATTTTTAAAGATTATTGAATAACATGATACAAAAGTCTCCTTTATCTTTTAAAAATATGTTGCATGATTCATATACTTTGATTTTCCTCTACACTTCATGAAAATAAATGTATTCAAATAATAATTCAATTCAACGAATATATATTTAGATATTTAGTAGGTATGATTCATTAGAAAAAATTAAATCAAATTTCTAATATTTTGAACATGACGTTATGATTTTTAATATATAATGAGAAAAGAATAAATAGTGTAAAAACATTCAAAATTAACAATTGTGTTAAAAAAATCAAATTTTTTAATGTATAAAAAGCATATAGCTTCCACGTAATATTAATTTCACGAAACATTTTTTATTTTCCAATAAAGATATAAATTTGCTAACTTTTTCCTTGTATTTTTACTTTTCCCTTGAACTTTAAATGAGTACGATACAGGATTTCCGATTTTCTTTCACCAGGAGTAAAAATTATAGTTTCTCGACCTCTCTTTATTAAATTTCGTGGATAATTAAATACTTAAATTGCTTCACGTTTAAAATCTGCATCATAAAATTCGATTTCTAAACTTTTTCAAAATTCTTCCCCCTAGATAAAAAAAATTTTTTTCCCTATACACGTTTTTTCTTTCCAGGAGGAAAAAATAGGAAATAGAACATTTTCGAAATCACACGACTACTTCGACATATTTACGAGCAGAACACTGCGCTCACGTATGAGCGAGTCATTTTCCAAATTCAAAAGATGAGCGAAATTTTTGCTGTCGAGAAGGGGAAAAAAGAAATAGTCGAGATCGATACACAGGGAGAAAAGTATACACGATTTAAAATTCGTGAAAATATCGCTACGTTTTAGGGAACGATCGGGAAAGCGAGGGAAGCGTGACTTGTTGATGTGCAGAACCCTTGAAACTCGGGAAATTCTTCCTCAGTAGTTGCCATGACAACGTCTCGCAACGAGTTTCAAGCAGGGAGGCGAAACTACTAGAGTCAATTTGGTCGGCACAATAACTTCCTATCAAATGGTAGGAGGAGATTACTAGTTCAAGAGAAATACTGGCGGTATAACAGGAAATTTGTTATCGCCAACTCAAACGATGAAAAGCAACAGAGATAAAAAGTTGTGAAATACGACGGCCCAAACACAGATTGGACACAGCAAGTAAGGAGATCCCAATACTAGAGAAATGGGTTTTTAAACTTTCAAATCGATCCCCTAAATAATAAAATATCTTCAAGAGGGCGATAAATTCAAAACTTTTTTTATTGAAAAGTAAAGTGGAGAAATTATTACCAACATCAAATAAAAGCAATCAGTATCGGGATAATTATTAGAAAAAGTCATTACTTTCCCAAAAGAAAATATAAGCGTGAAACACACACACAAATTTTAATTTACTCTTTATGATTACAAATACAATATAGCTTCCATTTTGTATAAGTAATAATATATTATATCACTGCTTCGTCAAAATGGTTTGTTTCGCTCGCCATCATTATTTTCTCATAGCCGATTCTCAATTAAACCAATCTGGATAAGTAAAGTAGTATTGTAGCATATATAATTTTGTAAAAAAATATAATTAAATACAGTAAAACTACATTTAACCGTATTTCTAATTATTACAACAATTTTACACAAAAATTACACATTATAATTTTGTGAAATTATAGTCAATTGAGTAAAGGGGGGAAATGTTTTTAGGACCCAGAAATTTGCTCAATGCCAGTATTTAATTTGGGGATGTAAAGGCAATGTAACAAGCATTTCCTTCCCTACATATTCAATTATAATATCTGTGAATTTGAATACATCAATACACAACTCATCATAAATTTATATATTTTCTCGCAGCCGAATCTCAGTCAAAATAATCCAGCTGCAAATTAATTCAGCCAATTTTAAGAAAAAACACACAATCTTAAATTTCGAAAAATTTATCCAAAATCATCAATTAGGCGCGGTTGCAGTTAATATATCATTTTTCCCCCATATTTTATCAAATGAAAGTATTTTTCTTCAAAACAGAATAAACGAACAATTTTTCCTAGTTCTGCCTGATAATGATTCTAATGATGGAATAAATAAAAAAATTATGCATAAACAATTCTTAAGAAAATAGTAATGCTACGGATGATCATGAACTTTTAGCATATTCATTCTTGATTCAATTCCAAGAAAAATGTCTCAAAACGATAAAAAGATTTTCAAGTAAATTTTCAAAATTTAATGCAACTAAAATATAAACGCAGATGTATATTACAATTTTTTTAAACATTCTTCTGTGATATTGTGAGTACAAATACTGCAATTTTAAGCCAATGCAATGTATTCAAGATTAAATAACTATAAAAAATTCCTACTAAGGAAAATAAAAATTTAAAAAAAAATTATGAACGCAAGTTCTTTAGTAATACGATCGATTGGAAGAACAAAGAAATTCCTGCTAATTTTTGGAAGTTTAGTAAAAAAGAGAATGACGACATATATCATTCACATTTTTTCAAGTGTTGCAGCTGCTTCACTCGAAATAAAAAAAAATTAAACTAACTATCGATAAGAGGAAATGAAAAAATAAAGGAAGTATGGAACAACGCGTCATAGTTTCCTTTTATTATATCACTTGATGAAAAACTAGTGTTATCAAAATTAAACTCTGAAAAGAAGAAGAAAGTTAATATTTCAAAATCAAAAGGAAGGAAGCAATTTAGAACATTTTTTTTTCTAACTCGACAAAAAAGTAAATCTTTATAAAACATATACGTAATAAATAAAAACATATCAGTCTTTTCAAACAATCACAGTATATTTATGGAAAATTTTAAAATTATGTTTCAAAATTTTCTAAAAATGGAGTTCGTCAGAAATTACCATGGATTTCTATACAAGAATAAAATGTAAAATATAGAATTTGTAGACTCTTCCGATATATTACAGAAAAATCTATTCTAAAATAATAAAAAATTGGAACGTAAATAAAATCTTCAATTTTTACATTTTCACTTTCAGAAATATAAAATGTAAGATATGGAACTTAATAACTAAATATGAAATTTAAGAATAAAATGTAAGCATAATACGAAAAGAAAAATAAGCATATTTTTATAAATGCTCAGCTTAAACTTATTTAAGATTAATAAAATAGAATGAAGGATGAACATACAATTATCAAAATTACATTCATTTTTCTGAATAAATATTTTAGTTTATATAAATTGCTTACATTTTGTTTTCATTTTTTACCACTCGAAAGTTTATCATTATTTTATATTTATTTACAAACATAGAATAATGAAATAATGTTTTCCAGAAATTTTAATTTCACTGTTGCCACTTTACTTAACATAAAAATATTCACATAGAATGATCATCGAAACAATTCTACACAAAGAAAATTAATATAATATAAACTGAAAAAATTGCTAAGATAAATGATACATCAACGTTAAGTTAATCAATAATATTATGTTAATTTTTAGGACAAATAGTCAATTAGGCAATTCGTATTAAATTATTTTCGAATTTTTTTATTTAATTCTAATTAAAAGAAAAACCATAAATTGCATTTCAAAAGATTTAAGTTAAGTGTAGCCAATATGATTCAAAGTTGGTTATCATCTAAATTTGCATTTCTATTACTTCCAAATCTATATAAACAAAATCTCTGTTCTGTGTGTTCGTAGAATTTCTGTCCAAGTTAAATTCAGGGGAAAAAATCATTTTATCTAACTTGAAATATAAATTATGCTGCATTTGGAAATTTTAGTTACAACTTTTGTAAGTGATTAAAAAGGCAATTAACTGATTTTAATGCTGCTCATTTCACTATGAACACATGTCCAAAGTTATAATTGCTATACAAAAGCAAAGGGATGCGGTTCTCTCTTTCCTCCTTTTTAAAATTATCATCTTCGGGTAACCGGTAGAATTAGCGAAATAATATGCACGATATCATCAGATACCACAATTTGTTCTACATTTCCACAAATATTTTTTAAGAAACGATATTTACAATTTTTTCCCACATTTTTGAAAAATATTGTTTTTGTGAATACGACAATGCCAACTGCAAATACGTAGAAAGGAGAATAAACAAATGGAATCACGACTTTAATAATTTCCGGTCAAAATTGAATATTTTATATTATTCCCAGCGATTTGCATTAAGTTGATTGATAAATGAGTTATAATTCGTGGTGTAAAACAGTTTTTCAAGAAAATTAAACAAATTGTAGTACACCAACACATACACAGTTATTTTTCCGAATCGGAAGTTTTCCCCCGAAAATTATTAGGCACGTTTTCTATTGGCAGCCATCGTGAGCGAAAGTTGGCGGCTTGCTATGCTGAGTACAAATAAAAATATATATATATATATATATATATATATATATATATATATATATATATATATATATATAAACACACACATATATCCATAAATTTAAGATTCCGAGAAAATTAATTCTTCTAATGTTAAAAGAGTACAATTTTACATTTTTACGAGATTTCTCATTATTCACGAAAGTACGCTGTAGACAACAAGTGTGAAGTTTCCTTTCCTTCAACTGCATTAATTCTCTTTTATTTCACTACCGTTCGTCGACGCTCACTTTTGAAAAATGAAAAATTATTTCGCTGTCTAGAGAAACGCGTAATTTTCCATGAAAAATTACCTGGCTTGGAGGACAGGAAGTAACTAATTATGCACGCGCTTTATTACCCATCAATCAAAGAAACGAAAAAAAAGTAATTGTAGGAAGTACATTGTGAGAAATTTTTGATGACAAGGAATCTAAACGGATAGTGGAAACAGAGAGAAAAAAATTTCAGACTGCCGAATAAAAAAAGATTTAATCAAAATACTGTTTTACAGAAGAAAATTATGTTTGTAAAATTTATAATCAATATTGAAAGATCAGTAAAAATTCCGTTATTATTAGTTTACTCTAATCACTTTGTAATAATTTTATCATAAAATAGATAAATGGATAATTTTTAAAACTTTTGATATAGGAAAAAAAATTATTAACAATAATCACGATAGAAATGTGCGATAGAATTTCTACATAAATATAGGACTTAAGTAAAATACGATAGAAAATAGTAACAATAGATTATTTAGAACATATTATATTGCAATAATTAAGGCAAATGAATCTCTTAAGATACGAGTTTCATAAAGATAAACAAATTTTTTCTTGGATTCTTTTTTCACAGTTTATAACCTTGAAATTTTAAAATAAGCAAAGTTAAAAATTTCATGGTACTGTAAATGTGCAAAAAATATTTGACAAAACAATTGTAAAACATATTAAAAATCACTGTTTCTTTGCCTTCCGAAATAACTTTTCATTTACCCAATGGGCCGTCTTCTCGTATCTCAAGAAATACATTCGGGAAAATTCCCAAGGACTCACTCCAACAGATGTATGTGCTAAAATACAAAACGCATTAATCCACAGTGACGGTTGGTTGGTCGGGTTTTCTAGCGCAAGGTGCAAATATGTCAAGCCCACAGTGACAGTGACAAAGATGGAACCCGGGAAATTTTACTCTGAGAAATGCCTAGTAGCAACGGTGAACATACAAGCAAAATATGCAAATGATAAATTTACAAGGGAGCTTAAAATGTTATTGAAGTTTGCACGACTGCCATTTTTGCCTGATATTAAAAAAAATTTAAATCAACTTGCTTACGAGAAAAATTTTCCTCTCTAGTGACTGTAGTTTCTATATCAGATAGTGAATATTAAGATCTCGTGGCTAAATCTATCCATAAACTTATTAACTTCACTCTTGGGACAATGTTTTAAGGTGGCATTATGTAAGAAATTTCAATAATGAAATTCATTTTCTCTATTCTGGTTTATCCCACCTTTCCAATTTTCTTGAATCAAGTTGATCTCGGGCAGCGAAGGTGAACATTTGACGGTATCTGTTTTGAAGACGTTTGTAGTCTGACTTTCGAAGTGAATAAAAAAAAATAAATGACTAATGTCATTACTGACATGATTGAAGAGCTACGTGTATTACCGCTTATGCCAGTCAAATTCAATATTGAATAAATCGAACTGATTTGATTATCTTGTTTTTGACTGCCTGTGTAGAACGCATGTACATGAACACATATATAGCGAAATAATTCAAACTCCACAGAAACAATTGCTTTGATAGTAGAATTTCTTCATTTTAATCAAAATATAAAATCATTTGATATTTTAATAAATTTCGTATGCAAAAGAATTGCCAGTAGCACAAATTATTTACTTATTTATGTATTTTTTTACGATAAATATGTCATCAGAACTATGGCTGGGTCAATGAAATGTAAGTGTGAATGTCAAAATAAAGAAAACTTTAATTTAGTCCTCTGAATTATAAATAGTTTTAAATGCCCATTTATACACACAGTGTTACTTAAAGTATCAAATGGAAATTGTGCCAAGTGTATAATATTGTAATACACACACAGCATACGTTAACAAGCATAATATAAATAATATATAGCATACATTAACAAGAATATTATATACCATAAAATGTAGTTTTTACTCTACGTAAATAAGCCGGAAACTTATAAACCGAAGACTTGCGTTTCAGTTGTTTATAATAAAATTGTAAACTACAAAACAGTTGTAGTTGGAAGTCATATAAATATTGAAAAAATCGACTTAACTATTTTTATTTGTCAAATTAAAATTTGTGCAGATCCTTAATTATTTGATTTTGATCACAATACGATTTTACTTAATTGTAATAATTTTTATTTCTGTCCTGTAAAATTTTATACCACATGAAAAATTAATGCTAAATTGCACAAAGCAAGATAAAAATTTTATAATTTTTTTTTAATTTTTCTTACTACTAAAAATAAGAAAACAACCAATTTCTTTTAAACGACTGCACTAAATGCCATGAACATTACACAGAAAGATAACTGATAGTAAATTTTTCGTTAAATATTCCCAAAACTAAAAAAAAAAAAAAAAAAATAACTGTTATAATTTTTATCTTGAATCAAAACTTTGTCTTTTCTATACGTTTATGACAGCAGAAATAGTAAAAACAGTGCTTAAGATATAAATCTAATATTAATAACTAAAGTGTTAGACTGAAAAATTTTGATAACAAAGATGTAATGTTTGATTTGAATAAAAAGAGAAGAAAAGAAGGGGAAAGCAAAAGAAGAAAAAAAAAACGAAAAATTATGAGTAGAAAAAATTTTGCAACTTTCAATATTTAAATATAATCAATAAAAAAAATAAATAAACAGCTTAAAGATTTTTAGAGCATTATTTAACACTCAACTAACTGGTTGCAAAATTTAATAAAAATAAAATTATAAATATAAATTAAAACGTAATTATTTCGATTTTCCTATTATAAAGACCATGGCGGAGAAAGAAATCAGAGATTCCATCATCATTAAAGAATCAATAAATTTAGAAAAATCTTAGTTACAAATGCGCTAGTTTTTTTTTATGTATAATTATTATATTACGTACAAGTATTTCTTAAGTATAACAAAATAGAACAAGAATGAATCGTATCAAAATGCAAGCAAATTTATGAATTATTTTAAAAAAATAAATTTTTAAATTATACATAATTATTTCATAACATAAAAATAATACATATATTTATCAATTACTTTCATAAAAGATTAAGTGGAAAACAACGAAGCATATTTTTACAAAATAATAGTGCAACGGTTTTAATTTAAACAAAAAATAATAAAAATGAATAAATAAACATGAAATTCGAGAAGTTAAAAATAAATACATAAATTATAAATAATAAAAAATCTTTCTTCAAATGAATGTGTTAAGGAGTGGCATCCATAGTTATTGTAATTAAAAATCTAACTTCAAGTTTTCGTCACAAATAGAAATAGAGTGATAATCGTGTATAAATCAGAATAAAACAGCATTCGGAATAAATTGGCTTCCTTGATTAAGCAACTTAACAGGGTGGAAAATGCTGATTAAGCGAGCAATCAGATGAAATTTTCATTTAGCTCATTAGGTATAAGTGAATCGTTCATTCGTAAGCAAGACATGGTGAATCTTCTCGCGCGGCATTGTCGGACAGGCAGGAGGAATGACGTCATCACAAACTCACCTGTTTATCTTCCTTTTCTTCCTGCCGGGTATCCCCGGCTGGGGGTCCGTCCTCAATCCGCATCCCGGGCATCCACGCGGAAAAATTCCGATTGAGTATACAGGTACAAGTACGACGACATAGCGAGCACACACATCGCCACGATACAATATGTCGATTACAAGAGCCCAACAAAACCAAGGAGGAGAGGCGGAGGAGGACAAGAGGAAAACACCTGCGGGCCTCGCAATTTCCTTCTGCCTCAGAGATAACGAAACACTGACAAGAGAGAGGGGGACCGTCTTCATATTAATTATCAATTTATAGCCCATTACATCATTGAATTATCTGCGGAAATCGGAGATTCCATCAATATATATCAAGCGAAATATTTTCTTTCCGCATATCAATCTCACGAGGATTTGACGTAATCCTCCTTATCTAGATATCAAAGGTGACAATCACGACTGTAGATTATATGCAGTGAAATCGAACACAAAATGTCACTTTAAGGGAAAAAAATATTTTAAAGCATAGTAGTTATTGTTTACCAATCATGATGATCATTTTTCTTTGCCTAAGGATTATGTTTCAATGCAATCTACACTTAACTGAAACTTTAACTGCCATTTTTTTGAAGAACCCAAACTACCTAAGGTAGTATTGTTAATACATTTAAATATCTTTCCCCTCCTTTTTCCAGATGTACACAAATTATGGAAAATCATTTTAAATGAATTGTACTTTAAAAAAGAATTGTGATAGTTTATTCATATTAACTAAATATATATATATATATATATATATATATATATATATATATATATATATATATATATATATATATATAAATGGGAAAATTTTTCAATCAATTCTTATAACATCATTTTAGTTGTAATGGTATAATTTTCAAAAAGTTAAGAAAAAACATTGGAAAAATTAGCAATTAAATTCGAAGCGTAGTTTATCTCCAGTTCTTCTATATAAAATCATCACAATTTCTGATTTCTCATGTTCGTAATACAGAATGTAATAAATATAATACACCAAATAAATCTTTTTATAATTGCGTATGTAAATCCATTAGGATGTGAAAATAGAAATGATGTATGCTTCAATTTAGAAAATATTGTAGAAGAATCGCCTATTATAAAGCAAGTTTGTAATAAAATTATTTGAGAAATTTACATTTCCAGAATTTCCAAATTTAACAGGGTTCCTTCTTGAATTTGGAATTTCAGGAAATATAAATAAAACAAGGCTTTTTAATAAGCTTTTAGTTTACGGCTTTAGTTATCGCTTATTGATTTTAGTTTAACGAGTTTTAATCGGACCCAAACATATGGTTAAAGGTGGATCCCAACCATTATAAATATCCATGACCGAGGTGAGAATCGAACTCGTGAACCTTTTAAACCAAAGGCAAGAGTGCTAATAATTTGACTGCTTGTTCCATCAATAAGCTTTTGAGATTTCAAATAATGTACAGCATCTTTGAGATTTTCAATTATATCATATTTTGCAGAGTAAAACATATCCATTCTAAAAATATGACAAAATTAATCATCGTAATCTTCTCATATAATTCTTTTAATGGTTTTCCTATTTTTTAGCAAAAATGCTTTTTTTGAGGAGAATTTATGGTCAAAATTGATTCCGGACCAAGCACTGGTTCAGTATAATCAAGGATGCCAAATTCTGAGTGTGGCGATTTTTTTTGGCGCATTTTCTTATGTATCTGGCAACCTTGTTTCTATTACGGAATAGAGATGGAGACCTACAAAAATTATGCAGTAAATTCTATTTCGGTAACCCGAGTATTATATACGTCATCGCGCACGTCACAATACATCATCTTGGCAACATTTCTTCATCGCCAAAAAATTCAGAATTTGGAATCTTGGACTATACGGCACCTGTGTCCCCGGACCACTGCAAATATCTGTGCCCTAGTAAGTAGAATTTGTGAACAGTAAAACTGAAGGATAGAGAGAGCTAACGTTCAGCAACTAGCTTCGTCTGGCCCACGGTGAACGCACAACGTAGGCAACGAACTTACGCCACAAATGACAAAGAACATTAGATTTTACGACTTTGAATTCATATAGAAACACCATATATCTTTCCAAGTTTTAAAATAAAGTAGATTATCTTCTGAAGATATAATAACATCCTCAAACTTTTACGATATGCGCTATCAATTCCGTATGTAAAGTGTTGCAAACTAACTGAAGGTCTTAATTGTTACACATATCTTTGAGATTCATTCAAAAAAGTTGATTGAAATAATCAGCTTATTTGATATTTGAAATAATTAAAATTGTTATTTCATAAAATTAATAAAACTAATGATTTCCGAAAATTTCAAATAAAAATTCCAAATAAACAATTAAAGAGTGATTGTTAGAATGATAATGATCAGAAATTATAATATTAAGGTTCATTCATACTACATAAATGACTGTTAATGCTGTTACGATTTAAAATTTTTCTCAAAGTGCAAATTTTCTATTATTTTTAAAGAGATTTAGTATACACACGCACACATACAATGATATTTTAAAATATCGTTCTTCCGAAAATACATATAAACCGAATTGTTCTAATTAGCTTCAGTAAGAAAAAGTAACATTTCGTCTTTCATACGGTTAGCTAATTCAAAACAAATTTTTCGACTATTTTAAAAAATTAGTTTAATATTTACTATATAGCTATGCTAATGGCTTCTCATTAAAAAGGCAAGTCTCTGGCAGGAAAGAACATTTTTGCTGTTTGGCGCCAAATACGAAACATTGACTTACTCGCATAGCAAACGAGCTTCATTAATTGCACAATTCATTATAAAGAGCACTTAACAATTAATGCATCCATTTTCATTAGACTTAATAGCGTGGAACAGTATTTAAATTTCAACAGAAATATATTTAACACTTCTCAAGGAACATAAGCAAAACAAAATTCGTATCATTTTAAGAAGAAATAAAAATTTACAAATATTATTCATAATTATCCGATTCATAATGACAGATTGGAAAAAAAATTCGTAACGAGTCACGTGATCCAAGGAAAGTCAAATTTCTTAAGTACGGGAAATCATTAAAACATTTTTAATTATAATTTCATGCAAATATCCCCAAAATTAATCATTGAACTTCATTCCATAAAAGTTTTGTAGTATCCTGTATAGAGAAATAATTTTATTGCAAATAAAGTGCGTGTATACAAATTACTGCAGAAAAATTACAAACTAAAATTACATTCTACTACAATAGAACACTTGTAGAATCTGCATATATTATGGTTATTTGACTTTTTATTTATTTTTTTTACATTCCAAATTTGATCGAGTAGTACTAAAAATGCATTGATTGACATAAAATTCAAAATGCTGATGCTTAAGAACAAAAGTTGTAGCATTAAACAGCATAGAACAATGCCCAATAAAGGACTTTTTATTCTCAATTGAACGCATCGTTGAACAGAAATTAAATCAAAGTTCTTAATTTTCAGCAAACATAGATAAACTTCCCACCTCATTAAGTTCTTGAACTCAACAAATCCTAATCAAAGCGGCCCTAATAATAGTATTTCATGAATACTGTGTGAAATCCATATGTAAGATTCAAATGAGAAACTAAAATTTTAAGGGAAAAACTAACGCGTAATTAAATAGCTTTCTTTTGTGAATAAGAAGCTATTTTCAATGGTTAATATATTATTTTATTGGTAATTTTGATAAGAAAAACAAACCTACATTTTTCTTTATCTTGTTTCTATTTTTGAAAGAATATTTCATACCCTATATAAAAAAAATTTGAAAAATTATCGCCGAATTCCCCTGTACCGAGATGCTTAGTTAAAGATTGTTTGTTGGAACTTATTTAAAAATAAAACAAAATAATATGAAAGAATATAAAATATTATACATTTATAGCGTGGAATGTAACTTTTTAAGAAAATTTGAATTATAAAAATTCTCAACATCTACCAAATCGTCACACGATTTCAAAAATAAATTAATAACATAAGAAAAGTTATTCATTATTCTAAAATATAAAATTAATGACATGCATCTAAGGACAAAACTCTATTCCGCCCTTTTTTAACACGTTCATTTATTCAAAACGTTACGGGTAATTACAATATTTTTCAACTTAATATTAATATTAACAACTTATATAATAACTTAAATATTACAATATTTTTCATTTCATTTTACACCTGAAAAAAAGTAAATGATTATTTTGTTTCACACACATCTACGAGTATTGATTTTTCGTTTGAAAATAATTCAATAATTCTTAGTATGGCGAATTAAATTTTTAAAAAGTTTTTTTAGCAATTTCCAATAAGTTATAGAATACATTTTTTAATTAATAGATGCAGTCTTAAAATTTTTCATATTTCTTAAGCATTTCATAAACATTTATTGAATTAATTAATCGATTTACATAAAAAATAATCCATCAATATTGCGTCTTTCAAGCAAAAATATTGAAATATTTTTACCATTATGCATCAACATAAGAACATGATTACGGAAAAACTTAATTTTGAAAGTGGTTAATATGAAAATAAAACAGATTTTAACTAACAATATTAATATAAATAATTCAAATTGCTTGAGAGCAATAAAATAATGAAGAAAAAAAGCTTTTTGACTTGCTTACAAACTAAAAGTTTAAAAGAATGACTATTTTTCCAGGTAAAAATCCAGATTAGTTATGAGCTATGGTATGGATTAAAAAACGAAGTAGTGTCTTATGAGTTTCCTGCATTCCAATTTGAATGTGCCGTGGTAGAGATTGGAGATGAAAGGCACCGCTCGTATATTCGGAAAATATGGGTTCGATACCAAATACAATTAAAGACCATCGTAAAATATAAACAGACAAGAGCTATTTTATCTGCAAGGAACTGATGACATAAAAGTATTTATGAGTTTAAATTTCATTTTCTCCAAATATTCTTATAATAATTATATAAAAACAATTTTCCCTCAGTTTTGATTACTTTATATAAAACAATCACGAACCCCCAGTATAGTTATTTAACACACAGACTCCTTATAAAATAATATATCAAATTATCATGGAAATATATTTTAATAGAAATGACGTTCGTTATAACTTTACTTTTTATAAAACTAAATTGTTTCGAAACATTTTACAACGTACAGTTCGTTGAAAACCTCATATTAGAGAGAACATGCCTAATAATGATATTCTTAGTAATTCAATGATAAAAATACGATTCGGTATTTCCTTATTCTTCTGCAATGAATGTTTAAAAAATATTATCTTCGCAATAGTTGATTTTCCCCAGTAGAGCTACCTCTTCCAGCACATTGAACTAGGAAAGGTAATTGGAAATAGATGGATTGTTTGCTTAGCTGTTACTCTTATATTAGATGTCGAAACAAACATGTCTCCATCATCAAACATTTGCGCTATTTCGTCATCGAAAATGAAAAGGACATGTTGCTAATTTTATAACAAATTTCTCGATATTTCTGGAAAATCTTCTAATAATTTTTTTCTTAAAACTGTTTAACTTAAAAAGGGAGAAAACAAAATAATATTAGTACAATGTTACTTGTCTTCGAGTTCTCAAAAAATGCTATCTGATTTATTTGAATTAATTTCACATATCTATTTTTCACCGCCCATTTGTGTTCAAGATTAAATTAAAAAACTCTTGAAGCATGTCCAAATTATATATATATATATATATATATATATATATATATATATATATATATATATATATATATATATATATATATATATATACACAATTATTTTAAAATTAAAGAGTTAATGTAAAGAAAGTACTGAACAGTAACTATTAATTTTCCATAGGAAAATTGTCATTTGAAGTAAATTGTCAAAGCGTTTGATCAATTGAATCAACCCCAAAAAGAAAAAGTTTCCATAATTCTTTGTCACGGCTAAAGTCAGAAAATGTCAATAACACTCTCTTCTTATCAAATCAGTTTAAAGATTTCGAAAACTTTCAACACGAAGTTTTAAAAATAAGAAATTGCTTTATAAACAAAATTAAAGGAACACTGACAATGATATTTGGAAACACCTTTACAAATCGTTTATATGCTGATTAAAGGCTACATATACATTTACAACACCATGTTGCTAATTATGTGTTATTAAAAAATTTTCTTTTCATATATACCAGGTAGAAGTTATTTTTGATATAAAATATTTGTTCTTGAAATTTAAAGAAAAAAAATTAAGATCATATTTTGTAAAATATTTGGGAAATTCAATTTTAAGGATTCGAGTGATAATGGAATAAATATTTAAAAAAAAAAAAACATTTATTACACATGAACTATTGAAATCAACAGCCACACGAATTCTGTTCAAAGTAATTTGCTTTCTTATTTTATTTTCTTTTAAAATTATTAAATTCTTTTTTAAATTTTAAAATTTTAAAATTATTAAATTATTTTCTTTTAAAATTATCTTTCTTATTAAAATTATTAAAGTAATTTTATTTTCAAAAGATAGCTAAATTGCCACATTAATTTAAGAATAAAATTCATACGTAAACAAAGATTATAGTTTCCCTTTTCTAAACAATTATTAGATACTTACAAAAAATAATTTATTAGTAATTAACAAAAAATAAATATTTTCGAGTAAAGAGTTAGAAAGTAGGGACATATTCTTCTTAGGATCAATGACTTTTCTAAATTCTAGAAATGTGGTTAAATGACTCCGCAAACGACATTCTTGTAAAGAAAAGAAAATTCAAAATTACCATAATTAATATTAAAGTATTTTTCCAATCAGAAAACACGGATGGTGCATTTTAAATTTTAAGATGATATCATAAACGTTCCTTCTTTGCACGCCAAATTATTTGTATGTATCTCATAAGTTCCAAGGACATTTAATGATGGTTAACGCCTTTTAGCGAAGAATATTTATAAAAGTTCTTTAAATGTGGCACATAAAACCTATCTAGAAAGCCAAAACTGAATAGCGGTTTAACCACACATAGTTATTTTAATCTGAAAACTTTTCATCAAAAATATCTAGTTTAATGCCTTAAGTTTAATGGGTTTCTTTTGAAAAAGTTTTGTAGTTCATAAGGTTTAATGCGTTTGAAATGATAGGTGATCCATTTTATTCTTGAGAATGCAAACTAGTTAATGGTTAAAATCAGCCAGAGGAAACTATATCGATATCTTTGCAAATAACTTATAAAATATAGAGCATTTCGTGAAAAATTTTCACATTTTACTAAAGGATTTTAAAAATAAAAGTAAAAACAATGCGCATTATTGATTATGTTTATTTTGAAAATACTTCCAATTTCAAAAACTGTTTCATTTGCATTATAAGCAAACAAATATTACATAACAAAACTTTAAATTTAATATTTAATTTCAATATATAAAACAAAAGGCAATGAATATCACCATACCACAGAAATTGAATTATTTCATTACAAAAAGAAATAAATTAACAAAAAACAAAATAAGCCAAATATAAATTAAATAAATGTCACTAAAGTACTATGAAAATCATAGTAACGAATTACATTCACATCATAGTACCAAAATAAATTTCATAATTCATATATAGTATATATATAAATTAACTGTTTTAAATTACTTAATACATGAACACAACTGAATCTCACATAACTCATGATTACGGTTAATAAATTTGATTGGTATAATTAAAGAATTTTGCCACCTATAAAACGGAAATGAGAAAATATTCAAGTTCGCTTTTCACAACGGTGTATGATTGCAGCGACATTATAAACCACACAAACCTCAGAAGTACTTATTTCATCCAAGTGATATTCCTGAAGAGGGAGAATTGCTATCTCCTCCCTCAGTCCACTTCTCTGAAGGAGACTCAAGGTATTGAATATCAATAGCAATTACGGTTTGCACAACTGAATACATTACTAATTATCAGCGGAGATGCACAGCGCCGATGACCATTAGTGGCTCTAATTATTCGGATTGATGCAAGAATATCGATCCAGCTTAATTTATTTGCGGAACGAAATATCAATTTACGTTTACGCTGAGTATTCGGAATTAAGATCGACAAGAATTATGAATCAGTTATTATTATTTGCTTCTGTTTATTGTCATAAGGTTATTTTTAGAATTTTTTAAGCAATGCAGATCTTTGGTGATCGTTTTTTTTTTTTTTTTTTTTTTTTTTTTTAAAGCATAAAAGCGTAAAAAAAATAAGAAAAAATATGTCCAGTGAATTTGCGATTATTCGGTTATGTCCAGTGAATTTGCGAAGAAACTAAATCCAACACAATGACTACCACGTCCAACTCTTTTAAACAAAATTTAATTATTAATTTCATTCAAATAAAATTAAATTTATTAAGAATCGTAAAATATAAAAATGTACACCAAGTTATTTAACATCAATAATCGAATATGTTATTAACAAAAAAACAGTGAAAAAGGAATATATCTTAATTCTAAACTATTTCCGAAAAATCTAATATTTTAAAGAGAAATGTTTTACTCCTGATTACCTACCGATATTGCATTAAAAATAGTAGGTCACGAAACAATGATTCCAGTTGTTTAATACAAAAAAGAGAGAAAATTCCATTGTTTTAAATCATAATAAATTTTCCATAATCTTCTTCAGAATAGAAAGGGTTAGATGGGTTAAATGGAATTCATTTTCACATACACGTCACAGGCACAAAATCACGTGTCCCACCAAGATGAAATAAAGAAAACGAAATATTTTAATGGAGAGCTATTGAGTTTATTCGAATGGGGTTGTTTATAAGGTTGATTCAGTTTTATAACGCAAAAGGCAAAATGAACAAGCTGCGCCAGATAAATATTACCTAATAGGCTAAATAAAAGGAAATGGAATTCAGTCAAGTTAACTTCATTCGATACCGTAATAAAAAATACGATAAAGCGAACGACTGGATTGGTGAATACAGACAAAAGAAGTTTCGACAAGCAAAATAAGCAACTCAATTCAGAATCATAAAAAAAATTTGTGTTTCCTCTCAACCTTTTTTTTTAAATTTAGAAATTGTAGACTACAGTAGTCACAGTAGTAAATGCTGGATTGTGAATTCATCTCTAAGATTCAAGATTTTAGTGACTGCTCAAAAACTAACAGGTTGCCACATTTCTACTTATTTCCTGCATGCACATCTGTCGAAATAAGTGCTTAAGATTCACAAATTTCTTTCCTTGTGACACATGTATTAAATATTAATGAAACACAGATATGTTCAAAAGAGTTTTACATTACAAACCATAAGATTTGTCCGGAGTCATGCATAGTGGAAATAAACACACAAATAAGAATGGCTACATTTTCAATGCATCGAAAAGAGCACTATTTCCTCATATTAAACCAATTTTATAAAATAATCGAAATCCTAATCAAATCTATTACTTTTGTCTCATGATATAATTCTGAACCATTAAATACATTTGTTCAAACATAAAAGAAATACGCAAAATTTCATTATTAAAAAGAGTAATATACAGATTTCGGAAAAGTCATCATATATTAATTGATATAATAAAGTAAATTAATAATTCAAACCTTTTCTTAAGGACTTGACTCATTTGATGATTTCTTTTAATATTTTTCAATCATTATGTTAACTCTCTATGAAAAAATATACTTAAAATAACACTTTATATCCAGTAAGATGCTCTGAAATACAGTAATCAATAAAATAGATATTTCAATCTTTGAAGAAAATAAAATAGCTTAAGATGTAGTTTTCACAAGATACCATGGCATTAGAAAAGCGTGAAGAAATGGACAATGAAATAGTTTCTTCAACGCTATTGAGAATTTCGAAACAGATCTTCGAATAAGAGCGGTTTCATAAGACATTGATGTAAAAAGAAGCCATTTTAGCAAGTACTGTTTTACCAACACTTGGTAATTTAAAATATTTCGAATAAAAGAGATCTATTACCTTGAAAAATTTCTGATATATTTGTCATAAGCAGAAAGAGAGAATTCAAAAATAAAGAAATAACATATGAAGATTTATATCTATATCAAAATTATTTCCTATCATCCTTTTACTTTCTATTATTAAAATATAAAAATTTCTTAAATTTCTTGAAACTTCAAAATACTTTGGTTGAAATAGTTACGAATAAAAATTCTTTTCGAAGGAAAGTTATTTTTCTTACATTCAACATGATTTGGATATTGAAAAAATATAACCATTCCTATTTCGGTACTTACAAAGAACGAAAGATAATCCAAGTAATACAAGTCCAAAATATATAAATGGGGAAAGTACACAAGAAACATTGGATTATAGAGAGCCATATTTGTATTTTTAATGGAGCGGAAACAAAACATCCATGCTTTATTTAACCATGTGGGGATCGGTAAAATTCATAAAACAGCAATTCCGAAACAAAGTTTCTTCTTCAAATCAAGACGCCATTTGTCTTGCCATTAGTACAGAATGCTTCGTCGCCCCTGGCAACACAGTGAAAAGGTAATTCTAAATTGCATTACCTTCAGGAAAATTGGGAAAGGCGGGCTTCCACAAAACTTCTACGAAATTAGATTTCCAGTTAATATCGTTATTTTTTATAGTAAGTAAACTTTTATTATATATATAAATTCAAACTTATGATTTAAACAGATGGTGAGCATAAATGTTAAGAGAGGTTCAATTCACAGTACATTGAACAAAATCATTTTCCAAAAATCGGTTATGAAGGGGTTAGAAACAAAATGAAAAAATAAGAAAAAATTTTAACTTAAAAATGTTTAACATATGAATTTCCAAAATAGAAAGTACTTTATTTTGTGAAAGATATAAGTTTATTCATTAGCTTCGAAAATAAATAAAAATAAATTACGCATATTAAAAAAAATAATATTTAAAAATATGCTTTATTGAATGTACCAAATCTTTAAACAAAGTGATTTTTAGTAAAAAATTATCTTAAGGACATAATATTTAACTTTTTTCCCACTCACATACATTTATCCTTCACTAATTACCATTGCTTTTTATTATAAAATAGCTTTTTACTTTATGATTATTTACAAATCTTAACTTAGTGTATATACATAGTAAATTCATTTTCCATTTCAATATTCTAGTCTGTGACTATATTTATAAAAATATAGTCTAGTGACTATATTTATCCGTAAGCTAAAAGTAAACTTCCAATACAGTAAGCACTTCTCTAGCATAAGAAAAAAGCTAAATTAATTAGAACACATAACAGACCAACAATTTTACTCATTTATCTTAATGATTACCAAGCGAAGAAATACAACAGGACGGTAACAGAATAAGAGGAAAGACGAAGTTACACAAATAACTTTATAAAAACTAGTTTCTCATCTCAGCATGATTTGATCAGTTAGGCAAAGATAATTAATGGTTATTAATTTTGATAAATATATTAAACTACTTTTATAATTTCAGACATTATTCAACCTGCAATTAATGGAAAACAACATTTTTTCAATAACTTTATTCAATTATTTTATTCAGACATTCTTACAAAATATTTGGCAATTACCTTGTTTTCCAATTAAAGCTTGTATTTATTTTTAGATTGTATTATAACTGTGACGTTTTTAAGAACGTTTTTACGAAAACAAATTAAATTTTTTTTAAATTATCAAACTAGTAGTATTTGCATACGATTTATTATAACTGTGTACAATCATTAATAATCTGCAATATTTGTTGTATATTTGAAACAATGACGAACGGGTCGGAAAAAGCTAAAATCTAAATTTAGGAACATAACGTTCAGTTTCGAATTACAAAATGCAGGTTGTTAGAAGTTTATTTAACAAAATATTGAGATCGTCTTTCTTCATTGGTTGACCTGAAGTTTAAAAAAAATGGAAAGGCGAATTGATGTTTAAATTGGCAATCCCAGAGGAGATCTTCACCCAAAGAACTCATCAAAATGAATGACTTTTAAAAAGACAGTTGTTTTTCTGGAGAAACTACTCGAGGACAGCAAACACACAATACCTTTTATCCATACAGACGATAAATAAATAAATAGTTGCGTCAAATAATCTCTAAGGCATCAGCTCAATACTTCAATCCTTATGAAACTTTCATTTGTCGCCAATGGTCACTTTTTTGCAAACGAGGATTAATTTTTAATCTGTCGTTTAAAATGATCCCAAATCACTACCAACATCCTCTTCTAAGAACGAAAGTGAACCCTGAATGGACGACCAGACCACAAAGTATTCAGCTATATAAGTTCAGCAATTATTGGGCATAAATTTTTGTCTTTTAAGAAATTCATCGTGCTGCACCACCTTTTTTATCACGTGTAATCTGCTTTGAGAAATTTTAATTCCTCAACTAGAGTATATAAGTATATATACTTTATTCAATCCTTAATTTTTCATAAGAGTCTTACTTTTGTATCTTCTCTTTTTCTTTAGTTATTTATCCAGATAGAAAAAATTATAGAACGAAACCATGAAATAAGTACTTAAGCAAATGGATTGTATACTATTTTTAAGGTATTCTATTCTTTGTACAACGAACTTGACTCAATTTAATCTGCGATTTCAAGACAAATATAAAAGAAATTATGTATTGTTAAGACATAGCAGTATTCAGTTTAATTCATAACAGTTTTTGATAACTTAAGCAACAAAATGATTACATTTAAATATTTAGATTAAAGTCAAAATAAAAGTCTGTAATAGATAAAAAAATATCATATAAAAAGTTTGAATTATTTCTTATAATGTAATTTAGTATTTATAAATGTTATGAAAGAAATTTCAACATGAATAAACTTCTTTATAATTAGCATTTTCGATGGCTTTTCCTTCTCTTGAACACTGAAAATTATGGAACGTAGAAAGTGTAAGGCTTCACGAGCTTATCTTGTAAATAAAGTCAAGCATACATTTTCTTTTCAATAAATTAATTTTTATTTGGAATTATTTTTACTCCTCTATTTCAAATGGCACGAATCACTGGGTATATTGCATATATTCGATCTGATCACTAAAAGAGTCTTAATTTCCAAAGTTTAACGCCTCCAATTAATGAAAATAAAATCAATAACAAAAAAATAAAACTGAACTTTAATAATCACAAACATTTTTAAAAATACATTTGTTATAAATATAACTATTTAAAAAGAAATGATAGAGCAACTTCCTGTCCTTTAGCTAAATAGTTTTAAAAAAATTTATTCGCTAAAACACATACCCGTCAAATACTCATATTAGCAAATGTTTTAGTAATAAACAGGTGGGTGCGACGTAAGTATTAGATTGACAAAATCATTTGCACAATTTACGCGAGTTGCCGGGGTGGGAAACGAAACAGAACGTAAGTTCTAACATAACGGAAATCATTTTCTTTCGCAAGTTGACTCAGAAATCCTTCAACTAATATTAAAATAAAATCCTTTTCACAGAAATTTTTCAACTCATTCATTTTCCTTCTGTATTTGGATTTTTTCACGATAGTATAAAACGGATTCAAAACGTAAATAATAACAAATAAAAAATTCTAAGCACAGCAAATCACAAGGAGTGACAACTTTGCAAACAAGACGATTTATACTTGCAAATCCCTATCGAAAAATATTCAGGTGGACTCAATAGCAATAAAGATTGAAATTCGAAATCAGTGTGACATAGCGCACATTGGAGTTAAGAAAAGCGAGAAACATTTCGCTTCCATTTTTGCAAGAAGTTGGGGGGGGGGGTTGCCGGAAAAAAATACAAGTTGAAAGCAATCAAGAAAGGCTCATTGCAACGGTAAACATTTGCAAGCCCAAACCATTACCCAAATGGCAGGGGGAGGTGTGGCGATGACGAGGCTTATGTGTGGATGAAGAAAACTGGAAAGAACGCACATGGCAAGAGCAGTCAGTTGAGGAGGGATCGGTATTGCTTTCAGACGGCCAGACCGAAAATGCGAATCTTTGCGGAGAACTCACCTTCAAAGCCGAGATTAGTTTTTCAATAACAACCCGCGTGCATTTTGCTGTAGTAGTAAAGGGCTAAACTATTACTATGCTTCAGAGGAGAGCTATTTCATCCTGATTTAGAAACTGCAATAAGGGCGGGAATACGTAATACAGCCACAAAAACTATAAAGGCGAGAGGAGGGGGAAAAAAGTAGAGATATATTTCTGGGGTTTTGTGCTGAAAGTTTTTACTCGCACGCCTCGTTGGTGATGGAAAGACTCGAAAGCCAATACTTTCCAGAAAAAGAAAGTTTGATGTAAAAGAACGTCAAAATTCCAGAAAAGGTCAGGAAAAAAGCCTACAGGTGAAAGCTGTAAATTCAGCGAACAATTTTTTCTCTCACAAGGCCAAAAGTAAAAAATCATGAAATATGAAAGAACCTCACTACGTGTGCTCTCATGTCAATTTTAATCGCGACCGGGGCAGTTTAGAAAAGCCCCATTTTAAAGAATCTGCAGTGTGATCTTTCCCAATGCAGTTGCTATTATGTCATGATAGCATAAATGTTTCTTTTTCTGTATACCAAAACAAAATACGATTTGAAATAATTTCAAACAAATACCACAAAAAATTTTATTTTTGAATATTATTATTGTAACACCACAATGATTTATAAAATCAGATCTCAATTAATTAGTTGTTTGGTTATCGGAGGCCACTTTCCAATCACAAGGGCAAATTAGATCTCTCAAGACATATTCTTTGAAATAAATTCGGAAATGATACAAGCATCCGCATTCGAAATGGGAATCGATCCAAGAAATGAGACCAGAGCACTACATTAACTAGTATGTTAAACATGAAAATTGATGGTTAAATGGGAAGTAAAATTTAGAGTCGAAAGTATATATATATATATATATATATATATATATATATATATATATATATATATATATATATTACAGCTTCATAAAAAGTCTTAACTTCTAAGAATATTTTGTGAAAAGCATGAAAATCCTATGGACTTCTTAAGGTAAACGTAATAAAAAAGCCGCTTTGGACAATAAGCTTTAAAATCTTTTAAAAAAATGTAAAATAGATAATAAATTTTAAACTGCAAAAACTATGAAATCAAATATACAATTAAGCTATTTTATATCAAAAAAATTATCTAACAAGAAATAATTTTGAAACCATTTTCTGCGAAAATACGGCCGTTGCTAAATAATGTGATGTTAGGTTTCTGCTTTCTACATAAGTAATGGCCAGTATAAAGTATTCCGAGTTTTCAAAATTTCCCTTCTTGACATGTTTGAACACGATTCTTTACAATTTATAACGGAGCTCATCGTAAAGAAAGCGCGCCATAAATGCTCAAGATGTTCTTAAGCCATTCGCACACAATGAGCTCTCTCTCACACAAACTCTCTATTCAAATAATCTTGGCTTAATAATTTCTCTACTAAAATAAATATTTTTATTACATATAACTAAAATGTAAAAAATATTATCAGTATTTAAGTATTCTTTCAGAAAAATCGATCAACCATAAATCAAATATATATATATATATATATATATATATATATTTGATTTGAGGTTGATATATATATATATATATATATATATATATATATATATATATATATATATATATATATATATATATATATATATATATATACATATATATATATATATATATATATATATATGATGTCCCTGTTAATAATAATTTCGAAAAGGAATCTCTAATACATGGATATTATAATAGACAAGTAACTAAAAATCTTCCAAGAAAAGAGCGATTTCTTATGCATAATCAAAAACAAGAAGAAACCTCTTTAGTTTAATGCTAAACATGACGACAAAGAGAGAGCTATCAGGAACCATAAACACGCTCCAATGATATCCACCGCATCCCTCAATATATTCATTAATATTATAATAATTCATTAAAATAAAATATTTTTAAGAATATTCGTGATTAATGTCAAGTAGTAGTTGAACATAGATTTAAATAATCGTGTGAAGCAAAAAAATGCTAAGGTTCCGGAAAAAAAATACATAAATCGTATTAAGTACACATTTTAATTGTAGCGCAAATACTAAAAATATCTCTAAGCAAGCAGTCTTCATAGTTTAAAAAGGTTGAACAATATTTTCTGAACTCCTTTTTAATGAAAAAAGATAATATAGTTCAAAAGCAAATCACAAATATACAGTAAGCAAATAAAAGATTATATTTCATTTTTAATTACGAGCTACCAAAAAAATCCACTGCAATTTTCGCCATAGAACTATGGAAGAAGAAAAACACAAATCGTATGCCGAAGACACACACTACGAAGTAACATTCTTTTTTATAGAAATCACCGAACACAGGGTTACCGAGTTTAATTGCTTTCGATCGAGGGCAAGAATTCGATAACGGACTGATACAGAACATATGCCGCAGTAAGTCCTCCCCACTTGAAAATTTCATTAAAACCCGTCCTCGATTGGGTTCGATGAGGACATATTTGTATTACATCTTCTCAGGGGAAATGAAAAATGATTGCGAAACATTATTATCGCCAGAAGAGGGAAAAGAAAAATATTTTTGCGCCAAAAAGCACAAAGAGGAGCACTTTTAAGCCAATTGAAGGAATGCATAGAGACAGACGGAAAATTGGTCCTGTCCAATGCGCAGTTCGCTGAAAAACGATGCGATTCAGCGAAGAGAGGAGCTTTAATTTATACCAATGAACAATTTGCACAGTAGATACTTCCATTTTCTTCTTTCAGGTCCTCAGTTTAAGGTGGGAGTGGGAGCCAAAAGTCATTATCCCAGACTCAATGGAGAGAAAAGGAAATAAATTAAAAACTTGATGAAGAGATATTGTGTCCCACCCATTTAGATGGATTTAAAAAATAGATTCAGGGAAGCTTATTGCTTTTACCTAAAAAAAAAAAAAAAAAGGTTTGAAAAAGTCATGATTGATGTATTCAGAATATATTGTTGCTGATGCACTCGGAAAACGTTTAAAATAAGTTTCATCGCGGTTTCCATAGTTACAAAATTTACGCATTTTCTTCATAAAATAACTGTTAAGAAAATATTTTAGAACTAAAAGAATAGCCCGTTCATCGACCACAAATAAAAATTTCCATGACATAATAGAAATTTTAACTCACAAAAAATCTGTCTTTTTCTTTGTCCATTACAAACAATAAAAATAAATGATTATAAGTATCAGTTTATGATTATTTCACGATTCCTTTTTGTATGTGAAAAAATAAATTTTCTATACATATAATAAATTTTTAAAACTATCCACCACTTAAAAACAAAATGAACAGATGTAGAAAAAAAGAATTTATATATAAAAATCATCAAAATCTTTATCAATAGTATGCGAAAGTTATTCGCCATAAAAAATAATTCCAAAGACTATGGCATTATAGGAGAGATAGAACAAGGCAAACACAAAGCACTGTAGAAAATTAGATATTGATTGAAAATTAGAAAATTAGATATTGTAGAAAATTAGATAAAGTTATGTACGCAATACCATAGCAAATGACAATCTTGTAAACAAATAGTCGAAGCAAAAAATGAAACGCTGCTCAACTGCAGATTATTTCATTTGACAGCGGAAGGAATGTATCACAAACAAATTATCCAAAATAGGCTTTAGCACGTTTGTCTCTGACGTACGTAAGCAAATTGTATGCTTTCTGTTAACCTCAAAATGTCTCTGGGGACCAAAGAAAGTCGGCTGTTGAACACCAAGAATGAAGGTAAAATAATTAAAGTCAAGTTCTTGCTTATCTCAACTCAATTGGTGATATAATTAAGTATGTATGGGAAGAAAGGGGCACACTACTTACCCACGTGAAAGAAATATTGCATTACGGATGAGGTAAGGCTGGTATCAGTTAGAATCAGCGAAACTAGCATGATCCCTTGTTGAAAAATCCGATCTAACATATTTTAGAAACGCCAGCGATCTACCGTGCATGACCAGGACCTCTTCTTACAGACTTTGACTTGGAGGTTTCAGAAATATAACGACAATCACATAAGTCTGGCAGATAACATCAATACCGTAAAATAACTGTGCAATAATCTCAGTTGTTCGAGAAAATAACATGCACTATTAAATATATAGCATCATTTCACACAATACATTTTTGCCATTAACATGCAGTAAGTGTAATGACATTTTTGTGTTTACAATTTCAAACAACTTTTTTGATTTTTCTTATACCATTTCAAAAATTAAATTTTCATCAACTTTTGTATCTTTCCCTGTACATTATAATTACTTGCACATACATATCCTGATTCAATACATATACATTAGCTCTCGTTTCAACACTGTAGCATATTTTTCGTAGACAAGGAATCAAGAGTTTAACAGATATTTCCAAATGAAACACAATACATAATATTTTCTTTATTTTAATGTGAACGATGTTACTCATGTCACTACGTATGCTTACATTTAGTTAATCATGTTAAATATGTGTTATATTGTTGTTGTTACTTATCTCCTAGGCTCACCAGAGCTAAACCAGGTTTATGATTTAATTCATTCTTAAAAAGTCCAAAACCATGATTTTGTTTCTATATAGATCTAGTATAGAAAGACCCAGACAATCCAAAATATAATCAGGAGTCGCCTGTACTCTGCGACACGTAACGCAGATAGGAAAGGTCTTTTCCCCACTACTGTAACACTGAGATCTTCAATGTCCACTTTTAAATCTTGTAACGGCTGTCTAAACACTTCTGCTACACTGAGGGATGTTCTGGAAGGTACTGTCAGATCCTGTAGCCCTCAAAGAAAGTTCAGAGTAGGTTAAAGAATCAGGAGCGTATAAATGTTCCCAAAAACCCCCTTTAGCCATTAAGTCTGCTATTTCGTTGCCATGGATGTCTGTATGAGATGGTATCCATTGAAAAAAAACTTCTCGGAAGGACGAGAGATGCTTGAGGTTGTTAATTGCTATTAAATATGTACTAACGATATGAATAATACATGGGAAATTTCATGCAAATTCAACTTTTGTTGCAGCTGTTTTCATTATAAATTAATATCTTTTGAAATTGAACTTTTATTTTATAAAGGATATTGGAATAAGATAGTTGCATTATCTTTAAGCCAGAAAGAATAATCAGCTAGCAATTAAAATTACACAGACATCTTGATTGATTTGGTTTGTTTGTCACGAAACGATTTTTTGCTCACGGGGTCTAATCAGACTAAAACCTGTGGCTTAAAGTGGATTTCGAACTACAACAAACATCCAAGACCAATATGGGATTCAAACCTACGAACTGTTAACAGAAGGCTAGAGCGCTAACCATTCGGATACCAGCTCTGCAACTGGTACCTTGAATACATAGAAAGAAAGAGCATATCTTAGGTTATTGAACGACTTTTTAGATATTCAAAGACAAGCGTCTATTTTGAATTTGAATAAATTTTTCCTATATATGTATATAGATAGATATATTCCTGAAAGATAAAATAATTCAAATTAATATTTCTGCTTAAACTTCAACCAAGATACATAAGTCTATGATTTCAAACAATACCTATCCTTTATACGTTCGAATTTTAGCCATAATCATATTATTTAAATAATTTGAGTTTTGTATACATCCATGATTGCGATTTAAAATAATGTTCTAAATAAATTATCTGCTCATTTGCGTAACTCTCAAATATTCCCATACATAATTCACAATATTATCAAAAATAAGTTTATGCCCTATATTTTCTAAAAATCATCTATTTAGAAATCAGTTAACGCCTGCGTCAATCAATGATTTTCGCATTTTTAACGCTTGAAGAAATCGATTTGAGCTTCAAATATAATTGATGAGCAAGAACGATGGTATAAAAGAAACCATGTAACTATTACTCAGCTGTATTTTTTTTATTGATTGAGAAGCTTCAATTTAGACGGCATGATTTTAGTTAGCTAAAGATAGTATAAATGTTTCAACAAAATTTCTTGCCAACTAACTGGAATCAAAAATGCAAAGATTAAAATCGCATACATTAAAAAACAATAAAGTTATCAATAAAATTTAAAGAAAGTGACATATGGAAATCCACTTGGCATGTGAGAAAGACAAAATCCGCCATTCTTTAATTTAAAGTACCTCAAATGACTTCAGATAAAATATTTTACTAAAATAAATGATGTACTGAAAAACTAATTTAAAATTATAGGACAAAACACTTCTCAAATTTGGCAAAACATTTATTTCCTGCTTTTTTTAATAGAAATTTAAAAACGTATTTTTTTAAACAGTACATTTAAAAAAATGCACTTTTACACGTGAAATATCTTAGCACTTTAAATATATTAAACATACAAATACTATCTTAAAATTTTTAAAAAAATTACCACCTACTAAAGATACGAGCATACAAAAGATAACTTGTTACACTGAATGGACACTATCTTAAGAAAAGCATATTTACCTTTGCTCATTAACTACTTTACTTTCTCATTTCTTTAGTATCATGCTTCGAGGCATATTAAAAAAAGATGCATTTGTAGTTTCGTCAATCTTTAGTGTTGCCTGGTAAAAAAAAAATTCTTTTTTTCCAAAAAACTTCTTATCTTGCATTAAAGAAGAGTTTCATGCAAAGTTTTTCTCTCTTCAATTATGGGCTTTCCAAAGGAAAACCACTGCACAACGCTTATTTGCACTTCATGCATACATGGCTTCCTTTGGCTTTTCACAATTTCACTGCAGATAAGTAGAACTTCATGGACGAAGGAAGGTGAGAGGGTGAATGCAGAACTTCTTTTTCTTCTCTTCCCTTCATAAGCCATCCCTGCGTTAATGACCTGATGAAAATGTTGTTTTCCCTGCAGTAAACGGAGTGAGGAACTCCTACGGAAATGGGACTCGGGGAGGAATGAGGAGAAAAAAAAATCTTCAGGACTGCCAAAAATGCAATGATTTTCTTCCGGAATCTGTTTGAAGTTTCGGAAGTAGTTTCTGCATGTGGAGGCTTTTAAAGAAGTTACGCGTTTTATCGTTTCCAAGAGACTAATACTGGCGAAAATGGTGGTACTTAGGAGCAATGAACTATTAAAGGAAAATTGTTACAATGAATATAAAACATATAGTGTGCATTCCTCCTCGGAAGCACTGAAGAGTTAAACGTCGCACATATTTGGTAGGCTGCAAAGATGATGTGAAATGAATGCTTTATTAAAGGAGAATAGCAGCGTTCATGTACTGCGCTGATAATGTTTAATCAGTCAAAAACATTCTAAAAGCTTTTCACCTAATAAATGCAATGTTTACAGGAAATTAAACGAAAATAAATATTCTAGCGATCAAAGTACTTAGAGAGATCATATGCATTTATATTTAATAAAACTTTATAATTTCGATACTTGAAATAAAGCATAAATGCAATAAAAATATTATATTCACTGATGAAAGCTAAATTTTAATTTTTGCAAGCAACTTTTTAAAAAATATGAATTATAAATCAAAAGATTATATGTACATAAAATTATTGATTATCTATAAAGTGGTGTTATTTATTATAATTTAGTAAACAGTGATTCGCACTTATTTATTCTGAAACAATTTCAATTTATACTATATTTGGAGTTAGGATGACATTTTTTTTCCAAATTCAAAACCATAAATCTAAAATATGTTGTTTTTAAATTAATATATATATATATATATATATATATATATATATATATATATATATTACTATGATTTTGAATAGACACACAGCCTGCCGAAATGTTGGAGGTATGAAAAATGAAAAATGGTTCGATGATTTCAACTACAATACACAAATTTCGACTAACTTTCTCGGTTCTGTAAATGGTTTAATTAATTCCAGAATTCAACGTTATTTAAGCCCACTAAAAAAAGCAAATTCTTATAAATATCAAAAGGTAAGCTACAAAGAAGACCTAAAAAATAAAACAGCAAATTATCAATAATTTAGAACTAACAGACTTTAAATTTTACTAAAATTAATTGCTTAATCAAATCTTATATTTATGACAAGAAACTACTGAGAGATTGATAATGAAAAAATAGGAATATTTATTTCTAAAGCCACACGATGCTAAATGAATGTCAGTAATTTTATAATTAAATATTTTATTTATTCTTGAAACACTGAATTCTGAGTTTAATGTGGTTAAAGAAACAAAATTTAATTGTTTAAAGAAACATGATATTTTTCCTTTAATTACTTTGCTTTTATTCAGTTCGATATATAGAGTAGTTTCAATTATCGTATAAGTTATCTGCATCAGTTATAACAGCATTCTTTCCAGTAAATACAAATAAATCAAATAAAATAGTAATTGTATGTAATTAATAACCTTAATTACAGAACAGAATCAATAAAAAATATGCAAGATAAATCAATAATTACTGAATTCTGAAATGATAATATTAAATATTTGTGTGAGAGAACATCTTATTTAAATTTTAAAAGTTGCTTTAAATGACAATACAAACGAATTCTTAACAGAAAATATTTAGATAATCTTCCCGAAAATATCAATTAAAATAGACAACGATACCGATGCAATAAATATCAAAATTTAAAGATTAATGAAGATAAGAAGTTCAAAAGAAATGTTTTCACAAAATGATACGATTTTAAAAGAAAATCAATAGCTTTTTTTGATATTAACGTAATAATAAAACACTTTCAAGAAATAAATTTTTTGTCCCTTTATCATCTGTTTCTTTTTTTGAAGTGCTTTCAAATAAAAAAATAAATAATAAATGAGCAAATAATCACAGATTTTCCAGATTTGATTTCCGCTATTATAATAGTTTTCATAACACGTGAAAATTTGAGAAATCTCAGCCTACAGAAATTTCGATACGAAATAAATTGTACTTTTCCACCAAAAGAATAAATTTTAAAAAAAAGAAACAATGCAAGAGAAGTTGAGATAAAATAACAAATGTATGGGTTCACAAAAAATCTAAAGAAAAATTTCCATTTCATATTTAAAAATAGTAGATAATAAAATATTCTAACATACATTTATCGAGATGATTAATTTTAAAGTCTTAAATTTATCAACATGACTATCGATATGAAACATGTTCCATTCGAGCTACACAATAGAATAAATGCGTTGATAATAAACAAACGAGGCAAATATTTTCACGAAGGTAATACAAAATATGTAGTAGCTGCATTAAAGCAAGATAAAAATACACACATTTGTTTAGCAAAAATTATCCTCCCACATCAAGATGAGAGTAAATTGAAATATTTATCCTTGAATAAAACACACTACAATCTCCTTTTTCAGGTTCTCTGATAACACTGAACAATTTATCATGACTGCAACAAAACACCGATCATGATAGAAAATATTTTTGAAAAGAAAAAAAATAAAAGATTTTTTTTTTGTCGTTAGTGATCTTTTTTAATCATTTTTAATAGAAAAGAGGGAGACACGGTTTTTAATAAATAATGACACGAAGTTTTTATTTTCTTCAGACACATCTTAAATTTATCAACATAATTTCGCACCCGCGCAACAGATAAAGGGCATAATTTGAAGAAGGTGGAAAATTCACCTCCCTCTCCCTGACTTTTAATGATGGTTTTCCCGCCCACCGTTTCGGCGGCGTTAAAAATAACCGCTATAATCGCCAGCTCATCAATTCTTAGCGTTCCCTTGACGATGATATTCACAAACTGTAATTCTTATCTCCCTTTTTTCATCTTTTCGCTCCTCCGTCACTTTTCAGCGGTGAAAATTGCAGGAAACTCATTTAATTTTGAGCTTACCCTAAACTAACTTGAGGAAGTGAGGAAGGCGATTAAAAGGTGCGGAACTAACTCTGTTCATAACTTTTAACTGTAACGCATTGGTCTGTAGTTAAATTCTTTTACTCAAGATTATATATGTACCACACAATGATGCCAAAATATATATTAAACGATTGATAAATATAACTGAAACAACAGTACTCTTTTATTATCATTTAGTACACATGTATATAGTATATTTAGAATGAATGCGCAAATATATTTTATGACATAGATACTTAAAAATATGAATACTTAAGAAAGTATCAGCAACAAGACATTTTTCCTTGAATATTTACAAAGTATCTGTTTCAAGTTACTCAAGAAAGAATTGATATTTAAAATAATTTACTGATGTATTCGATTTCAATAAAGAGTCTAAATATTGAAAACAATTTATCCGTGCCTGTCAGTTACCACGGAAACAAGATACATTCCATTTTCGACAAGAGGGAAACAAAAGACACATTTTGTCTAACTGAAAGCCTTAAGAGTAATATATGGTAACAAATTCATTATCACCCTTAACTTTCATTTGAAAGGGACAACTCTTGTTACTATAGCAACCACCAGAAACCAGACAATATGGTGGAAAGTATTCTTGTGGCAGATAGTGAGAAACCAAGAAACTATTCAGATGAAGATCACACTATTCAACATATAGCAACGAGCTAAAATAATTGTAGAGTCAATATTTCAAAATATTCGAATTTAAACTATAACAAAAAAGGGGAAAACATGGGATTGATAATTGAATCTAACATAAAATACAGCAACAGCTCATTCTCTGTTATTTAAAATAAAACAGACAACTTTTACTAGAAGTAGAATGTTCATGTATTGTCAAGATGCTCATAACTTAAAATACAATTTTGCTTGCTAATACATTTTTTACAAGAAATTATTATAAAATGAAATTTTAAATTTGGTTTTAGACAAGTAATCCAACTGTGATAAATTTTACATATGATCATCAATATCTCAGTAATAAAGAAAACCGTTAAGACCGAAAATTTTTAGTAACTTGAAAAGTTTAGCTTCAAATTTCATTAACATTCTTATCTCAACTCTAGCGCAAATTTATGATTAAGTATCAAGATGTGTATGCGTCGGGTAATAATTAATAAACAAAAGAAAAATGTTAGTACATAAACTAAGGAAGTCATATTTGTAAAATTTACAGTTATTAAAATTAGAATTAAATGTAAAATGCTTACAGCTAGAAAACAATTTCAAGAATTAGAAAAATTTCGAAAGACAACATTCTAGGAAGATGTAACGAAGTAAGTTTAAGAAACACTATCGAATGAGATAGAATGACTTTTAAAATATTTTCATTTTAATCCTAAATTTCTAAAATATAAATTAAATGTAATATAAAAAATAATTTACAGAATCGATGAATTTGTTAAAAAGGTCTAACAGATATTGAGAATTCATTTAAAAAGTTAATTAACAATACTATTAGAATTAAAAAAAATAAAAGTGTAAAGCTAAATTGGGAATGAAATACAAACTATCATTTTCTTTTTTCATGGTAAAGAAAGAGAAAAAAATTATCCATAGTTTCCCAACTGCAGGGTATAATTAAGAAAGTGTCCTATAAACAGGAAAAACAATACAACTAAAAAAGCTTTTCTTTCATCAGTTATTTTTGGAAATGTATTTTTTAAACACAGAAGAAGACTGAAGACTGTGATAGCAAACAAAAATCCAAAATATCTAAGCTTGTTTGTCAGAAACACGAAAAAGTTAAACGAAAACTTCAACTATCATCAAAAGAAAAGGAGGTAAAAAGCATTGTTACAAGCAAAATACGAATCAGAATAAATAAAAAGAACAGAAGAATAAATAAATATAGATGCGTATTTCCGGTGGCAACAGCAGTGAAAAGTAGACGATAACAATCAGAAACGTTTACGAACACGAAGAGGAAACAAATCAACATTTTGTAAATTTTCATAGCTTGATGAGGTGCTATTTATTTTCCTTTGGCATTTTCAAGATAAGGCACGAACAGCAACGACGATAATAAATACAGATTTAAATTTCAGAATCCTTTTCGCCATTAGTTAGTAACAAAATTATTTAGTTTATATTGAAAACTTGAGAAACATACATGAAGGTTCATTCATATTTAAAATAACAAAACATAAAAAAGTTAAGATAACAAACAAATGTATAAAATATTTTTTTTTGTCAATATTGCTAATTGTATACAAAATAAGATTACAAGCAGTTACGAAAATTTATTCCATATAATATGATTTTTATAAATATACAATTCATGCTAAGTACTCAATACGTATCATTTAGAATTATTGTTTCAAAATGATTAGAATAGAATTGTAATGCTCAAGGTGTTATCTGATAGTTTCTTATGATCGCTAGTACCTTAATGGGGATTCACAAAGCATTACAAAAAATTCTTATTGACTTAACTTATTCTAATTTAATTTTAATTATCTTTAAAGGATATTAACGTGTTTGATAATAGAATTTTTATGAAACCCACTCCAACAAGCGATATGTAAATATTTTCTCTAATGCCGCATATACTTTCATGGCCAGCAAGCACATAATTTCATGAAAATCAATTAGTTTGGTCACTTCGAAATTTTCATTGGGCACTAACATCTCGAATTTCAGAGCTAATTGACTAGTTAATACGAAATAATATTTCCCTCAAATAATTATATTATCCATCTCAACATTCTGAGAGTTCACCAGACATTAGCCATTTAATGATTGCCTATTTTAGTCATTATTACAGACTAGTTTGCAGACAACATACACTATTTTCTTTATTAAACAGTACTGAAACTTAATATTTTTAATTAGCTCGACTGTTACAGATATTTGTGCAAACGACAAATCAGGAAAAACGTGCAAGTTGAGCATGCAATAAAAAGAACCAAATTTAAAGCGTTCATTAACTTCGATTTTATGAAACTATTTTTAAAAAATGAGGAACATAAACAAAGTATATTCCGCACAAAAATATTTCTCATTACTGAGAAGAAAAAGGCAAAATGGAAACACAAGAATCACGTTGCACAATACCCATTAATAAAAGGAATTATTTATATCTACATAAGCAACACATTTTAACACGTACTGAAACATTATACGCAATTTATCTGCCATCCTTGGCATCATCGATTTGCCCGAGATAATTGCACAATCGATCAAACAGAAGCATGGCAGAGGCAAGGAAACATAAGCCACGTACCAAACATAAGTGGGCATGGAGAATGGTGGTTGTGGCACAGTGGTCACGTGTAGTCATGGTTAATGCGTCCCAAAGGCGATGAAACAGCACTCAAGATGTGAACAAGAGCAGTCAGTCGGCGAAATGGACACTTAGATAACTCTTAACACCACAGGGCTGCGTCGGGGAGTACAGTAAAGACTGTCGTTTTCATTGGATTCATCAACAATGGGAGAAGAAAATGGGAAAACGCAATGTGTATAAGCGAAAGAAATGCCAGATTCTGTAAGAGTTATGATTTTGGGACAATATATCACCACTGTTACACCACTTTTGAAGCAATGTAAGAAGTTGTACCATTTAATACGCCGAGTATGAAAACAAAAGGCTCAAACAAACGGATTTGTTATATATCACTAGTTAATTTATTAACTAGTGATAGAGTTGTAGAACTTTTCACAACTAAAGACATTTATTAAGAAAAAACATTGTTTCAGCGTCGAAGAAAAAATCAACCAATAATTTGTTTTACTAAAATACTGACGAGTATTTTAAAAGAACGTAAGTCAAATTTACTTGAATACACAAAAAAATAAATAAATAATTAAATCCATCGTAATAATTATAATTGTAACTATGATGTGATTATTTCATTATTAATTACATCATAATAAATAATTAAATCTAGCATAAATCTAAAGACTTTTATAAAAAGAAAAATTATTTATTATGAAATAAATTTTTAAAAAATGAAATTAAATATTGTCTCATATTAATATGAAAGTAAACTTCCTTTTAAGAGAACTAAAATCTGCTATTGCACTTTGCAATTCTAACTTGCAGAAAAATCTTTCTACTAAATAGAAAAGCACATAATTTATTAGTTAAATTGTTACATGAAATATTTTCTTCACTCATATTAAGAATGAAAAAACAACGGAGATTTTTTTTAATATTTTTTTCAAATTTCATTTTAAAAGTTATCACTATCAGTAAGTAAATTGCCCCTTATAGATAATCCACAATTTTCAAATAGAAGGTTTTAAAAGCAAAACTTTTAAGAAATATTATAAATATCTCAAATTTTTTTTAAAAAAAAGATAGCATGAATTATAAAATATTTTGAATCTCAAAATGTTTACATAAAACCCACGATGTAAGGAAGCAAGTGTTTAATATTAATCACTTTCAATTAAAAACTATAATTTAAAATTACACTGAAAAAATACTTAAAATATATGTAGTTTTTAGACAACATTTTAAATAACGTCAGTAAAATACCTTTCTTTTTTTACTGAAACTATTCTCTAAGTGAAAATTTTCTAACTTTTTAAAAGCAAAATAATCAAAGACCAAGAATAATAGAAGTTTCTCCAACATCATGATCTCGTAGTAGATAACCGAATAGCCAAAAATTATTAGAATAAATAAAAGGAATTCACTAATTAAGCAAAGTGAATAACTAAGTACTAATTTGTCTAAATATGTTTATTGAACAAAAGAAAAGGCAGATCAATTAGAAATGTTAGAATAAATAACAAATGGATTTGAAATTATTTTGCAGAATCAATAAATTTTTTGAATTTAATACGAAGTTTTCACCTTAAATAAAATCGCTATTTAAAAATATTGGGAACCATTGCAACATTGAATGAAATTTTTAAAAAATCAAATAAAAATGGACATTTCAATAGTCTTTAAACATGTTGAAACTGGTTACGTTTAATAGGGACTTGTGATGATTTAAGTCAGATCAGTAAAGCGCAACATCTAAATTAGTTTCACAACCGCAAATCTGACATCAATAGTAGAATATAAGTATACGTCGCAGATTCTGGTAAACAGATTGTGCTGCTTTTATTGCTTATTACCTTTATAATTAAATAGTTTTAATATGAAATACTTTTTTTTTAACCTTAATGTAATAGTGTATAGAAATTCTTATAAAACATTCGTTAAGACATATAAATGTATTTTGCATCGTATTCATACCTAAAAAAATTAATCTGAAACAACTTTTTTCCTTAAACTCTACACATCCGATGATGGGAGGAAAAAAAAACAATATATACGTTGAGACACCAGTACATGCAGTGTGGAAGGTATTTTGGGGCAATTTACATCAAGAAAAATGAATTATTACAAATATAACCTTACAGTGTGTTTCTTTTACAGGCGTCAAACTGTATTGTTCAATCAATAGCTGTCGGCACACCACAAGAAAACAATAAGAGTGTATCTTCTCGGCCTATACCAGACTACAAACGTTATTTACAGCCGCAAAGGAGGATTCGGTTTTATCTCTCCAACACAAAGACGCCCGTAACATAGCAGCGAAGTCAAGGCTCGAGAAATATAACGACAAAAGAAACTGGGAATCAATGATAAATTTGGTGGAAAATGGAATAAAACCAAAGTTTTCCTTCATCGAAAGGGTGGGGGAGAGAAGGAAAAGATAACAGAGCACCCTTTCATAAATAGTAACCAGTCTTTTGTTTCGGTCAGAATTTTTTTTTTAAATGAGAAATAAACAAAAGGCTGGTGAAAGTAACTAGTCGTAAATAATTCAGAGCCCATTTTAACAAAAAAAAATTGCATTCAAAATTTTTATATTCTTTAGCAGATGTTGTTTTTCCATATCAGCAGAGCTTTATGTGTGATTTACGACGCCCCCCACTATTTGTGTCTTCTTAAAGTGATAGAAAGAAAATTTATGCCCAATCGCTTAGTCTTCTTCCTTCTGAGAACTTCGGGAGAATCTGAGCTCATTTGAGGAGGATGAAGAAGAAAAGGCGGCACCTTGGCCATTAACCGACCAACAACGTAACTTTACTCATAAGAGGTGAAAAAAATAAAAACTGATCATTATTTTTAGGGGCTTCAGGGAATGGGTTAATTTTTAACCATTTAATCCCTAACAATGATGCAAAAATGAAAAATGACGATGGAATTGCAATTTTAATGGCAGTAAACACAGAAAAATAAAATTTATAGGAGATACATAATTAAAAAGTTTTATTTCTAACATTAATTTTGTAGATTTTACTATTCATCATGGGACATCTTTCTTTCCAAAATAATTTAGAAGAGAAACATTTGGGTGATAATAGCTTGAAATGATTTAATTGAAATTTTCAAAAGACACAAATTTCCGAAATCATGAATCAGAGGGACATTATTGCAAAATGGTTAATTTTTAACCCTTTAATTTTCTAACAAAGAAAAAAAGCAATTATATGAATAGTAATTTCAATGACAAATAAATATAATAATTTTATAGCTTTTATAATTTAATTTAACTGATTTTCATAGCATAAGTTTTGTTTTTAATTTATATCGTAGAGGGAATATCTTTCGCTCCAAGATTATATACGGCGATGTAGTCAAGAATTATAATTTTTGCGAACAATATAACTATATTGGAATATTTGCAAAAATTTGGTGAAGAATTTGTAGGATGGCATCTTGATATGTCCTCAACTGATGTTTTTTAAATATAAATTTCAAAAACATGAATCGTAGGGCCCAAAATCTTGTTCTAAATATTTAATCACTAATAATGTGAAAAATATCATTGGTAGAAGTTGAAAGTCTGATTACACAAATGTGTAAAAATTAAAAATACAAAAGACATATAATTTGCATTTTTACCATCAATTTTAACTTAGACCAAGGGACAATTTTTTTCCCTCAAAATCACTTATAACGGTGACATGTTTTAACAACTGAGTAACTAGATCACATTGAATGAAGTTTTCTCTCTCTCTCTGAAAATAAATGCTAACATTTAAACATAAGACCGAAAATATATATAAATGTGGATGCATTTTAACAATTTGATCTCTAATAATAATATCATATAGAAGAAAAACAATGTCTGATTTTGTCTAGGATAAAATAAAACAACGGATGGTTTTGTGGCGAGAAAGAAATTGCTTTAATGACACATTTGGTACATATGTTTCAGTGAAAAATGATGTACGTCTTTACAAGAGAAATTATATGCACTTAAAATAATCAATATTTATTAAAAATTAGGAATTTCACGTGATTATATAGATACATACCCTGAAAGATATAACACTTTAAAATAACAATCTGGAATACAGGGACTATGAAATATCAATGCCGCATACATTTCTGGTTTAATCCGAATTCGATTTACACTATTTGGGAATATTATAATAAAGAAAAAAAACCTTTCAAATATAGATAGTTTGTTGACATTCCTTCAAAATGAATGCAGTTTTACTACGTTTATCGTAGTACGAGAATAAATTTCAAATGTTATATTTACAATCGGTTTATTATAATTTTTTACTGACATGAAACTAAAAAAAATAGACATTAGATGCATATATAGCAACTTTTAAAGGAAAAATACAATGTGAATTATGTTGAAAATCCTTATTAATTAAAATAACCCATTTTATAAAAAGTTTTACAAATTATAAGTAAATAAGAGAGTTTTTGCCGTTTTCACATTGCCGTATAAAGGACTGAGAATAATTATGCAAATTAGTGCATGAAGTGGTTGAGACACCGGTCAGTCGAGAGTAGGAATATCAGTCGTTATAAAATCAAGTCCACCACCACATTCATCAATCGTAGCTCGTACAGTAGCTAAGGGAAATAGACATGTCGAAGGAGCTCGTTCAGTGTCATTTGCTTTATGACATTAAAGTGGTCTTACCAATTGCTGCATCAAGTCACCAAATATGTCAAGCGTTTGGAAATAGTGCTGTGAATGAACGTACGGAAAGGCATTGGTTTGACAAATTCAAATCGGGAGATTTATTTCTCTGTGATAAAGCTGGTGTCTGGTGGATTAGTCATCAAGCAACTCGCTATGAGCTGCTACCAGCGGGCCAAACGGCCACTGCGGACCTGTATTCGCAGCAACTGAAACGTGTGCAACAAGCATTGTAACAGAAGGAACGAGCACTGGTTAATCGCAATGGTATACCGTTCTTTTCCGATAACGCGAGGCCGCATGTCACAAGAGTGGCCAGGAATGCCAAACAGCGTCTTGTTTGGGAGACTTTGTGCCCTCCTCCTTACTCACTTCATCTTGCGCTATCACTTAGCGACTCTTCTATTACCTGGTGGAAAATCCTTCATCAACGAAACAGACTTGCTCTAAGTACTCACGGGCTTCTTTGCATTCAAAACCCCCGAGTCTTACGGCAAGGGGATTGCACAACTGGAGACACGCTGGCAAAAGGCGCTGGATGCTGATGGTGATTATTTCGAGGAATAACGATAGGCTACACTTTCTGTAGATCATGATTTTTTTACGTCATTAAAAACAGCAAGAACTTTCTTTTTTACCTTATTCTAAAGCTAAATCATTAAAAACATTCATTCAAATGAATAAAAAATGTAATTCTAAAAAATTTTTTGATAAATTCTGTCTTTTATTTTTTAAATTAATTAAATTTTAATTCGTTTATCTGTGTCGTTGTAAAGTTACTTTTACATGGCAGACTCTTTTGACCGGAGCCTACAAAGTTAAAATGGATTTCAAATAAAAATTAAAATTGTGATACGACTAATATTAGTAAATTGAAAGTTAGGACTAATCTTTGGTGCAATCGAGTTTCACTTCTAGTTCTTACTAAATTCTTTATTTCGAACTCATAAAATTCGAAAAAACAAAAAATAATTTAAAAAGTAAAATTTTCCGAAGAAATTTTCAGTAGCATGAATCGATTCCTCACAAAAAAGTATATGCATAAGAAAATATCTTTAATAACAAAATAAAACTTTAAACTCCATCGCATTAACCAGTTATAAATTGCGGACAGTAAACGCGTGGTAGATAAAAAAAATTCTCACTTGAAGTATGAAAAAACTGGAAATGTGCAAAAAAATCTCTCGTTAAAATCACACGGCGACAGAAGTTCGGCAGCTTGATATTGCCAAAGACAAGTTTAAAATAAAAATTAAACTAATTCCTTTCTAATATACATGACAAGAAAACGATCCATTATAAGCTTGTCACAAATATTCGTAAGTTTTCAGCAACATATATCAAAATTTCACTGTTGGCGCTTTCATATAAAAATAAAAGCAGCGTCAATTACCGCAGGAAGGACAGAAATTACAATAATGATATGCAGAAAGTAAAGTAATTTGCATTCTCTTTTAAGAATTTTGTAGACAGGACATTAATGCCTGCTAATTTTCGCAAGCCTCTACAAAGCTTAAAACTCTTGGCGATGTTTTAACGTGAGAGAACTTTAAACGAAATTAAACTCGCAAAGAGACTGTTGTTTATAAAAACGCAATTTAAATTACTTTGGTCAACTTTTGAGAAAATTCGATGGTAATAATTTATCTAAAAATATGGTAAAATTTATTTCAAGAAAGAAATCGACGCACCATGTCCTCGAAGTTAATAAAAGTAAGGTTAAGAAAAATATATCAAGAGCTACTTTAAAAATGTGATCCATATAAATTAAGAGAAATATTATACATTACTTTTAAATTTTTAATTCCAACAACTCATACATTTTAATAATTAAAGATGCTATTATTTTAGAGAAAAAAATCCAGAATCTCATTTTGTTTACATACATAATGAAATTAGACAAACGATGAAAAGGAGAATTCAGCTTTGAAAATAATATTTTTTTTTTCAACGGCGGGCACTTGAGTGACAAACCCAATGCCACAACAAGGCTAGAAACTTCTATTCATCTGTCGTTACCCAGCAGGCACCTGTGAACCAAGTCACGGAAGCGAGTAGCTTTGCCCCGCGCCATACCACCACAAACCCGTTTATATGATGGGCCACATTCATACATCAACACAGAAACACAGAGAGATAGAAACATCCATGCCCGAACCGGTATTCTAACCCGGAACTCACAGCTCAGGAGTCAGAAGCGCTAACCACTCAGCCATCGCTTTACGCTTTCAAAATAAGCTCCGTGAAAATCCATAAATATTTCGACAGTGAAACAAAAATAGTTCGATAATATCTTCTCTCATTACTCAAAATATTGTGTTATTTCAGACTACTTTTAATAACATCCCTATATGTTTAACAGCTTAATCAAATTTATTTAATGAAGATTAAAGATATAAATAAATTAAAGATATCCGGAATTAACGCTGGCGTTACCAAAATCAAATTCTTGGCGCAGCATGTCCATTTGTGGATCTTGCGCCATAAAACTCAACCAACCAACTAACGCTGGCGTTATTCCTGTCGAATGAAACACATCCAACACTTGCAATTTTTCCAATCATTCGTATTATAAAAAAGCTGCAGCAGAATTACACTAGTTTATATATATATATATATATATATATATATATATATATATATATATAAACTGTTACCATTTTGCAATTGAATAACTAATTGCTGAAAGGTTATCACAATCATCACCCAGTTTGCCGAGCTGGCAGCCG
Source organism: Latrodectus hesperus (assembly GCA_037975125.1). Taxonomy (NCBI): domain Eukaryota; kingdom Metazoa; phylum Arthropoda; class Arachnida; order Araneae; family Theridiidae; genus Latrodectus; species Latrodectus hesperus. The sequence continues at coordinate 47,696,631 of CM075856.1, forward strand.
AATGGTTAGCGCTCTTGCCTTCGGTTCAACAGTTCGTGGGTTCGAATCCCACCTTGGGCATGGATGTTTGTAGTGGTTCGGAATCCACTTTAAACTGTAGGTTCCGGTCTAACTAGCCCTCGTGTGCAAAAAATGACCGTTGAGCGACAAACCAATCAATCACCCAGTTGATTGAAGGTTGATCAAATGTTGATTTTTTATATGTTTAGAATACATAATCATTATTTTTCTCTATATAATTCACATACATAATATTTATATTATGTATGTACGTAATATTCTATGTATATTATGTATGTGAATGATTTCATTTAATGATGGAAATCATTGCTTCCAACTAATTTGCATTCATACAATTTGCTGAAAATGGTGTACTCTTGATTGCATATATTTTCTAAAATGTTAACTATATAAAAATTAATGGTAAGTATGCTCACATTGTTCTTAAGGCCACTGTCTACTTGTACTTATTAGACGCAAGTACTAAGCTATCAAGTTCGCCATTTACCATGAAATTTCATCTTTCTTTGATAGAAAACAAACATTTCTCCTCACACTTTTAGCTTAAGACAATATTCTTTGAATTTCCTTGATATTGATAATCATGATACTGTGGACTCTCTCCTTTCACTACTGCAGGGATTTATCATAAAAAGCTGCGCTTGCTCACATCCCAAATTTTAAAGATAATTTTAAACTCACTTTTGAAACAAGATCTTTTAGGTTTTCAAATAAAAGTACATTCGAAAAACTGCACTCAATAGGAACATGCTATGAATAATACATCTAAGTACTTTAAAAATTCAATATCAACACTTCACTTTAAGTTATTTAAAAAAATGAGTAGAAATATAAAAACTTTTGGATATATTTATGAAACTAAAAATCTCTTGTAACGTAGCAATCATTACTTTTTTATAAGAAAAAAAAGGATGAAATATCACATCAAAAATTTTCCTGAAGTTAACGGTTACAAACCTCTCAACCGGAACTTCATAGAATATGCATGAATGCCAAACTTCAGTTTGCCTCCCGGGAGTTAATATTGTAACTACAATAAAGCACGTCTCAATGGTATAAATTTACCACCCCCAACACACATTTTCAAAATAAATGTGAAACAAGTAATTCGACACTATAATTGAAATATTTTAGGCTAATCGCAGGGCATCGTGTTCTTCTTACCCTCTCAATATGCAAAAGAACGCAGGGGAAAAAAAAGGAAAAATTACTATATTACATAAATACAATACTCCCCAAATACAGTAAGAAATATCATGTCACCTTTCCAAAAAATTTCAAACTCTATTTTGAATTGCAAATTGAAATCAGGAGTTTAAAAGTACAGAAACTTGGTACCTTCCCTACTGGTAACTGTAACTAAAGAAGGGAAGGGGCGTCGAAAATTATATTCAGGTAGCAAAAACTTACGCATTCTTTTTTCTTTTCTTTCTCCTAAGAAAATTCAAGATGAGTTTAAAAACGATTATAGAGAATCTTAACTCAGAATAGAAAGAAGTCGACATACGGTGGATCGTGTTAAGCGCGAAAGCCTTAAAAATAAGACCCTAGGCCATTTTCTGCACCAGCACAAGTATCCAATTTCTCGCATTCACTTTGCCATTTAGACCACGTCTTTTTCAACTAGACTCGTCAGGATTCCGGTGCAAATCTAATTGTGGGAGTTAAGCAAAGAAAAAAATAGCAGACCAAAAATAAAATAGGTGGGAAGTGCACGTTTTGGTTACACAAAATAAAGAAGTCGGTCTTTAAGAGAATGTTCATTTATATATTGAGTAAATTAATTATTTACGATAAAATACTTTACATACAGAAACTTGTATGTATCTTACATACAGAAACTTGTATGTTCGTTTGGCATTAACTTTATTATATGGTTTTAGAAATACAATGATACTTGTTATAAAATTCATCCTATCAGATGTAAATGAGCAATGTCTTCCCATTAATGATTTGTTTCGTTTAGCATTCAACGATCTTTTTTTTTTACATATGAGGGCTTAATTATAGAGTTATTTAAATAATTAATTTAAATAATGAGTTGCAAACTCCAGCAACATTCAACTTAAGAGTGAGTGTCGAAACTAGAACTGATATAGTACTTTTGATGAGAATTCCAAATCAAAAAATGTTTTGTAAATGTTTCAGAAATTATTTGTTCATATCATAATTCACGTTCATGAAAATACTAAGTAAATAGATTTCAAATATTTTTATACTAGCAATAGTATAAAATCAAGAGACTCATCAGAAATATAACCGTGCATTAAGAACAATCATAGTATTAAACCGCACAATTTTTTTCAATTGTTTTCTTTCATTAACCTTTTTCTAAAAGTATAACGATGCAATTAAAAAGCTGTTCACGGTTGAATAAAGTCTTTCTCACGGCTACAGTTATCTACATACATACATATACATGTGTGGAGAGACCCTGAACTATAAGATACTCCCTCATTTCTGCAATTTTAAAACATTAAATTTATTTCAAAATTTATAAATACAAAAATTTTATTACCAATTATAAGCAATCATATATATAGCAAGGAATTTTTAAAGATATTGTGTTTTTATAAAAATAATTCCTAAGAATATCAACTTTTTTACTATCAACAAATTTTTAAATTAACGATAGCTTTATTTTAACTTATTTATTACAGGAATCGATGAAAAATGGACTGAAGGCATTCCACATAAATATTTGCATAAAGCAAATTTTCAAACATTTAAATTATATTACGAGAGAGATAAGAGAGAAAAACCTACCCTTTTGCCCTACCTTCAAAAAGCCAAGAAAATAAGAGGAAGCAGCTGAAATTTATATCTATTCAAAACATGTTTATTTTTAAACTGGTGTGCAAATAGCAATGATGTTGGGATTTGCAGCCATGGAAACCGAATTTGAAACTGTGTGTGGATTTGAAAAAGTGGTTAAGCGGAAATTTACTTTATATGGTGCAATGCAAAGCGAATAAGCATCTGCCAATAAACATTTGATTGACAAATGGTCAATCTAAGTTATCCAGACTAGGTTACCCACTAGTTATTTCGTTAGATATCGATCGCCTCTAAAAATATCGAGATAAATTTAGTCAAAGAGGACTGTTTTCACAGCTTAAAAATCAGCACAAGTCGTATAAAGTTCTAATCAGTAAACAAATGAAAATTACTTTCCATGAATTAGAGGGGATGGTAAAAAGATTTTCCATGTTTCTTTTCTCGCATCACATAAACATGCTCTTTCATTTATTAACAAAAATTTCTTATTCAAGCTTTTCACCATGTCTTAGAATCACGCCCGGCGTAGAGAATTAAAGGAATTCTGCACACAGATACATACATGTAAACACATTCGCACATTCCCCCCCTCCTGAAATTTTCGAAATTTCCTCGGTTGAGGAAATGCTAGAGAAATAACGACTAGATTTTTTTAAAAATATGAACTATTTTTTCTCAACAAACGGTATTTTACGAAATTTATACGTAGTTTAGTACCGAAGAAATTCTAGACAAAATGAAAAATAGAGTTGATCTGAAAACAACTATTAAATTGTTCACGACCATATGTTAAAAAAGTCCTTCTATTACATTACGTTTTCGAATTCGTTTTAAGCAAATGAAAATCACGAAAACAGAGCCTTTTACAAAAATCCACAAATGAAGCTCCCCCGCACAACATATCTATTTTTATAAATTTTTCACGGAAATCATCAGCAAAGCATATCTGGTTTTCAAAATAAGCTTGTTCCACAGCCTCACATCTCATAAGCTTATTTCATAGTCCAAAAAACATTTATAAAAAAACACTATTGTAATTAACCGCATAAAAATGGGAATAAAAAATACCGCATGAATACAAACATAACTGTATTAAAAGACATTATTAGTTATAATGCAGAGACAGAAAGAATAGTCTTATTTTTTAAATTATGATTTAATCATTTTATTTCATTAAGATTCGAAAAAGCAAATTAATTAATAAATAATATTCGAAATTAATAATCCCACCTGGATAAAAGTTTTGAATATCTAACTATAGAAGTTAAGTGTCACCGCAAAAAGCAGCACATTCCCCAGAAAATAACAGTGAAAAGGACTTACTTTGTCATCATAGAATCCCTTGTCGTCTGTCCTCTGGGCTCCAAGCAACCTGTCCGTTTCCTGATCGGTATCACAGTCTTCTGGAACAAAGGTAAAATGTCACACAAAAATCACCACTAACATAATTAATAATGAGAAATAAATAACAAGAACCCTAGTCCAAAATCGAATATCAAAAATTTTTTCTCCAGTTACACGAACACTTACTTGTTTGTTAACGAAAGCAATACATTTAATTGAAAAGGAAATAATAAAGAAACTTTCATTAAGTTAATGATATATCGTCGAAATAAGGTAAGAAATTAATTAGCCGATAAAAAAATACATTATACAAGGAAGCTTATTATTTTCAGAATCAATTTCAAGCAACAAAAGAATTTAACTCTCGACTTTAATAACAAGCAGAAATATTTCCCAAACTTTTACTACGATAAAATATTTTTTAGGTTTTTATAATTTCAATTTTATTGCTAATATATTTTATATAAGTGAAAGAAATAATACATAAAACATTTATAAAATTTATTTATAATAATCACAGAAAATCCTCATACACTTCTATTTTCATAAACTTTTAATTGACAATTATTTTAATCTTTTGAAACAACACAGAGCTGAATAAATTTAATAATGAAGCAAAAATATTTTTGTACTTCTGCGTCACAATATGATTCAGCTTCATTTGCTTCATACACATTCAGCTTCATTTTGTTGTAATAAGGTAGCTGGCACAATCCATATAGTAAAATTTGGTTTTCATACAACTTTTAATGATTCGAACAAAATTAATATTTCATTGACTAATATTTCATCATTTGCAAATAATGAGAATGGCCAGAAATTTTCATCATTAGATTTAGATTTACTCTAATGTTTAGGCTTCTTAAAGCGTAAAAAATGTATGCAAAAAATTTAAACGCTACTAAATTTCGATATAGTTTTTAATTAAAATTTTTAGCAAAAGACATATGCTTTGTTTATCAATTAGAAAGTGGAAATTAATAAGTGGAACAAACGCTTTTCATTCATTTTGTGTTTAAATAATTATTTCAGTTGAAAAAATGCTAATTTCAAATGTTAAAGAAAAAAGTTTAAAATCAGTAATGGTCGAAGCTCTTATAAAAAGACTACTTTATTCATTATTTAATTCAATGAAAAATGATTGATCTATTATTTTTAAAAAAACAAAAAAATAAATATATAAAATACTCCTGTGATAGATTCCTTAAGATTGTTTACAGCTGAAGAGATTTTGTGAATCATAATTTGATTAACTTTCAGAAAATATTAAGAGCAAAGAGCTTTTAAAAATTACATACAAGAACCTGAAAATACCTTAATAACGGCACCATGCACTACAAAATTGAATTCAATTAAAAAAAGTCCATTAACCTTCATTCTATAATATGGAATTTAAAAGTTCTCTAAAATTTATGTTAAGTAACTAGTTTATAGATCAAATGATTGATATTAAATAATAAATTATACGTGAAATAAATGTTAAATTATTTTATCACAAGAACAGTAATTTACGAAGCTTTGTAAAATCCCATATAGAACACACACCACTTACATCAATTTAAATATGTAATATTTAATGAAAATAAATAATTTAAATATGTAATATATAATGAAAAAAAATAAATTTTAATCATGCCTAATTTAGTTAATCTACAAATAAACATATTTCACAAATTAACTATTTGGTAGAAAGTTATACGCAAAATAAAATGACAACTTTATAATGATTTGGAACAATTAGTAAATAATAAATACAACTGCCAAGGTTTCGCTTTGCTTGTCGCTCAACTTTCATTTTTTGCACACTAGAGCTAATTACAGCGAGACTAAAAATTTAAAGTGGATTTTGAACCACTACAAACATTCATGTCCAAAGTGGTATTGGAACCCACGCACTGTTGCACCAAAGACCGATGCGGTAAGTGTTCGGCACAATCTACAAAGATTATTTCAGACCATATATATTGTTTGGTAAGAAATTAAAAATAGTGAAAAACTTCGCGCACAATCTTTCAGCACTAATAAAATAATTAATATTTAAATATTAAACTAATTCAAAAAATTTTAAATAAATAAGTGTATATAAGAAAGTCTTTAGATGATTTTCATTAGATACTCTAAAGGAAAAGCAAAGTAAAAAGTTCACCATTCAAAGAATGTTGTAACCATTTTCTAGCAAATACATTCTAGAGTGATTCTAAAAATTCTAACTGCTTTCTAACCATCTTCCAATGCATTTCATCGGTAAAATGCGAATAACTATTCTTCACAAACTTTTGCAAACTTGAAAAGTTATTCACTGGTTCAGAAAAATTTATTTTCTGAGAAATTTTTATTCAGACTTATACACACGAATATCTTTAAAATGCTATGTACCATCCTTTTAAAAGTATGAGATGTTTACACATGGTATTAAGCGGAAAAATTTGGAAGTTTTTCTAGAATGTTACTTTGTAAAATATATTAATATGAATAACTAAAAAGGATGTAAAACATTCTCAATAAAATAAATAATTCAGAAATAAACTATAGATACTGATTTATTTTAATAGAAAATCACACACAAATTTAACAAAACGTAATCTATAGAAAAATTAAAATGAAGCAAAATCCACAAAACTTCATTTCTTAATATGAATGGTGAGGGTTTATAACTTGTCTTCTTACATAAATTTCGATTTTAAATATATCTACTTTAAACTTGGAGCAAAATTAAAGTAATGAAAAACATATCGATGAACTAACCATATGTATTTAAATGGTTAATAAAAAAACATAAATTTAAAACAAACACCAAAGTTATTTTAGGAGAAAGCTTCAGTATTTTCAAATACGAAAAAAATAAATCAATAAGGCAAATTAGATATACCTATTACTGATCACTTTGCCATATAGCAATAAACTAATTTTAGATAAAAATTAGTTTAAATTATGAGCATGAAATAAAAGCACAGAAAAACCATAAAATCTAAAAATTGATGGTCAATCTAGCAAGGTTTAATATTTTGCTATGTTATTCATTTTATGATCTACAGCCTTTTTTTGCTTACGAGAAATTATTCGATCATTGTTTAAAGATGATACCTACGATATAAAAGGTGAATTCTGAATTATTACAGCCATCCACACGTAGCCCTCGAATAAATGAACTGTTGAACGATTTGACATAGAACAAAATATTCACATAATAATTTTGAATGCTAGCTTAAATCATTTTTGAGATGTTTTTTATTACATTTTTCGGAATAGAAATAGCCAAAAATCTCAAAATATGAAGAGCTGCATTTAGTATAACAAAACTCTTTATTCTTTTCAATTAAATCACAAGTAAGAGCTCTTAAATTGTAGCAGAAAAAACAACAATATTCTCCACTTGCATAAAAAAAATCTATTTTTTATTTTTCAATATAATGTTAGAGTTTTTTAAATCTGCCATATTACATTAATATTGTGTGTGATACCTTTTCCACCCTTTTTTCAAAATATATAACCACAAGTTTATGGACATTTCATATAATTGATCAAAATCCTCTTTGTTTGCATATCAGTAAAGAATATTTTTAAGGCTAAAACATTTAATTTACCACTAATATTTCTGAACAGTATTTTTAATCTAAAAATATAGATATCATATAATAAATTTATACATAACTATATTTAAATTTGAAAATTTCAATCTTTATACAGACCCCAAAGACAAATGTGACTAAGGGTTACTTTCTACTGAAAGATATAAAGCTCATTATTAAAATACTTTTATAAACGTTTGTAATGCTATGATTTTGTGCATTGCATTAAATGAAAAATTAATGTTCCAAGCTTTTATTTCTGAGAATTTTAGCTTAATAAGAATGTAGTACAAATATTTCCTTTTGAATTTAAGAAACTTATATCATTATCCTTGATTACCGGGAAAAAACTTTAAAATGTTTGATATATCTAAGAACAAAACAATGATTTATCTTCCAAAACTTTATTAAATGAAGCAATTTACATTAAAAAACTCATATTCTTAAAATACTGCAGCAGTATCGAGTAATTTCAGATACAGTTTAAGTTAAATTAGAATTACACTAATTTTTTTCTTAATATTATCCATTAAGAATTTAATTTGCAAAATCAATAAATCTATAAAGTCTGCATATGCATAAAAACTTGTAATTTTTGCTATAAGAGACACGTTTAATAATTGGAAAATAAAAATATTAATAAAAAAGAAATGCGAATGTTTATATTTGGATAGATATTCAACAAAATGGAAACACTAAATACATTTATTTCATAAATTTTTTAGCAAAGGATTTTGTAATTATGTCTTTGACATAATTACAAAATCCTTTGCTAACAAATTTGTGAGTGAATTACATAATTTAGATTTTTTTGCTAAAAAATTTTTTGAGTGAAATACATAATTTAGACTCACATTTTATTTTAAATTACGCGCATTTAAAGAAAAATTTGCAAGATACAACACAAATTCCGAATTTCATCAAAAAACATGTTTGTTAAGTATAATTTTCAATAAAAATGATAAAAACACATTCTAATTTCTAATAAGTATTCTAAGTGCTTTCATTAACGTTACAAAACCATTCAGCATAATTTACGAAGAAAATATTCAATTAAGAACCAGACCTGTTAAAATAAACAAAAAAAATTATTCCTTTTTTTCGAAAGCACAAAGGAAAAAAAAAACCCAAATACGCAAAATGAAAAGATACAAACGTAAAACAAATTATATTAAGCAATAGGAATTTAATGCAAAGGAAAATGTCATTATCACCTTGTTTTCCGCAATTAAACCAATTTAAATCAAGACAACATTTCTGCTTAGCAATGCCATTGAAAGAGAAAAATAGTTATCTGTACAGAACTGCGGTTAAAAGAAGATTTTTTTTTTCCTTGCACAGATCAAATTAACTTTGAATATGCGGTTAGAATACAGAGCCTTTATACATAATAGATTTTGCTTAAGAAAGAGTCTGCTTTTTTAATTAACAGCGGAAGGAAATTTGATAAATTTATTGCTTTACTAGTTAAGTCATCACCTCGAAAGAAAAATAAAATAAGCATTTAAAGGAATAGATACAAAGGTTTTTCTGCTTACATAATAAGAGCTAGAATAAATTATTTGCAAAATTTTACATATATTAATCGAAATGAACGCAAGAAAATTCACAAAAGCAAAAATTTTTAAGTACTTTGAGTATGTTCTTTTTTTTTTCCTCCAACTACCAACACTTCTCGGATACGATTGTGTTGGTAGTTGGAGGAGTGTTCGTGGTTAGTGTAAGACTTACGTCTTACACTGCATTACAAACCACTAAATATATCTGACCAAAATGAGAATTGAACACACGTCTGTAGAACAGACGGCTATATCACAGCAGTTTATTCATCAACCAGGACAACCTTCCATATATGGATACGAAATAGATAGTTGTACAATTATTGTTACAGATGTTGTTGTCGTGTCCATAAAGGTGCAAAGTGCAAATGCACCTCCAAAAGTTCTTGTGACGAGGTCTGCCAGTTCTGGGGGCCGGAGGCCATGGAGGATCTCGATTGGTAGTGCTCCAAGAAGGAAGAGGGAGCGGATTATAGCTTGACAGTTAAATACATCATAGAAGAGGGGGTACCATTGCCTCCAGGAAGGTTGGACTTCTGCCTGTTTGGACCACGGGAGATTGTTATAGATATAATAACTGTTTGAATGGCTATGCGCAATTCTTAAGAACACACGCAAAAAACGGAATAAAATCGTAATGTCAGAGAACTTAGGCACATTTTAGTTTAATAGTTTCAAAAATCATACTTCAAAGGCCTTCTGTTCATGTAGACAGGAAGCCATCACTAGTGTCTAACCATTGTCTAATCATCGTTCCGAATTAATATGTGAACGATTTAGTTTAGAATCACCCATCAAGAATGAATGATCGCTAACGTAAATAATACAATAACTGAACAAGAACAATATTGACAGCACCTTTCATTGCATTTTAATATTTTTATCAAGATTTCAAATTGAAACAAACTCAGCGGGAAGCAATGGAAACTAGTGAAATCACAAACTTCTCCACAACGAAAAGATAAGATAATAATTCGATGTATAGATTGATTCTAAAAGCAGCGAGATCAGTTGGAATATTTTAGATAAAAATGAATGGTTTGGTGTCGTGTCCATTTGAAGTCAAGTCACATCATTCCATGTGCCGAATTCACGGCCTTGGCATCGTGTACAATTTTATCATTATAGAGATTTGCGTGAAAGAGAAATTCGCGTCAATAGCCTGTAAACTTCTTATGATGGCTGGGCAGTTAAAAATATGTTACAGGGTGAGCTCCTCCTCAGGGCAGTTCCTATATGATTTGTAAGATGTGGTGCCTTCTGTATTTATAGTCATTCCACAGAAGAGTTGGTATCTAAGTTTGGAAATTATCCTGGTAATAATCCCATCTGCTTTGATAACACATTATTGATATTCCATTTTGATGTGTTTTTCTTTCAGTTTGTATCTAGCGATTGCATTAGCGTCTCTTAAAGTTACGTTCAGGGAGTTTCCGAGTTTGGGTCTCCCGCCTCCTCTGCAAGCCTATCTGCTTCCTCACTCTCTTCAATGCCAACATGTGCAGGTACCCACTGGAGAGAACTGCTTTTTCTTAGGTGGAAACATTTCTCTAAATAATGATGAATATCTTGTGTAAGCCTGGATTTTTTTTTTTGGTATATTTTATATACCAAAAAAAAAACCCGAACTTCTAAAACTGTGCTAACGTAGTCATTTAACGACTTCTTTCCACACTGATACCTCTGCATATTAGTTTATATAAATGAGGTTTGTCATCTTCCTTAATATGAATTTTCTTAATTCAAGAAATAGAACGTTAATTAATCCTCGCAAAATTATTCCTAACTACATTCAAGAGAAAGATTTATAAAAATTTAAAAACATTTTTTAACAAAAAAACATATTGCTACATCTTAAACATAATGGTGTTATTTGAAAAATTAAAAATTTGGGCACAATTGAGAATTTTTAGAGTGTTTATGAATACATTTAAATTTTCCCAATTACTTTCTACGTCGAATCCAACTTACAAACGAAAAGTTTCTTCAGAAGTAGCAGAGGTTGAAAGAAACTCAAATGATTTAGAGCAGAGACTTTCTATTTGGAATCAATTTTCATTGTGTTTTCAATTGAGATTCCAATTCAAAAAGAGCAGTCTATACACACTAAACACATTTGAAACCACGGCACCAAATTCTAGATTTTAAGAAACAACAGGGTTGTATTGTTAACAAAAACTTTTAGTAAATTATTACAACTGTTAATTGTTCCGTAAACTAGTGTTTGTCAAACGACACATTTTTTAAAGTAAGTACTGTTTTTCATAACAAAGAAAAATTGTACAAACCATGTATTAATAAATGAATTTCTACATGTATGGCTAATAAAGTTCGGTACATTTTATAATCAAACGATAGGAGTGGGATAATAAAGGCTTCATGTCATTATCAAAATAAGAACAAATGAAAGTTTTGTTAAGTATCATGCAATTTAAAAACATTTAAATATTCACTATTACTGCATGTACATTTCTTTTGGTAAGTGTCTTCTCTGATAGTCCTTCTAGACAATGCATAAATATGGTTGACTACCCATGCCATGTCATCCCGAATAACGGTGTACAACAGCAGTTTAAATATTTTGTAATTATTCTTAATTGTTAATATCACAACTTATATAGCAACAAGCATTTGCTGAATGCGAACAATGGAATAGAAGTTGGGCTGTGTTTACTGGAAGCGGTGGATATCTCGGAATATAGCAGAAATTAAAAGCTCAATTTCTTTTTTTTAGAGTGGCATTTGTCGAATAGATAGTTAAAAAGATTTACATGATTCCTTTTTCACAAAGTGAATATACAACTCATTATCAGCATATATATATATATATATATATATATATATATATATATATATATATATATATATATATATATATATATATATATATATATACCTGCCAAATTTGGAGGAATAAGAGGAATAAAAATCAGTAGATTCTACTGATTTTGAGGGAAAAAAATCAGGAGACAATACTAGTGATATTTTGCTTGAAGCAGAATGTTTAAAACTGTAGTACCCCAAAAAGACAATTTTACACTGTAGATTATGCATTCTTTGAATAATTTATGTTAAACATCTTTTGTGTTAATCTTAATATTTTAATAAAATATTCATCAATCTCATAAAGGAACTATGGAAAATAAAAGAAACTACATGTAACAGAAAATAAAAAACGTTTATTTCCCAATATTTATTTTATAGGGCAACTTTTATTACACTAATGCAATTTATAAATATTAAACTTATAGAATTACATAACAACATAAAATGCATAACTAAATAAATTTAATTCAGTAACAAAAAATTCTAAGAATGTAGAAATCTTCAAATACTTTGTCCATAAAAAACCTAATACATTTCAAATTCGAGTAATTCATGGCAATTTATTTTTTTCAAACGTTGCTGACTTAACATTTTTTAGAAATGAATTGGTGAAGTCCTGTTCAAATCATTTCTCATTTTGAGAATATTTAGCTGTAATAAAGCTTTCTAAACTCTTTAACTAATTCAACTTTTTCGTAGATTCTTTAAGCTACTAAAACAACTAAATAGACTTTTTCCGGCAAAATTTTGGCTATTTTTTAGTTTTTCACTGAAATTGCCAAAAATCAGTAGATCTTTATACATTATCGCCTAATCGGGAGGAATGATAATAAAATCAGGAGTTTCCCGATAAAATATGTAGAGTTCGCACATACATATAAGCTCTACATTTCTTAGATAAAATGAACCCTAATTCTGAGAATAAAATGGTATCATTTCAAAATTACAAAAGTTATTAAAAAGTCAATTACATATTTAATATAACCATGGTTAAAAAAATACATTGTGAAACACAAGGTTATAATTTGAATAACACACGATGATAGACATAATAGTAAAGAATTCAAAGTTGCCATAAAATACAACATAAAACGTCCTTTTTCCCAAGAAAAGCTTTTCTTCTTTAACACCACTATTCTTCTAGAATAAAAAAGCAGCATATATATTGGCGGAGAAGAAAAACAAAAGCAAAACAGTTACGTCACCAACAGGAGGCAACAAATCCTTTGCAGGGATGAAAAACACGCCATCCAAAGGGGGGGGAGGAAACAACGCCTTGGAGGAATTTATTCCCTCACAAGGTGTCGCTAAAAATAGCACCAATAACACAAAGCGTTAGAAGTGTTGACTAATAAGAGATCGATAACTTTATCATAACAAGCTAGAAAATTCTGCAAACCAAATTCAGATAGTCACGATAATTTTAAAAAATATTAACTATCCGTCGAAATTCCAAAATGAGCATTATTTAAAATACACTAATTTAGAGCATTCAATTTCAAGAAAATTGAGCATAATTTTAAAAACCTCGTTTTTTCATATCATTATTTTAAAATTAATGCTGGAATTTAAAAAGTAAGAGAAATCTAAATTTGAACGAAATAAAATATGATTAGTTTCACTGAGCCCAATCCAACAATTAATTATATCTATCATTTACTAGACACGACCTTATTTTTTATACATAAATAATGAAATATATTTTTAAAAAATTTTTTAATCAGCAATCTTTTCATTTATATAAATAGCAATTCTCAGCCCTTTTATAAGCGAATTCTTCTTCATTCCATTCATCTTTCAATAAATAGTTATTAGTCATTGTTCAAAAATATTTACTAATACAGAAGCCCAATAATAAAAACATTTTGAGAACAGGAATTTAATTTTATCACAAACTATTCTTCGAAAAAGAAATTTTGTTTCTTTTCTGTTGTGTTTCGCGTTTTACGATTACTTATTATACACGAGGCTTAAGTAAATATAGTTTAAAACGAATTCAAAAGACAAAAAGAAAGTCAAACCTTTGAAATGTTAAACTGAGGGCCAAATTGCTAACCGTTCAGCTGACAACTAAAATGCAATCAGATTCACTTGAATATTGAAAAAAAGTAAACAGCTTTATCCAGCAAAATTATTTTTATACACTCGTCAAAAACTCATTTTTAGTGAGGTAATTATAATAAGAGAATTTTTCACAAAAAGAGAAAGTTTATAAATCCCTGCGCTCATCATAATTATTGATAAAAACTTGCCAAAGGTATCTGATAATCAAGGTAAACACAATACGACCCGAGTTCCCAGAACAATCACGTCAATGGACGTCGCGATTTTTTGTTTATTTACGAAACCTATAACAACTTATCTTGTTAGACACAACACTTCCAATAACATACCTAAGTAATATGCCAATATGATCTGAAATACATATTAACCATTGCCAGGCAGTACCCAGATATTTTACACCATTCAAAAGAGACAGTCAGATTAGTAACCATTCTAAAGCTAATCATGATCCAATAATATAACTGCGTTCATTGGACAGATTCCATTAATAGAAACTATTAAAAAGAAAGAAAAAAAGAAATCATTTTTTATGCTTCGTTTCATACGTGCATCTTTTTTCTTTTTTATCATGGTAAGAACGTTTCTACTATATTCCAGTTAAAAATGCCAACATTTACACATCAAATTGTCAAGGTCCACACAATATATGCCTTATTAACTCCATGTGAAATTTAATTATTGGGATAAAAAACAATTTTCTCCATTAAACTTTAAAAAAATAATGACAATAAAAAATATTTAACATGAATTACTTCTCATATTTTGGAAAAATACAGCTGAATTACTTTTCAAATAGAAATCTTTAACAATGAAAATATTTACTGTTACCAATAAATGTCATTCTAATTAAAACAACATTCCTAAAATTGCTTTATCGAATTCTGTCCTGTTTAAATTATATTTAAGGGTGTTCCAGTCTGAATACTCATCCGAAATATTTTCACACTTGAAAACAATGGTGCACTTAAATAAAGACGGAAATTTAATTTCATCTCATTCAGAAATACAGCGCCGTGTTTGAAGCTCTGTGATTGGCTCTTTTATTACGAATATTTATTCAATGATTCCTTTTATAAATACCATTTTCTCTGCATACAAACTGAAAAATTCTGGCATACTCAATAAGCGTCTCTCTGTTTATATGGAGGCTATGACATAGTAATAATGACGTGCAAAGTCGTCTCTTGTGGTAAATCCTGATGCCTTTTTAAGATTTTTTTCCTTCGTGACACAGCACACACACACAATGTGGCCCACTATCATTCAAAAATTTTTGGATAACAGTAATATGCTGCCGTGCTAACATGAGAAGCCTTGCAAACCTTTGTGATAGAAACCATAATTAAGAAAATTCTAGACTTACATTTCTTGGATTATGAAATAAGTCATTGTGATAAATTTTATCATAAATAAAAAAATAATTATGATTGGAATGCACGTACCATCGTCTGGATTTCTCTCGGGGTGGCCGTCTGGGTGGCATCCTTCTTTGCCTTTATTGGGTTGGGATAGCCTGAAAAGAAATAAACACTAATATAAGAGCTTTCAAGGAAAATAAATAATAATCGTTAAAATGCGAGCATCACTACTGAAAATAGTACAGTAAAATCAATTTTAGATTTATTCATTATATTTGTATAAGAGAACTATTCTCAAGAAAATAGTATAACCAATGGAAAAAATAGCATAACCATTCATAAAAACTTAAATTTCCTGAAGTCAAACGTCTTATAAAATAAAGCAATTTAATTAGTCAAATAAAATTGTATATATGAGCATATAATAACCATAATAAAACGTTACTCATTCACGCGAAAATCGGGACACTCTCTCTCTCTCTCTCTCTCTAAAGTCAAAAAAAAATTCAATAATTCTCAAACAATTTAAACTTTTTTAAGTGAGGCTAACTTAATAGCGAATGAATTGTGCTGCAGATGTGCTTTTTAATTGGAAAGAAAGAAAAAAAACTCCGGAAGTTGAAAATGTCTATACAACGAAATCATTTCAAATCGTTGACAGGAATCCTATTTAACGCATTAACAGAATTTTATGACAATATTTCCACAGTAAATGCATTCATTTGCAATCGCTTAAAGCTTCATAAAAGATTGTTACAATTTTATATATTTGTTATGTTCATATTTTAATAATAATATGTAAAAGGCCTTATGGTAAGTGATTTCATTATTGCGCTCTTCATATTCGAGAGTTCACGGTTCGATCCCAGTAATGTTTAAGAACAGAAGATAAATGTTGCGTTTTAGCCTCTAATCGCCACATCTGTCATACTCGAATCCTTGGGAATTTCCCATATTTTTACTTTTGTGGTGTGACCAATTCTTAACTATTATGATATATGAAAAGTTACCCGGAAAAACAGTAATATGATTTAGATGTTA
The DNA here is from genome assembly GCA_037975125.1 of Latrodectus hesperus. Classification (NCBI taxonomy): domain Eukaryota; kingdom Metazoa; phylum Arthropoda; class Arachnida; order Araneae; family Theridiidae; genus Latrodectus; species Latrodectus hesperus. Next base: position 47,713,191 of record CM075856.1, read on the forward strand.
TAAAGTATTACGCCGCTAAGTTTACCATTTTAGGTGTCAAAAGTACATTTTGTCAGCTAAAATATAATTGTCAATCTCTACATTTTTAACCATGTTTCTGATTGTTAAAAAACATCTGTGTATGTACTTGAATTCAAGCGGAATGATAAAGAGTTCTTCATAAATAAAATGTAAAGGTATAATAATTTCAATAACAAATTATTATATCGTTTAAATTTACAAGATGATGGGCAGTAAATTGCTCTTTTAGAATTCACACAGTTGGCCGAAGAGAGGTGAGAGTGGGTGTGGTTTATAGTGACCGACGGGAGATTTGTATTATTCTTGTTCAGTAGCTATAATACAGTGACAAGTGAGGAAGCTCATTTTGTGTGGAAGTGTACCTCTCGAATTCCCATTCGATCGTTGCAGTACAGAGTGATTTTTGTTGTCGATTTGTAATTCTCCCACGCGGGCATGTTTCTGGACGGTTATCAATTGTAAAATGAGTAAATGCATTCAGAACAACAAGGGTCCTCTTCGTACAATCATTATTTGTACGAAGAGGTCCTGAGAGAAGTGTTACAACCCCACAAAATGTCCAACAGCTGAGAGCAGCTATACTGCGAAATGCTCAGCTCGTAAACAAGTACTTACTCTTTCAAGGCGTTCTCGGCACCGGATTATTTATAATGAACAGCAATTTTACCCATATAAAATGTGCGTGGTCCATCAATTGTCAGTAAGGGATTATGCAACCTGAACATCTAGTGAAGACATGCTTGCAACCATACCCCATCACGCATATGTTCTTTTCTGACGAGGACCGTCAGTGGTTATGTAAACAAACAAAATATGCGGTATTTGAGGGAAACGAACCCAGGGAAAATTCTCCAAAGACCCCTGCAATAAGTGCACGTTACTGTGTGGTGCACCATATTACAAGTAGGCATCACTGTCCCTTAATTTTTCCAGAAAAATTGCGTTGCAGTATCAGAATTCGGATCGTCACTTTACTATGCTTACAAAATACCAGGTTTCAACAAAACGGTGTCACTGCACGCACAACAGGCATTTCCATGGATTTTTTTAGGCAAACATTTCCTGGAAGACGTATCTTTCGGATGGGAAATCTCAAGTGGCCCGCACGCTCACCGGACTTAGGCACATGCTATTTTTTTCTTTAGGGTTACCTGAAATCGAAGCTGTAGTGCAACTGTCTCAACACCTTAAAATACCTACAGATTAATATCGTGGCTGAAACTGCAAGAATACCAGAAATTATGCTTGAAAGAATGCATGACAATTTCAGAAATCAACTGCAGCAGTGTGTGGATCGTGAAAATAGACATCTGCCAGATGTATTGTTAAAACCATGTAATTAGAAACTTCCATTACTGACCAATGAGTAAAATAAAATTGTAAGTTTCCAAGTGCTCAAAAATTTTAAAGTAGAATTTGCTAGAAAATGAGTTTCAACGAAGTCTCGCTTAAAAAGGGGCCGAAGAAACACTTTTTGAATACACTATTCTAATGAATGAAAATAATTGCAATTTCTAGATTATGATAATACAAAGAATTCTGTATTCATAGTTATCCATTATTCGGTTGAACAGCACTTCAAAAAGAAATATCAAAGTGGCAAAGAGAATTAACCCGTTACATATAACTGAGTATTCAGGGGGTGGACAAAGGAAAGAGAGAAATAATCCTAAGCACATATTAAGATTATATTCAAATCATTTTCTACCGACAACAAATGTTTCCAGATATTTAATATATATATATATATATATATATATATATATATATATATATATATATATATATATATATATATATATATATATATATATAATATTTCATTACTACAAACTTATTTTTTCAATTAATTTACTTTTAAAAGAAATGCAATAAACTTGCAGCGACACATAACAAAAAAACATCAAACATACTGATATCAATGTCGCATGTTAATTAGACTACGCTTTCCTTCACTAAATACATAAAAAAAAACTTTCACTTGTAAAAAAATAGTGAAAAATAAAAAAATAAATAAAAATTTGGTAGTTGAGAAAATTAATATCTGAAAGACGCATGGAAAATAATAAGAGTAATACTTTAAAACCAGTTAAGTAAGCGATATTATTTATCAAACAATTGTCAGCTTGAAGTTCTCGTTGGAATTCCCAAGTTTAATGTCCCTTTGACAGATGACACTAATACACAAATGCTTTTAATGATTTCTTATAATTGTTCAATTTAAATTTCTCAATAATTACTAATATCATCAAATAGGTTGTTAGGACATCAACTAATGCAACAGCAGCAGAAATGTTATTTTATAATAAACTTAGAATTCATTGTCTATAAGAATTAAATGCGATTATTGCGGAAAAAAATTTATAAATCGAATTTCAATTTTGGTTACTATGGTTACAGACAATAACGAAAGGAAAATCGTTAATCTCTTAACAGCCAATGCGATAATTAAAAAAATAATAAATACGCAAATAAAGCTAAATATAACGCATAAATTGAGACGAATTTGGAAAAACTAATCTAAATAATGAAAATAATAGTTCAAGAAGATGTTAACCTTAGAATATTATGATAATATAATTTTTACCGTGATTAATAAATTCCACGACAAAATCTTCCTTTTCTTCAACTTAAAAGAGACAAAAATTGGTTTCCGTAAATATTCATTTAAAATTACAAAAATTTCTTGAAAAATCGCCCAATTTTCTGAATGCATGAATAAAATGTAAAAATAAAGAGATTAAATGTCCCAATAATAATATAGAAAATGGCATACGCTCTGTCAAGTGAAGGAAAAATCTTTCAGCGGTACGGAATTATATTGGAAACAAGATCACATACGCTTCGATTGTCCCAACTGTATTTGGTAGACAACAATAGTACGAGTATTTATGCATCCATTTCCGTTCTAATTAGATTATTTTGCTATCAAATACGAAATATACTTCAAGCCTTCCTTTGAAATTCACTTAGTTGGAAAATCGGCTATTTATGTTAAAGGTCATTCCAAAAAAGAATATCAATTGAATAAAATATCGAATGAGGGTAAGTCAAGTTTCCGATTTATGACACAAAAACTTAAGCAAGAACAATATTTAAATCCAAGTATTACTAAATGAAAATGAAGTGTTAAAAACAAAAAAATTTTATGTTCAAAATAGTCGCAAAAAATTTACTCGTAGGCATTTTACACATGCTAACTATAATAACTTAAATAAATATATAAAAAAAATTTCATTTTCGCTTAAAATGTTGTGACATAATTTTTACAGATTATTCGAGTATGTATTTATACATTTACTACTGAATTTTGTAAAAGTAGAGATGTAATAATTTGATTTTGATATTAAACGAAAATTACGTCAACAAAAATAAAAGAAACGTTAAATAAATTTTAGAAGTAATCTTAAATTTATACAGAAAATTTTTTTATGTAATTCCACAATACTTACACAGATTACAAGTTTCTCATGCATTATATATAACTATGCGAATTTTTTAATATTTTTCTCTTCCTTTTCAATAATCATTTTGCTTTTCGCAAAAATATTCTAAAGTAATTTTTTATGCGTTTAACATTTTGATGTTATATAAATGGGTGTATTTCAAACATGCTTCTCTGTCAATAGTTATTGTTCTAGAATACACTGGCTAAAAATGTTTCATTAAAAAAAGGAATTAAATTTAAGAAAAAATGTTTTTTGAATTTTTCGATTTATTTCGATTTTAGAGCATTGAATCGGTTAGAATTAAATACACAAAATGCAAAATAACTTTTTAAATATCTTTTTTTTATCTTATTATATCATATTTGATGTTGACAATGTTATTGTAAGCATTATAAACTGCACATTTTGAAATAGAAATAATAATCTTAGGATTCTTAACAATTATTTTTGAAATTTGTAGATGATAATATTAACTAGAATTTTCTAACAACCAAGAAAAGTAAGACTTTTAAAAACTGAAGGCTTTCGATAAAAATATTCATTCAGTATAAAATTTGCAATAGCAATGTAATCATGTGTTTATGAATTGATTTCTTATTTCCCAACAGAATTGAATAAATATTTTCCAATTTGGAATTTATTAAAATTATATGAATTTAAATTCCTTTAATCAGATAGTGCAAACATTTTACATCTGCTGAATTTCCGAATGTCTAATTTATTACCGCTTTCAATGAAAATAAAATAAACTATAAACACAAATTTCTACAATTCTCAGTCATTTTCATTATTCTATAAAATAAAAACAAAAAATGAATAGCATGCCTATTTATTCTTCAAAGTTATGTGGCTATGAACTTTGAAGAAAGAATTTCGTTCAAAGTCTATTGTTATGAAAAGAATACTTTTTACACTTCGAAACACAATTCGTGTTGGGATTGCGATCAACAAATGTGCTGTTAACCAACCTACAGCCAACTTAATAGATAGTTTTCAAAGACATATTAAAAATGACCATTGGTTTGGTTAATTTGTTACTCAATGGTCATTTTTAAACATGAGGACTAATTGAGTTAGAGCGGGACATACGTTTTAAAGCATATTCCGAACCATTAAAAACAGTTTGAGCTGGGAATAGACACCATGATATGAAAGCAAGAAAAATGGTGCTCGTTGAAAAGTGAACAGCTCACAAAATGAGCAAATGACGAAAACTTAAGTTCTTAACGTCCATTTTTCTGAAAGATAGTTTATAAATACTTTATCATTAGAGCCAATTCGTAATACTTACGAGTTATCTTTATTTTAAAAAAATAAAAAAATCCTTGATACTCTATTGTCAAGTCTGTGGAAATTTAAGATTTTCCATCTCAATTTTAAAAAAATCAGGCTGAAGAAAATTCATATGATTATGGCTAAGATTGGTTCTACCCATTTCCTGGTAGAATCTCGAATGGTACTCCATTTAACCCAAAGATTAATAAAACTACTTCAATAAATTTTCTACTGGAAGAAAACTTTCAAAATTACAATAGTCTTCTCGAGATTCAGCAGGTCAGGAGATTTGTGGAACAGGGCCAAGAATCCAGCCCAACCACGACATGGACGAAAGCCAACTGGAGGAGTAGACAGGCGTTTTCCCTCCAACGCCAGCATAAAAGATTTCCGTTGCACAGATTAAGATTTTTCGAAAATAAAGATTTTACCAGATATGCATGATATAGCGTGTAGGTGGTGTAACATTCCCTTTTTTTTCCGCTGATTAAGGAATGTTATTTATGTTGAAAGGAGAATTCTCGCCTAGAGATTTCACGCGTCGTTGGTTTATCAGTGAGGATAGAAATTTCAATAGTTTTTTCAGAAATGAAATTTTTCCCCTTCCTATTCAAGTACAGACACAATCTGAAAAACTTAAAATAGTTTCGTATAATTATCAAAAATCCAATATCAGAATGGGTTTTGATATATAAGTATAATTATCAAAACTTCCATTCCCAATTGTTTTATTAAATAGTCTATATAAAATCTGAAGAATCTGAACTAAAAAAACAAACATAACTTTAAAAAAGTTAGTTTCATAGAATTAAAAGAACATTTTTTTTTTCATTTTCTAATCAGTTACTTTCAATCTGTACAAGTGAAGATAAAATACGGCACAAGTTAAGATATAATACGAAAAAAAGCAGTGCCAAATCGTTAAAATTCAAATATTAAGTTTAAGAAGCAGAAAATATTATTTTATAATTTCTCAGTATGCATTTGACATTAAAACTTGACCTTGTGAATTTGGAATTACTGTAGTAAACTATTTCAATAATAATGCAAAGAATTAATTTCAAACATAATTTCTTTTAATAAATAATCTTCTGCAAATCACTCTATCTATGCAAATCTGCAAATCACTGTATGCAAATATATATGCAAATCTGCAAATCACTTTAAACTGCAAACATGGCGTAGTGTCGAGCAAATGAAAAACCAATTGGATTTTGATTTAACAGGTGAAAATATATTTCACTCATATGTGGGCTTAAATAGGAGCCATGTTTGTTTTCCCAATGATTTTTTACTAATTAAACCGAATTTCGAACAACCAAACACTCAACTTCAAGTGATAATCGAACTGTTGACTTAAAGGCCAGGCAGCTAATCATTCAGTTTTATTGAACTGGGTCTGTTTGTCGGTCATTTTTTGCACACGAGGGCTAATTAGACCGAGACATCCGGTTTAAAGTGGATTCTGAACCACTACAAGCATCCATGCCCAAAGTGGGATTCGAACCTACGAACTGTTAAACCGAAGGCAAGAGCGCTAATCATTCGGCTGCCAGCTCGGCATTGAACTGGGTCATTAATGAAAGAAGAGGTTAACGACATTTGAAAATGGTTGAAATTGGAGTCAAATTTCTCTACTTTCCAATATATACATCGTTGATTCTCATTTTTGGAATTTTCGAAATGAGAAAACTCTTATTTTTATGAATTTTTGTAATTTTGTTTAAAGTTGAGTAATTGGTTTTCACAAAAACTATTCAACTTTAAAATACTAAAAATTCAGAAACAAAAAATTTCGTAAATTTTAATATGTGTGCTTTTTATTTCTTGCTTCTTCTAGTTGGGAACACTAGCCTTTCTTTGTTATTTATTAAAAAATTGAAACAATAACAAATTAGTTCATTTAAAAATTCAGATACTTTTAATAAGCATGTTAATCACCTATACTCGGGATGACTACATTCATAATATTATATTAGTTTTTAATTTCTTTCTTTGCAAAAGCATACTTTATTCACAATTTGTAAAATTATCCCAATACAGCAAATTCAATGATACTAAATAAATAATGTGATTTGATTTCTTAAAGTTTATTTTAATATCTTTAATTTATCACTTAAATTTGAACGATAAATATTAATTCAAAACTAATTAAACTTCACAAAAATGTAATGACACTTAAAAATTATTTCATTAACCTTTTGGGAAAGGAAAAGTAGGAATTTCTAGAAAAGAAAAAGAAAAGTCAAAGTAAATAGAGTTTATTTCCATTTAACTACTTTCATTTTCCTCTGGAAAAAAATAAATAAAACCTGATTATTTAATGGCGTTACTAAACTATTAGTAAGTAACTATCTTCTAATATGTATTTTAATACTGAATATTAAATTAAGTGATGAATAACCCAATAAAAAGTTTTGTTAATATATCACCATTTCAAGCAAAATGTTGTTTGATGGATTTTTCAAATAATCAAAAAAAAGCCTCAAAAATGGCTATTTATAAACAAATATAATAGCATTTTCGCAATCTTGGTAAATTGAACTATGATTATATCCTCGTTTTTTAAATTAATATTTTAAACATACATATATATATATATATATATATATATATATATATATATATATATATATATATATATATATATATATATATATATATATAATCCTATAAATATTAATAACTCCATAAATATTGTTTTTCTATTACTTTATAGGATAAGACACGAAAAATAGTTCGACGATTTTTATATATGTGTTGATATATGGGTCAAAATAAAAATACAGAATAATTAATAGCCCGAAATATAAAATAAAAGACTTCATTAAGTACCTTAAAAACTGACTCATCATTAAAGAAAATTTAATTTTTTAAAAGAAAGGCGAAACATTTATTTTTTACTTTGTTACTTATTCAAAACGTCGCAAAAAAGTTTCTGAAGAGCCTACGTGTCATGAAAATTCATAGAATATTTGCAGTTAAGAGCAAAGGGGGGCAAGTGGAAAATTCAGATATTAAACAACGACTAAGTTACAGAGAAAATGAATTAGCAGCATCTATTCATAAATATGCATCCGCCAGTTACGACCCGACACACGTAGCCCCTCTTCACGCATGCAGAACTTTTGAAATCTCTATCATTTAAATCGCAAATTATATTTACATAAGGAAATTGAATTGCGCTGGTAAGACCACTGATTAATTACGATATAAACTGAATTTCTAAGTTTACCATTGAATACTATTCCACTACCGCATTCCACCACTATTATTAGCTCTCTTGCCTTGATACATATATAAAGCGTTGATTATGAAATAAAGATTTTGTATAACATGCTTTATAGATGTCATAATGTAATACGTGAACATTTATGTTCATACGGGGTTTAAATTCATTAATTACATGATTCAATTTAACAGGCTACACATTGAAATAAAAATTAAATTTATTGGCCTTATTTTGAACCATTGAGCAATCAGAATTTATGAATGTTGAATATCCATAAAAATCTAATGTCTTTCCATTGGTAGTGGTACAGAAATGTAAAGATCTTGCATAAGTGAAATGTAATTTTTTTTTCTTTACAATATGGTGTGTATACACTCATTTGATACTGGTTATTAAGTTTCAGAAACTTTAACGAAAATCGAATTCTATACATATGAAAATTAATTGCATTTGCATTTAAGATTAGTTCCAGCCTTTCAAACATGATTAGAGTTTAAGTGGAATTAACAGAAATAATTCAAAATAAATTCCGGAAAACCATAAAAACTTATACAAGATATTCGTTATCTGCATTAATCTCATGCAATTTTTCAAAAGAGAACTTAAAATTTTGGAGGCATTCATCTCATACTTTTATATCAACATAATTCATTTCCAAGATGAACTACTAATCATTTTCAGCTAAGAAATAATAACAGCATTCAGATATCAAAAAACACCAAGTACATTATCATATTTTCAACCGACTTAACATCAAGAATAGAAAATTACATATCAGTTTATTAGTATGCATCTGCAATTGATCCTCCTACACATTCATATGTGTATAAGAAATTATACATAAAGCTGTAAAAAGAAAATGGGAACTCATTAGTCGGTTAAGCGTCAACAGTAAGTGTTTTGTAATTTTGAACATTGTGAAGAAGTCGAAACCTAAATGTAACACTCGTTCGTTTTTTCGTTTCATTCTTCATACTGTAGCTTTACAAGATAAAAAAAACATAAAATATTACGAAGCATGCAAAAAAATCTTCAATATGTAGTCAGAAAAACAAACCGTATGATACATTTAAAAAATCAAATTAAAAGCTCTATTAACATCATATTAAAAATAAAAAACTAATTAAAAAGGCAGATAACCAAATAAGAATCACAAGTCTCATGAGGAAAAGGCGCACTGCTGTGCTCCGAAAGCAACAAATTTGACTCAGTATAAAGACAATTTTGTTCGTTGGGATTATGCACAACACATGTTCCTTTCGACCAATGTGTTTTCGTGGATTTAGTATAGAAAAGAAAGCGTCAATATTCAAGTGTCGATTTCATCCATAGACCATAACTGAAAATTACAATGCAGTTACTTGAGCTGAGGAATATCAATTGCGATAAATAAAGCATTAAGAAATGCATGACAATAACTAATAATATATTTGAATGTTGCTGTAGTATATGAATCTTCATGTAACTAAGCAGGTTAAGGAGAAAGGTACATTTAAGTCATGTTCTAATGCTTTGACACTTGTTCTCGTTTCCATCCCTCCGGTACATCTACACTGCAGATGAGAATCTTAAGTAGATAGTAGATATGTATGTGATTTACTTTCCAAAGCGATATGGTTCATCACTCAGAAAATTCAAAACTAATGTGTAGTGAAATTTAAACACAATGACAGACTCAGCAGAATGCTCATTTTGAATATCGCACGAGATACGTGTATAAGTGGTTTGTTCATTTACATCTGTGGTCCAAAAACGTATATGGCTTGATTCTTTATTACATGCACTCCTACAACGTCCTCAGCCAAAAGGATCGTGTTTCTTAAAACAATATGAACGCCTTTCACAAGGAATTGAGCGAACACAATTCCTTAATTAAAACCAGTATTCATGGTCTGTTTTAAGATATCACATGAAATTAATTAACTGCTTCTTAGAGTGTAGTCTACACAAAGAAACTATAATAAAACTCGCACCACTAAATCTGGAATATCACAGTATTCAGTAATAATCACAGTAATTCAGTAATAATCACACGATAATGCTTCGCAATCAGCAGAGAAAAATGGATGGGAACTTACCGTGGCACCCAGACGGGCTGGTTGGGTCCGTTGCAGCTGTTTCCAGAGTGAGTGTTTTTGAGCTGGATGTTTTTACTCATCTGGATCGCTTGCTTGATCTCCTTGATGGCCTCGGATACATTGGCCGTCCCTCCACCCTTGTCGTTGGGACAGTCCTCGTGCAGACCATTGTTCTGGAGCCTCGGACTCGTATCACCTGGTTTTTGAGCTGCAAGCAGAGATTCCGTTACATACTGATCACATTAAATTATGGTGCATACAAATTTAATATGTATATTGAAAAATACGATGCTTAATAACTTCATCATTCAAAAAACTTCCGAAAACAGTTATTTGATTTTCTACAGTAGACGCTCATTTTTACGAATACTCATAAATTTATGAATTAGTGGCATGTCCCTTACATGGTCCCATAGACACAATTTCCCATTTACGAACTAAATATCCGAAAAAATCGCTGCTCTACAAACTCGCTTTCATGCTTTTTTTTGTAATGGAGTGGACGTTTTTGGAAAAATCCTTTGATTATTTTGAATGGTATTTGTGAGGACGCGCCAGTCAATCACAGAAGCGAAAGCGTGGGCGAGGAGGAGGAGGAGGAAGGGAGAGCTGGTGTGATGAAGAGGGGTAGCGAAACTCCCACTCCGGGACGATGAGAAATATATGTATCTCAAAATATATACATATGTATCTATTAGTAATTAGTTTGTTTATGTTATTATCAAATAAAAGTGTTGTCAGGTATTTTGTGTCCGTGAAATATCCTGAAGGCGACATGTTCATAGTACAAAGTTGCAGCTCGAAAACATAACGAGAACCACGCCGCGTTATGTTACAGTATTATTTACATATAGAGTCAAAATCCTTTGAATTTATGACTAACAGCATTGTGATTGATTTTTTGAAGCGATTCGCATAGAATTTCTCCCACCTAATCTAAGATTTACACACCATCCATTTGTGAGAGTAATCATATTTTTAAGAACAAATATCGTGGAGTACTCTTTCAGGGTCATCATGGCTTATAATCAACTAGTAAAATTTGCACTCTATGCACTATACACTTATCAATATACGCTTGGAGTGATTTTGCTGTAAAAAGGATATAGTTCCATTTTGACATATAAGCTTCCTTAAAGAAAGCACTTGAATGAAATTGTTTATTTCATTATATTTACATTTGAATTTATAATAAAACTTGTTTTATAGATATTTATAGGTTTAAATATTTACGCACACGCATTGATGGATAACAAAATCATTAAAAATTTCAATTATTTTGGTAACACCCACAGAATACACTCAAGTTGGTAAACAGTGTCACAAGTGATATGCTCACTTTTTGCGCCAGAGACTAAATTCAACTTGTAACTAAGGATAAAATGGATACCCCAAACCATTACAAACATCTACATTTGAAATGAGAATAGAGCCCATAAAATACTGAACAGAAAACCAGAGTAGTGATCTTTCAATTATTAGCCCCACTGAATTTATGGAAGAATTTTAAATAACTGTAACAATACTATGTAAAATGGAAGAAAAAATTTCTATTTAAATTTTAAAGCAAAGTCCGAAAATGCAATACTTGAGTAGTCTAAAAATAGTATTTAAATATTTTTCAAAATAAATTTTTTATCGGTAGTCTTACTTAAAAAAAACGTAAGTAAAACTCCCAGTAACCTATAGTAAAATCACTCTTTTGGAGTTGAAAAATCCCACTTTTCATTGGGCATTATTTAAAACAGACAAAACAATGTTGCATTTCTGCATTCGTATCTGTCACGCGGGCAGCTTAATAGTTTTCAACGTGTACATTTCTGTAACACGAGTATACAGGCCATTATCTTTACTGTGACACTTTTACAGGGGTGTTTGTGGAACCCCAAAAAATCCCCGGAAACTATTACGGACTTACTACCGACATTTTGGAATTTCGAGAAGAGGGGGGAGAAATGAAAAATTACAATTATGAAGTATTGAATGACCTAATTATTGCGTTTTCTGCTTTCAAAGCAAACAAAATTACCCAGATCAAAATTAATTCATTATTATTCCTACTTCCTTTTGAGCGACGATCCCCGGAATTTCCGGGTATCGAAGTTCAAAATCCTCGGAATTCCGGGGTTTCCCCGGAGCACAAACACCCCTGCTTTTAGGAATCAAAAATTTGGAAATTATAAAATATCTCAAGACGGCTCAAAACAGTAAGGCTGATTACTATGCGTTGTCACAAATAAAATCTGAGAGATTAATAAAAAGTAATAAAGTAGTTAATTTTAGATAGCATTTTCGGTTTATAAAAATTAGACATTTATAGTAAAACAAGAATTAAGGACAATAAATGCTTCCCTTATAGCCAGGTTACAGATCTACTGAAAAAATAAGCCAATTTTCTCCAAGTATTTAAAATTTCACCAACCATCAATAGCTCTAACTTTTTTTGTTTAAGAATTTTTAATTACTTTTTGCTATTTTAAACGCAAATATCAAAAAAATTTTTTAACTTTTTTAAACTGTAGAAAGATTGCGGATTTTTGGATTCTATTTTAATTCCGAAAAAGTCAAAAAATTACACTGGTATCATTATTTCTAATTTTTAAAACTAAAATTCATTTTCTAACAACTGTTTTGTTCCAGAAAATCTACCACAAGTTTTCAGCAATTAAATTGTAAGGTTCCTAAGATTTGTATTCAAAACATTCGAATTTCCAAAACTTTTATCTGTGTGAAAAAAAAATCAAAAAATTTGAAGAGAAATCTTTAAGTGTTATAAAAATCATTCACTTTATAAAAAAAATATAACATTTTATAACAGAAGAAATTAAATATTTATTTTACACTATATGACACACACTATAGGTCAGAATTTAAAAATAATAAAACTTGAATGTTTACATTCAAACGACTAAGATTTAAATTTATAAATCCAACTTTTCGTTAAACATTAGAAAAATAATTTTTATTTTATCTCTTACTTCTCTTATTCTAGAGAGAATTAGGTATCTTCATTTTATTCTAGAAAATATAAATCTCAGTCAATACAAAAAAAAATTTATTTTTGTTTAAATTAATACAATCACGAATTCAATTTTTGAACAATAAGATACAAATTTCAAAACTTTCTTTTTTTTTAAATTACACTAAAATTTAAAAAAAAAACTAGCCGTTAAATTAGATGGTTTGCTTGTATAACTAAATTTATTTTAGAAAATTAAGCATCCAAATTAATTTTTGTCATGAAATTCTGATAAAATTTTTCAAAAATCTTGAATAAAAAATTAAACGCTTCGCCTCCAAAAAAGGAAAAATTCCATTTAAAAAATGCTAGCAATAAATTTTTTAAACACTTTTACATATTCTCGTATATTTTTACTGAAATATATAGCACGACATCAAACAATCTGCTCAGATGCAACATTTAAAATTAAAAAAAATAAATAAATAAATAAAAACAGAAAAATGATTGATTTGCATGTATACCAAATAAATAGATGAAAACTAAGTTATGTATATAAAAAAAGTAAGGACTTATAGTTAAGATGCCACGCAAATTCAATAAGCAGGTTTAGTTTGTTGCTCAATGACAATTTTTGGAAACGCAAGTTATTAGACCGGAACCTACATTTTAAAGTGAACTCTGAACCACTGCGAAATTCGAACTTACTAGCCACTGAACCGAAGACCAAAACACTAATCATTCGGCTAACAGATCGTCTTCAATAAACAGTAATCAGGAGTATTGAACTTCGAATACTTGATGGAATAAGTGTTCGAAATTTTTAAGGATTTTTATATAAAGATTAAGCAATGTGTAACAATAAAATGTAAAATTAAAAGCTTTCCATTCATGCGAAAGAATTAATCGACATTCACACAATTTTGGGAACAATTGAATGTGGTTATTTACCATAATTTTACGTAAGTTAGTATATACGTGACATGTGATCAACATTCTCCAGAAATACTAATACCCATAAAATTGTAAAGCAAGAAATACTTCAAAAGAAAAGACATGTAACAGGGTTTGTACGCAGGTGTTGCAAAAAAGTATGGTAACAAAAGCTCTGACGGGTGTGCAAATTATCCATATGAATAAAAATCCATCTTAATAAAACTAAGACGATCGCAGAATTACTTCGATGCCGGTAGATGGGGCTAGTTGTCCAGTAACAAGACAAAATCTCAGTTAGAAAATTGCTGTGTTAATGGAAACATGATCTGCAATTGAAATAAGAAGTGTATAGAGGCTTTTACATTTAAAGAAAAACTCACCAGCTGAAATTATCCGACAACTGTTGGAAGTGAATGGTAAACGTGTTATGTCATGAAAAATGCATGGTTTTGGTGCACAGAATTTGACAATGGCAGAACAAACTTGTGAGATGAAGAAAAAGCAGGGTTATCAAGCACGTCCACCGGAGATGACAATGCTTGCATGCAGAAATTTTGATTCAAACTTATCGCCACATTAGTCTAAGTGCAACTGCAGAAGATCTCAATATCTCAATTGGCAAAGCGCACAATATTATGCTTTCAGTTCGACTATAGGAAGGCATGTACTCGTTGGGTACCGAGACAACTCACAGGATAGCATAAAGCCATACAAATGAGGTTGTCTCTCGAACACCTAATCCTTTATCACAGAGAGGGCGTTACATTCCTACACCGTATCGTTACAGGTAATGAAGCATGTAAGCCTCGCGTGATACCCGAGTGAAAGCAAATCTCAATGTGGTGGAAACATCCTTCCCCCCCCCTTGTAAGAAATGCAAAGTAACGCATTCTGCAAAGAAAATTATGGCCACAGTATTTTTGAGATCATCAAGACGTTCTACAGATGATTTCCTCACTCATGGAACATTAGTAAATGCTGCCAGTTATTGTGCTATATTGGGTCGATTGCGAGAGACACTTCGCCGAAGACGACTGGAATTGCTCACGACCGGCATCCTGTTGTTTGCACGTTAATGTGTGACCACAAAAAGTTACAGCTTCGTGCGATTTGTTACAGCGGTGGAAGCTACTGGACCATCTTCCTTACAGTTCCGACCTCGAACCAAACGATTACCATCTCTTTGGACTTGAAACAAACATTTGGGAGGTAAGTATTTCAAAACCGATGCTATAGTTCAGCAAAGCTGTCATGACACCTTCCTACAGTGTGTATGCGTGTGTGTGTGTGTGTGATATATATATATATATATATATATATATATATATATATATATATATATATATATATATATATATATATATATATATATATATATATCTGAATAAACGTTTTCTCTAAATGAGCTTATTACCACACGTTTTGAAACACTAGTAACTAACGAAAGGTGACATTTCCATTTTTTATTTTCGCATGCTAAGTTTCACGTTAAAGACGAAAGCTATGAAAAATATTATCCTAATGCAAAATGCATAGAAAATATAAAGGAATAGCAATATTTTACATTATTTGTTTCAGTTATGTAATCCACAACGCGGCATTGAATATTTCAATTGTTCAACGAAAAATTTTACTTAACTAGCGCAATTCTTTAATCATGCAAAGTGAAAGACTGAATAAAAAAGAAATAATAATTAAAGAAATGTTTAATTTAAATTACGGTTAACAAAATCCACATTGTAGTAATCTAACCTGGGATAAGTGTTTTCCCTTAATTGATATCATTAACAATAGAAAATCAGAGCAATATGTTATTAGTTATACACCATGTATTTTAAAACAACCTTTTCTAGGTAAGTATAAGTACAAATAGAAAGATCTAATTCATTATCTTTGCGTTTTTTATTTTCTGGTTCAATTCTGAGAGAATGTAATACAATGAAAGGGGGGAGAAAAGTCCACAAATGGCATGTAATATAGAAATCAAAAGCACCGTTTTATTTCCTGTTTTTCAATTGTATTTAAGACAGAACCTGAGATATTGACTCCAATGCGCACAGTTTAGGCTCAGCAAGCAATACTTACAAGCGCTTGAAATCATGTTACAAAAATAATTTCATATTAGAGCTCACTGTTGTAAAATTTAAATTGACACACTTTACGTTAATTATTTTCTTGTGTAAAACAAAAATAATAACAATTATAAGGCAAACGTTATTAATTAATAGTATGTGCGGGACATAATAATTTGAGAATTATTGACAAGCCCTGTGTTCAGACATACAGTGAGTGTAAAAAGTTTTCGTACAGTACGACAATTGATTTAAAAAAGATCCATTCATAAAAATTATAAACATAAATTCTATTTTAATTAATAATAAATACATAATGGAACATATTTTCACTAGTTTCAAGTGAAATTTACAGAAAAATAATTTTATACATGAATAAATATTTACAAAACTGTAATAATCCAACATCTTGTGGTGTAAAAAGTATTCGTACACTAAAAGAAATGCAAATTTTTTTGTTATATTTTGTGACTGGTTTAGCCATTAATATGTAGTTAATTTACGTTGTCTTGTAAGTTACTTAAAAGGTTCTTCAGTGGAAATTTTAATGTAGTGAGAAACTAGAAATTCTGTAATGGGTCGTAAAAGTAAAGCGACAAGTGTTTCCGAAAGAGAACTGATTTTAAAGCTCCGTAAAAATGGTAAATCGTACAAGCATTCTAATCTGGTTGGTAGACCCCGTTCAACTGTGCAGTCAATCATAAAAAAGTTTGCTGCCACTCTAACGGTTCAAAACAGTTTTCGTACTGGGTGACCATGTCTATTGACATCATTTGACAGACGGTTTCTGGTACGTTCATTAGAGACGGATCCCAAAACAAGGGCTCCTACATTAACATCAAAACTGAAGATCATGGAAACAGTAGTCTCCGTAAGTACTTTTCGAAATACATGCTGAAATGAAGATTTCCATGGTCGTGTTGCGAGAGGAAAATTCTTCGTTAGTGAGAAGAATCGGAAGCTGCGATTGTCTTTCGCCAAGCAATACGTTATGAAAGTCCAGATTTCTGGAAAAAGATTTACAGACGAAAGTAAATACAACATATTTGGATCGGACGGGAGACGAATGGTATGGAGAAAGCGCAATACAGAAATGCGTCTTATGAATTTAATGCCAACAGTAAAATATGGGAGTGTAAGTCTGCTTGTTTGGGGTGTATGAGTGCTTCTGGGGTGAGCAAATTATTTTTTATTAAAAGCATTATGAATCATCAATTTTATATATTGACATTTTAAGCAATAATTTAGGACCTAGTGCAACAAAAATGGGCTTGAATGGTGATTATGTTTTCATGCATGATAACGACCCCAAGCACACAGCCCTAAACACAAGGCTCTGGATATAATATCCCAAAGTTCATGAAACTTCCTCTTCAATCGCCGGACCTCAACCCCATCAAGAATTAATGGAACGTTCTTGATAAAAATATTAGATCCAGACATATTTTTAATAAAAATGATTTAGAATCAGCTCTTAATCAAGAATGTGAGACGACATACCTAGCTCAATAGGAGCAAAATTGGTGGAATCGATGCCAAAGAACACTCAAGGCAGTTATTCTAGCTAAAGAATATCCTACAAGGTATTAGCTGTAATATTATGATTGTGTTGGCCAATATTTGCCTGATGTTCGAATACTTTTTAGACCACATGATGTTGGAGTGTTTCAGTTTTGTAAATATTTATTCATGTATAAAATTATTTTTTGTAAATTGCACATGAAACTAGTGAAAATATGTTCTATTATATATTTCTAATTAATTAAAACGGAATTTATATTTATAATTTTTATGAACGGATCTCTTATAAATCAATTGTCGTACTGTACGAATACTTTTTACACTCACTGTAATTCAGTAATGAACCTTGCTTCAAACATTTTTTTAAAGAATCATTTTACAATTAAGTTTTTGATTTCGTGGTAAATAGCAGAAGGCTGATATAAGGCATTTTCCGAAAGGACTTCATGAATAGTGGACCATATTCACAATTGCAAGAGCGGGAACTTTACAATTACATTGCTGCAAAGTTAAAGAATGACAAATCTCCGTGACGTTAAATGCTGTACTACGGAGCTGGTTCTATCTTCGACAGAATTTCTTTAAAATGTTTTCATTATTACTCAAATGGAAATCCTATTACTTTATTTCTGATATTCCAAGGTTATACATTTCTGTTATGTCATGTCCTCTTTAATTGTTCTTAAAAGCTTTTAGAAATTTCTGTGATTTCATATAAGAGTGATTCCTCTGTTGTAAATAGTTAATTTTTAGCTGTTTCAATAAACGTAATTAACATTGGATTAATGCCTTTTATTTAAATCTATTCAACGCGATAATATTAACGTTAATTATTAACTTCTCCCAATTATATTTATGATAATTAATTAAAACGTTATAAATAAACAGAATGTGTAGGACATTATGATTTAAGAATTATTGGTAGACACTGCCTAGAAACATAGTCCAATAATACCCGTGGTTTCCTCCATTTATTTTAAAGAATTTTTTTACAATTGTAAAGATTCTCTTAGCAGGAAGATGAGATAACACAAAGATATTAGCAATTTAAGTTAAGAAAAACACACGCATTTATAAAAACATTTAGAAATGACACTTACTGAGAACATCAAAGTAGCTGAGGTCAACATCCTGGAGGTTGAGATGCTGCGAGTTACAAGAATGCCTCCACAGATACTCGGTGACATCATGGTGATTCATTTTGTCTGGTGAAACAATGCTGTTGGGAGGAGGGCGTTTACAAAAGTCCTGTTCTATCTTACTAATTTGCTTATTGATCAAGGCTAGGGTCGACTTGTCGAAATTTTCAGAAAAACGTTTTCGATTATCAGACCAGCCGTGATCAAGATACTCGTCCTCACTCGTATCTGGATCACTGCTATGACCGCTGGAGAGTCCGTCTTCTAAGACTGGCATGCTGCTCATCAGTCGACCGCCAGAGTTCATGCTTCCCTCCAGAGAGACGACGCTCTCGACATCATTGCTATCACAGTCTGTGGTTTCGGGTGAGAGGGTGAAGTTCCGAGTGTGATCCACCTGCTCACCCACTTCAGTCTCACCGAGGTCCTCGGTACCGGGGTAAGTGCTAATGGATTCTAAGTCTTGGTCTACCATCTCCACCTGTAGAGTGTGCTGGTGCACACTTTCATGCAGCAACATGAGTTCTTGCTCATTGGGCAAGAAGGCATTAGCTGCAGAAGCACTTGGTGTGGCGTCATCGGTTGCGAGGGCGACAGAGGGAGCTTCGTTGTCGCGCGAAGGTGACAAGCAGTCTGACGTTGACGCTGAGATTTTCGTAACGTGTGGCACATCACCGTTCACCATTTTGATTGCGTCGTTTCGCTTAGGGCTGTCTTCATTCTCGCCGCCTGAAGACAAGGCGAGGCGACGGCCAACGTAGGAACTACCAGTATTGACACGATAGAGTCTGTAATCTAGTTCATTGAATTCCGAGTCCTGAGCATTGGTGACTAATTTTCCAGAAGAGTCTGTATTCTCACTTTTATTGGAAGAAAACTCTTTTAAAATGTTCTGAGCTTCTGAGTCGTGACATTCAAAAATTTCATTAGAGTTTTTGCACTGATTATTTTTATGACTACCATTGACTACAGGCTTCCCATTATTAGCAATCACTTTCAGTAATTCTTCACACGTAGAAGGATGAGTTTTCTCAGAACTGTTCGAATCATCCACACATTCTGAAGCCACGCGGTGAGGGTAACCGGGACGCGGTCCATACCTTCTTGGTGAACCCTCGTACTCCGCAATAGGAACGTTGCCGATTAGTCTCGCTATCCCCTGTTTAACAGGGGAAGTCGGTTCTGAGTCCGTATCCATCTCTTCCTGACTTAAATTCGTTAAACTATCGGTACTCTCAGGTAAGCCATCTATTCCCCACAGTCCACCACAAGGCGATATTGGTGAACTAACATCTAAAGAACCGATGTGTGGCTTATGCAGAATACGAAAGGATTTATCAGTATCACTATTGGGTGATTCCAACACTTTACCAGTATAAGTAGAATAATCCGATTCACATGTCGTAGTTTTTACGTGCAATCCATTGCGACCAAAGCAATTACTAGCAGAACTACTCTCGCCCTTTTTTTGGTCCATGAGCTCAGCAATGTCATCATAAACAATCTCGGCATTGTTCACCGGGGCTTCATAAACTAAATGTCCGGAATCTCCACGCAGATCTTGCAATCCTCTGACCGAAGAGCTCTTCCTGAGACGTCCATTCACACTAGGCACGTGTTCCGGACTCTTTTCCTCCATAATGTACGTCGACTCAGTCCTGTACTTAGAACAGTTATGCAGTTTGTCGACGGATCCTGAACACATGTTGTACATGTAGCGACGCAACTTGTCGTCGTACATGACATCGGCACTGAAGCGCTTATATTCATCGGGTTTCGAGGCTAAACTATTGCACATTGATTGGCCAGTGTGGTCGTGGGATACTCTCTGGTGGGAATGGAAAGATAACTCCTCACCATGGCGCTTTTTTGAAGGTTTGCTACGACTTTTAGAGAATATCTCTCGACCACCTGCTATTTCGATGCGACTCTCCCGGAGGCAATAACCAGGATCCATGTGGTAACCGACGTCCAGTTCGTGGTCATAAACCACTTCTTCATTGAAGTCGCAAGACATGGAAGTCGCGGAGTGGTTGCGCACTTCGTCTTTGTTATTAGAGTTGGAGGAGGCAGTAGTGCATAGTAATCCACTATCATAATCACAGTAATCATAGGCGCTTATCACCGAGTGGTCTTCGGTCACTTCGGCGGGAGGAGGGGGTGGCAGAGGCTGCTCCCCTCCGCAGCAGGAAGACGTTTCGCTCATGTCCGATGGAGGATTGGCTCCCAGCGCTTCTGGGTGGTCTTGGTTGTTATTGTTGTTGTGGGGTAGGTAGTTATCGTTGGCTTTGTCCATAATACTGCTCATGGTGCTGTCGCTGCTCGCAGTCGACAGCTTTCTGTGGTCCTTGATGTTACTATTGAAATTGACGTTGTTCTGATTGAAATCGCTGCAAGAAACGACGCCACGGGGACGACACCTTGGAAACAATTTGTTGATTTCTTCATTATCACTGCCCGCTTCTTCCGATAGAGGTTGGTCCATAACTTTAGCCATGGTGAAGACATTACAAAGTTGAGGTCACACCATCAATAATCTGAAAATAAACAATGATACTCAAGATCTCACCTTAAAATCAAATACATAGAATTCAGATATTATTAGCATATCATAAAATTTAACCTTTTTGGGGTTATTAGAATTTCAAGCAGAGAAAATCTTTTATATTTTACTTAGAAGGTAATGAATAAATTTGAAGAGAGTAAAATGGAGAGACAGGTTTTTGCTAATATTGCAAGAAAGGCAAATTGAGTCCAGGAATTATGCGTATTAAATTATAGAATAAAAACATTTTATAATATGATTACAGTTTACATAAAAAATATCAGAAATCTCTCAATTTCTATAGCACTATAAGGAATTTATAAAATAAGTTTGTATCATTTCCATTAGAAGAAAAAATTTTCCCTTTCAAAGTTTATGAGTAAAAAGAATATTACGAAAAGCTCATTATTTTCAAATATATAAAAACATAATTTAAGTAAACATTTATAATGAAAATATAATGACTGTAATGTATTATCAGAATGATAAATTACTATAACTATAAACAGAACTCCTGCTATCACGTAAAACACGTAATTTTGGTTAACTCTTTATATACACAGAACTTCATACCTTGGTACACTTTTTAATTTGTGTGTACATGCATTTAAATTATGTTTTATTCCCAAATTCACTGATATACTTTTATACACATATAAGCCATGAATTTATTGATGTAATAACTCCTATTTATAGTATACAAAAAACTCTAAAGCACAAATTCAACTTTCAAAAATTTAATTCAATTTTCAAAAAAATATGCAAATTGAAAAAGCGACAGTAATATTGACAGAAAGCGCAATCTGAATTTAAAAAATATTTTAGAATAAATGCATCGAAATGTTTAAAATAACTATCAATACATAACAATTACGCGTATAAAATGACACAAATATGAGGAAAAAAGTCACAATTTTATATTTTATACAAGAAAGTAATTTTAAATTCGGTATAAATACAAAAATAAAATTAAAGCAGATAAAAAGAATACTGATTTTGATATCATTTTTAATATATTATCTTAGGTTTATGTTCGCTTATCGTTCAATGGCCATTTTTTGCACACAAGGGCTAATTATATATGCTCATAGTAAATAACCTTTGGGGAAGAAAAGACTGAGAAATTATAAATTTCTTATGAAGATTTTATGAAGCAGAATACACTAATTTAAATAAAAGTTATTAAGACAAAAAAAATCACTTTTCAATGCAAGAAAAATTTTAAAAAAATCGTAATTTAAACAAAAATTACATGAGTATTTATGAGAAAAAAAAGAGTCCAAAGATAATGATTATTTCCTCTTATAAATATAGAATTTGAATACATTACATTAAAAAGATTGTGAATGTTTCAAAAAGGACTTCAGTTTTAATGGCTATAATCATTTTATTTTTAAAAAGCAAAATATTTTTAAAAAGTTTTAAAAATTAAACGAAATGAACTTTAGAAATGTCGATTACTTTTAAAATTACAAAAAAAAATTAAATAATAATTCTGATTCGAAATTTTCCTTTTTATTATTTTCATTTAATTTACACACTAAAATTTACTATAAAATTTTTATCATGCTAACAATTTAAAATTTAACTAAATAAAAACCTATCAACTTATAAAATAATAGCGATACAATAATAAATAAAAAAAATTAGACTTTATAAGTAAGCAATTATTATAATATTTCCTTTACTTTCTTATGGGATAATATAAATGATTAAAAATAAACACAAATATATTTCTCCATTATTATAAATGATTAAATAAATACAAATAAATTTCTCTATTATTATATTATAAAGAAGATATTTATTGCTGGAGAAAAACCAATTTAGTAGAGTTTAATAATAAAAATGTTAAACTGAAATTACAAAGAAAAGTTACTAAATACATTATTCAATATAATTTGTTATAATTAATTTATTGTTTTTAGATACAACTAATTCATTTTTAGATATTATTCAACACAAATTTAAATAAACGATATTTTTTAAAGGAATTTTCATTCAAACTAAGATATTAGAATATTGTATTGATCATTTTTCCCAGAAAGATTATTTTTAGATATTTGTAAATTAATAGCATTTTTATTAAGGACTTGCAAAATAATTTCTACAAAAAAAAAAAGGACACAATAATAGTGCCGTTATCTTTCTAACAATACAAACATTAATTTTTTTCTCTTTGAATGAGAAAAATAGAGAAAAAAAAAGGGGTCGAGAACATCAATTTATATGAGAACTTCATCATGACCCTTTTAATACAAAAACCAGGCACTTTGGCAAATTAATATTAATCACAGAAAAAAAAGACAAATTACTATTAAATAGGACTTACAGATGTACAGATAATGAATTAAAATAACTTTCAGCACATAAGATGGAAACATGCCAAAACTGTCATCGATGCCACCAGAATATAAATATTTTATTAGACAAAAAAGCATATATAAAAGCTTGTATAAAAAGGATTTATTATCAATTGATGTAATTAGTTTGGCTATTATAAACAATCATTTCTTTGGTACTTACGTATAATCGCAACCATATTGGCGGCATTATATAAGATCTGGCCAATTCTAAAAACGGAATACGCTGACGGGACATGGAGCGCTTAGTTGAAAAGTACAATGTGATAGAAACAGCATGAAAGAAAATAATAAATAACATATGAAGAAAAATAATAAGGAATTTTTTTATTTGTATAACTTTTATACCTTTATTTAACGATATATCAATCACGTTTTGGAGGAAAATATTGCAAATTGGTTTTTAGAATAGAATCAAAATAATTTTTTTTTATCCTTTTCTTGGTCTTGTCGCCATATGAATTATGCCAAGTACCACTCAAGATGGTGTCTTGCTGTACCCCGTTGTCTCTTGTTCCTCCATTTCGCGGAACCCCACATTCTTTCGATTGTTTGGGTATGCGTACCCGTTTCGGGGTCGACAAAATTATATTAGTGTTTTACTCTTGAATAATTAAATCTAGTGATTTATTTTCTTTTACATGTGGCGAACACAAATCTCTCTCATATAATTATTCCAGTCTATGGCTTCACACAAAATTTGACTGTTGTTAATTCTTTGCACCAGCAATACATGAATCTTACTGCTGTTAATAATGGGATACGGCTTTCCTCAAACCAATTACCACTTCTTATTCCCGCGTGTTGATTACAGGTTGCAACGTTGCACTTCCAAAAAATCTGTTTTCCAAAATAAAGCCTTATAAGGTGAGAGGTGGTACATTTCCTAACGTATGGAAAAATGTTATGTTTCTATAAAATTGTAACGGCATCTTTCTTGGTAAAATCCCAGATTCGCATTTTAATGTTCTACCTTGCCCTTTTCAAAGAACACTTAGGCTGAGAAAGGTAGTAAGCAGGGAAATTTGAAAAAAAGCACATGGTTGCCAATTCAGCGCCTTAGATGCGTGCGACATTAGGATTGCCAATTTGGCAAGTTATCCCGGAGCGATAATACGTAAGTACCCATTCTTTGTATCAGAGTGATTTGACTTTTTTGAAGCTAACGTTATTTTTTGCACACGAGGTTTAAATTTGAGCGGATGCCTCCAATTTAAGAAACTCTGGACTACTAAAAAAATATGTCCGAAATGGGAGTAAAACTCACGAATTAAAAATTAGATCCAAACTAATCAGCAGGCAACTAGACTATAAAATGTGGCTAGTGTGTAGCGTAAATATTTTCCCCCCATGTTTATGGAAAAAAGCTGATATTTATTTTGATGAAGAGCAAAAACGTATCTTTAAAAGAAGATATGAAAAGTAAACAGATTTACAATTAATAAAACAATTTACGTTACTTTGTTTTCAGTTAAGCATTAGAAAATCATGTAATATTTTAAAAGCAACGTTATTTTTCTTTTCTGCGAAATTAATCCTTACTACTGTAAAGAGGAGTACTCATCAAAATACAGAAGAATACCAGGCACTCAATGCCGATTGAAGTCACAGTGAACTGTGTGGATGAGCAGACAAGAGAGGATAAGAAATCGCCCAGCAACATAATAAAAATAGCCAGTCTGATAAAGCACTCCCAGGGATCAATAAATGAATCCATACGAAATTCGGCAGCATGAAGAGTTTCTAAGAATAGACTTCGGAAGACTAAATTTAGAAATGATTAATGGATGGCTAGTCACGTCATTTTCAGACATTAAAACGCTTACGAAACTAAATGGTGCAACTTAAATAAAAGAATTCAAGTATTTTAGGAAAAGAAATAATGCGTTTGAGAACCATTTAATGAGTGTCTCTGACAAGTGAACTATAATTAAGCTGAATATATTTAAGAAAAATGGAATTTAAGTGTTTATGAATAATAAAGAAAGAGAAATTATCTTAAGTGATACTCAAAATGGTAGAACATTAAAAAAAAATCATGAAGATAAAATGCGCAGAAATTAAAAAAAAAATAAAACCATTTGAAAACTTCTGTATTCCAAATTTTAAAAAAAATCATTCAGACTTTTTAAAAAAAAATACATACATTCTAACAAAGCAATAACGATTCATTAACTTTTATAGTCTAATTTATTTCACGAACAAAATATGGGAATAAAAAGTTCTATTTCATAACAAAACATATGTGTATGCTTGCATGCACCAGCTTACATACATGCATGTGTTTTTATGTGTGTATTATACCATACACAAATTATAAGTGGTCTTAATGTACATGTACTTCAAATTTAAAAAGGGATACTTTGTATTTATTTTTATTTTTTAATTTCGTCGTTCGCTAAAAGTACATAAATGAAAGTTCATTGTCTTCCCACCACTAAAAATGAATCAGTTGAACAATGAGAAACCGTAGTAAATTATTTTTTATTGCAGGATGATTTTCACACTTTTCCTTCAAAGCTTCATTTGAAGAATTTTAAAGGGGAAAAGAGGTTTTTATTGATGGTAGATCTTGATTGTTTCCAAGAAACATCAAGATACAATGAAAAAAAATTTTTTTTCCTTTCCAAAATAAGTATGAGTACAATTAAGTAGTTATGTATGTAACAAATAACATGTAGCGAAATAACGCTTTATCGCAACCCTATTCATTTCTTCTACAAACTTAGAAAGCTCCAACATTTGAGCATCATCGATTTTTGAATGCGTATCTTTTAGCATCTGTAAATGCTTTTAATATCTTTTTAATAGATTAGAATCTGCAATTTAAATTGGACTCCGAAACACTTCAAGCATCCATAATTAAGTAGGGAATCGAATCCATAAATTTTTGATGATTAAATGGATGAAAATCATTTATACCCCATTTTGGAAATGTCACATAAAATATGCCAGGAACCTTTCGGCATTTTTTATAAAATATGTATCGATATTTCAAAAATTTATTTTAAAATGTTTTATTTAGTTTGTGGATTTTTATATTTTGAGGTATCTTATTTTCAAAATCAATATAAAAATGATTGCATTAAGTTTCCATGGTTTAATTCAACACTTATATATATTTGTTCTTCAAACTTAGTTACTTAATAACACACATAGCAGGCGAAAGTGGCGTCAACTGCTCTACCAAGCTTTATACCTAAAAGTTGAAACCTATCGTAAGGAATTAGAACATCCACTCGCAAAGGCTTAGAGAACTTGGTTTAACTCTTTATTCGAACCATGGTCAATTTCTGCAACCTAGGGAAATGTTAACCAGCATCTACAAAACTAAATTTCGTATCCATACCCAATTATACGATTCAAATTTATAAGCTGTTAAACTGTGAGCCAGAATCGTAATTATAAAGCTCTGTTACATCGACTTCATTGATTTATATATATTAAAACACCATATAAAATAAATTACATTTTTTAATTTAGGGAAACTTTATACAACTCTAAACTGCCATTTTTACAAGAATAAAATCAATGCAAATATTAGAATTTCATTTGAAAATTAAGTCCTATTTTTCATAGTAATAAAATATTTTCAAACATAGAAAAGTGCTCGGAAAAAAAAACTTGTCTCAAGGAAAAAAAACTAATTTTAAAAAAATCATGCGATGTACTAAAATTATATTCACAGTAATCAATTTGGCGTGGATTTGCTGTTTATTAGCCTGAAATTTCAAAGTCAGTCACCTTCTTCCATAACATGAATTCATTCCGCACTTATAAAAAAAGAAAGCTGAATCTATCTCCGAACAAATTAACTCATATCAACAAGTTCTGTGTAGAAACAGCACATCAGCTCCTGTTTATTACCAAGGAATAGAGAGTCAATGACTCATCTCGAAATTCCAGACGGAAGATCGCCAAAAAGCATACGCTGAAAGGCTTTATCGATTGGCAAGTCTTCCAGACAGAGTACCGGCTATTCTCTCCATCAAAAACGAAACAAGAGCGTCAGCCAGGGCACACAATCACAGTGTATTGGGGCGGAAACCTCGCCTATGCCCCCACCCTACTGTTCGGCCCCTGCCAGAAAAGATATTACTCATACTGATCACCACTTTACATTTCGGGGTGAGAGGCGGGGGCACCCCTCTAGGGCAAACTCCCGTAACTCTCCATTTTCGTGACTCAACTCGATACCCAGTTGGAAATGAGGTTATTACGGTTTCAGTTATTGGGAGAAAGTAATGCGGATTTAGTTGACAATATTTGAAATCGATGGCACTTGAATAGATCTAGAGTTGCAGATAGCAAACGCAAATTTTTTAACTAATTTTGATGACAATTTAAGTAATGATTGATCAGTTTCGAATTTTAAATAGGAATAGCTTTCATGAATTGATGGAAATAAAAAAAAATATCTAATTCATAATCGTCCAAAATAATACTAGTATTATGCACACATCATCTAACGAAATTTAAAACTCATAATTAAATCATTTGTTTTATATCGAAAATTTTATATAACGCGTACCAACATATTTGACATACTCTCTCAAATTAGAATATTACTTTAATGTTTGACATTTTTAATAGAATCGAATTAAATTTTCCCAAATTATTTAGATTAAAATTACTATTGGAAATGAAAATAAATAAAATTAGGAGAAAATTCACGAAAAGTGATTAAAGGTAATAATATTCATAAGCAAGTCTTTTAAACAATGTGCCATGTTCAATCATATTAAATAAGAAGAAAGCAAACGAGTTCTCAATTAAAAATGAGCAACTAAATAACACAAAACAATTCATTTATTCATGGATAAACCCACGTGTCCTAACTGTATTTCCAATAGGAACCACAATTCGCAATTTTCAGTATATTTTGTTAAATTAGATTCGGAATCCAAAGATAATTACAATGATTTCCTAATTTGAAAAGGTCCCAATTACAAGTTGTCCTAATTAGGTGAAATTCTGTTACACACAGCAAACAACTTTGATCAGGTTCAAAGAATATTTCTGATCAATGAATATACTGGAGCATAAAGAGCATTTAAATCCAAATTCTTATTTTTTTTAACTATGACAATGCTGAATTATATAATAAATTCATCCCATTTGGTCAAGCAATTTTTATGCTAATGCGGCAGTAAATTGATTGGCAGATGAGATAAGAAAAAAAAGAAAAGAGAAAATGATTTTCTTACAAGCAAATGACCTTGAGTAGCGAAAAACAAGTCACCTCATATAAAATGGTATTGTATGATTACAATGTTAATCCGATTTTCGTCAGTAAAAATGCATGAATTAGTATTTAAAGTTAATAATGAATTTTTTACCTAGTAACGTCTCAAACAATTAGCTTTCTTAGGCAGCTAAGAAGAGGAGATCTAAAAATCTTGTGATCATACGTCTTGGTCTTTTTGCATTACTTGATGTACCATCATTTATAATCATATTTTTAAGGATTGCATAGCACTATTTAAATATTTTTAGAAAATGGCCAACAGGAATGCTGGGCAATTGCAAGTATTCTGAAAGATCGTAGTAAATTGTATAAACTATTGAATACAGACTGTAACATTAATTATATCAGTTTTAATTTCAAAAATAACTCTAAAATCATAGCAACGGAATATATAAACTATAATAAGTATGTTTCGGTATAAAGGTACAGGAAATATATACATTTAAATATTTTCAGACTACAATATATAGGGGAACATTTTTAACGAATTTGAGATTTTTAAAGGTACATTATATCTCCTTTTTAAGAAGTGGGAGTCGAATTTAAAGATTATTGAATTGTAGACCAGATTGCTGATCAAACGGCTTTCATTACAGCGAAAAGATTATTGAAGTAGCAGTGTTTTTATGTAACAAAAACATTAATTTACAAGAAAATAAAATTTTAATTTTAATTTACACATAAATAAAATTTTAAAAACACTAATTTATATAAAAATATATTCTCGTGTTACAGTAAATTTGTAGATTAGGTATGCATTATTATTTCGCTTTCACGTTATTAAAACTACATTCGAATAAAAATTAGAAAAAGTCAGAGAAAGTACGATGCACAATTGTAAGCACGAAATAAAGAAAACAAGCACTGAATTTCAACAGTAAAATATAAAAGTTTACAGTTATACCTACTTGTAAAACTGACACATTCTCTTGAATTTTGTAAATTCTAGAATTCAGTTTTTCGACTTAAACATTGCATTACATTTACGAAGATTCTAAATTTTCAATTCAGACAGACAAAAAAAATTTAACATATTTACACCACAACGTGAACGAAATTGAATCATTTGCAACTTCACTCTCCTCTCCCAAGAAAAAATGAATCAATCAGAACTTGGAATATGAATACATCATGGCAACAGAGAAAATGAAAAGTATGTCAGCAAAAGCCCGCATGGCCTTAACTTCATCTCGTCATTTGGATGGATATTTTTTCGAAATAGTAGACAAATTGAATTACGTTATTATAAGGGTATCATAATAAGACGTGTCCGTATTTATGATTGGAAAATCAGCTACATTAGCTCAATAACCAATAACTTATTAAGGATAATTTTTTTAACAAATGACAATAAAATTTTAAAAAAGGGGGAAATTGGGAGGACATCAAACAGCAATCAAATAACGAATTTAAAATTTAATTCATGTGATAAAGAATTATTAATCGGTAAGAATTATTAAGCAGTAAGACGAATTTTTTAAAAGGAACGAGTTATTGCAATGAAATAATTAAACTACACTGTTCAGAACAAAGGGTAACAGGTTCGATATCGGAATTGTTTAATCGAGAGAGATTGACGCTGCGTGGAATTCTGTCAGCAATTCACTAATTTTAAATGTGCTTGTTTGTCACCCATTTCTTTCTTTCTTTTTTTCAGATGAGGAATTTTTTGGACTAGCAGTTTAAATAACATATCAAACTACAACACTCAAAGAGAGGGGCGAACCCACGAACTTTGAAATGAAAGTCAGAGTACTAACTATCCGGCTGCTAGTTTGGAGTTGACATTTACAACATGAACAGCCTATTTACGTTTAAAAGCTTTTCACATGCAGCCGTCAGGTTTGCGATATAACTTTTAATAGATGGAGAAAAACGCATTCACATTTTACAAAGAAAAAAAAACCATCAGAAAAAATTACCAAGCCCTCATCTCCACAGATATGCTTTTATACACAATACATATGCAACTTACATCTCAGATCGTTCAATAAGGATAGAGTTAGAGTGGATTAACTTACCACTTCAAAATCACTCTTTCAGATCAAATGATGAATCAATCAGGAACTAAGGTTTAAAATGTACAACGAATTAAAAGTCGAATAATGTATTAGTTAAATTCAGGAAATAATTAACAATATCTCAGATTTCTGAGCATTCTGCAACCGCTTCCGTAGAACAGAAGAATCAAAATGGTTTTAAAAACAATGCTTTATTATATTTCATGCATATTTCGGTTTCGAGGGTTCACATTTTTAAAAAATGTATTTTTTTTTTTTTTTTTTTACAATGTACTCGAGCTTATAAAAGATTTCAAAAATCGGTTACTTTAAGTTACGCAAAACGTTCGAGAAAAGTGCACTACAACTATCACACATACATTCGTGACCTTCACATTTTTTACAATTACATCATTGAAAAGCATTAGTTAGAAAAATACGCACTTTCTGAAGTCATTAACAATTTAAAATTTAATTATTAATAGCTTTTTAGTCATAAAAAGTTACTAACAATAAAAAATAAAACACCTCAATGAAAGGAAATAAGACTGCAAAAATTTAAATGAACAGAAATAAATTAAAAGAAAACACACAATTACCATAAATTAATAAACATAATTAAATTGCTATTTTTAATACATTTTTGTTATTAATAGCACCCATAACACTAACGATATGGAAAGGCCTCGTTCCCAAGTGCTAAAGGTAAAGTGATCGATACCTGAACCACATGAAAGCTAACCAGCTGATGTGATGCACATTAAACGTTATACGGAATCTAATATTTTTCCACTAATTTGATGAAATAAATAGAAAGGAATGCCAACTCAGGTGTCGACCTTGTCATTTGATTGTAATTTGAAATTATTAGATGACTGGCTAAGTTAAAGGAATTTGGTACGCAGAAATAGGTAGTCAAAAATTTAACGCAATGACTTATCCTAATATATATTAAAATTTGCTTATAACTATAATTAACATTTCTTGAATATAATTAATACATGACTGTTTATAAACTAGCTTAAAATAATCTGTGTGATTCCACATTTTACTTTTCCCAAAATTAAAGATATTCAATTCCTCCATCATGATTAATGGAATACAGAATATTCTTTATACCTTTAAAATATAATGCATACTAATACACACAGAAAATAATTAGCAACATGGTAATTAATCCTTCTCTAACAGCACAGAAATTGGTAATCTTAATTAGATATCATTTGAAAGTCCTCTCTCAGAGGATAACAGAATTCTGATATAAGCCTTCGAAAAATAAATAAGCAAATGAAACAGTTTCATAGAGTGAATCTTTCTCAAGAGCTCATAATTAAATGGATGGAACTTGGCACTTTAATCAACAGATGAAACAGTATAAACATAATTAATCACTAATGGAAAGCAACCTATGAAATACGGAATAGTTAACAAAAAAAAGACTTTGGATCATTTCAAATTCATCCCAGATGTATAAAAAGACACAATCAGGCAAAGCAAATCAAATTACAAAAATATCGGGAACGAAGAAAATTTGTAGGCAAAGTAAATGCTTCTACGACACTTTCAGCCGGAGGATATCAATGCACAGAAAGATCAATATTTTCCTCTTTTTAAAATGTTTCTATCATTATTGTAATAATGAAATCCTATTTGCAAATGAAAGAAAGACAATCGATTTCCACATTTCCCTTTATTTGAGAAAACGAGAAATGTCAATGTAAATATAAAATTCTTTTCAAAACTTCCCCCTACCCTATTCCTTTAGTTTTTAAACTTTAGAAATATATTGCAATAGCATATATGGTTAATATTCTACAGAAATAATGAAAATATCTAAATTCAGTATAATAAAAAGTAACTCAAAACGTATTTACTAGTTCATATTTATAATTTTCAAGGAACGATTAAATACACAAAAAGTGGAATTCATTATAAATTCACTTTATAATGGAGAACTTCTAAGAAAAGCAAATTAAGAACACAATGGAGTAAGGTAAAAAGCTAAAAATAAAGAACAAGGCTGTTACACAGAATACATTTAGTGATCATAAATGTAAAACAAGTACATACATGTGTTCACAAGTTTTTAAATCTCATTTGCATTTAAGCAAAGATATCGATTCTAGATACTGGATTTATATATATATATATAAAGATCGGTACTTTTATCTTATAAACATGTGAATAACACCCCCACACGGATATATATGTAGGGGGGGGGTGTTATTCATATATTTAAAATTAAAATGTATTACGATAAATCTAATGATCTTTTCTCTTTTTTACCAAATAATGTTGACGTCAATTGTGTCATTTATTAATAGTATAAAAAAATTACAAAATTCTCAGTTATGTCAACATTGCTTCATTTTCATTTTAATTAACTAATCTTTATTTTACATATGTACCTCTTGCACAACAAGTTAAAATAAATAGCATAAAATTCCTTTTTTATACATTTACAGATACGAATAAATCATTTGAACAATATTTTTTGTTTCCACTTTTTAAAAAAACATTTAATCTTTAAGTAATCCTTTCACATTGCGTGATTTCAACACAAAAAAATATTGGCCGATATACGGTACAAGGTATCAGCATAAGAATGAATGCATCAAGTTATTTATATTTTAATAACGATTATCCTAATAAATTAAGTTACTTTTTACCTATTATGTACTTAATATACTCATATTAAATATTCACAAAAAATCAAAAACTTTATATACATAACTTTTTTACAATGAAACATTTTCCTAACCAAAAAGCTATTCCGAACGAGTTGGCACATATGCAATATTGATAATTTATAAAAAAGATCTTTCAAAATGAAAATAAAAAAAAATTAGTATTCAATGTTTATAGTTAAAAGTTAATAAAAATAGGAATCCGTGAGCTGAAAACTAAATAGTTACAAAATGCATTCAAATACAAACACAATTAAAACAAATACCATTTCTTTAAAAGAACAACCTTGTTTTCATAAAGCGGTTAGGGTCGAATATAAACGGTTTAAGTCTAAAGAACGCATTTAAAACGCTTAAGAGTAAGTTTAGTAAAAAGTATTGATATGAAAAATTCACTGCTATTTCTTATTAAAAATTCGTAACTGAGTAAAATTTACTGTGTATTATTTCACTAACACGAATAGCTTCTATTCTCACATCCTATTTTTCAAGTACTGGACAATTTGCAGTTGACAAGCAAAAAATAAATTTTTTAATGCAATTGACTATAATTTTTAAAGACGGACATAACACAATCAATGAGGAACGAGATATTACACTTTCAAACGTTTTTGACAGTAACACTTGAATAAACTAAATTCCATTAAAAAATATATTAACTGCATATGAAACAGACAACTTTTTTTCCCTGCATGGTTAGTGTATGTGAGGTAAAAACCCTTTTACAGATTTTTACAAACGCAAAAAGCTAAATTCGTAATTCAGATAAAAACAAAAATTGTTTTTGTGATATTATGAATATTCATTACTTTTCTCCTCCACGGAAAACAAAAATCAATTAATTTTATTAAAACTATTTTTTATATACAGCAATAATCAAGAGTCGTCAAATGGTGAAAAAATTCCATTAAAAATATACTTCGTGATATTCATTACATATATATTCAAGATGGGTAGAAATAAATTATAAGTAGTACTTTAGCACACAAAGACATTAGAGATGAATATTTTAATGTGAGTCAATTGCTATATGAATATGATGAATGTGAGTATATGCTATATGAATTATAAATGTCATTGTACATGGCGTAATTCTTATCGTTATTTTATCCCCAGACCATTTAGCTTTATCTGAGATTGAATCGTTGGATGATTTCGATCACGATGATTCGACTAAAAACATTTAAGAGAAAAATTTCATCGAAATTTAATTTGTACTGCTATACTTAATTTTAGAAAAGTGGATACCGTTAAAATTATAACATAAGAAGACAATCCTGCATTTAGAGTCTTTAAATATGTAGTATCATGATATTTTAAGTAATATCAATATGAAATCCTTAAGAAACTATTGACGGCGACACTACACATGCGATTCAAATCAGATAATATTTTAATGATAAACAGAGCAAACAAATTTAAAATAAAATAAGTAAATTTTACACAATTAAAATACACGACTGCAACAGGATTTTTAAATCGCAATTTATTTAAATTAATTAAATCGATGGTGATAAATGAAAAGCATTAATGCTGAAAAACCTATGTTAGCATTTAAATCCTTATAAGACACATTATGACAAGTAAATAAAAATAAAAAAGCACAAATATATGTTGCTTATTTCATCACATGTCACTCAAATGGCAACTTTTTATACAAAATGACTAATTCGAGGCTTACTACAAACCATGTATTCCAAATTACTACGAACAATCATATCGCAGGTGGGAATCGAACCTAAGATATTTTAATTTTTAAGCGAGAATGTTAATTCTTCAACTAATTGAACGAATTACACGATGCGTTGCAATAGCTACCAACATCCAAACTTGAGTTAAATATGCTAAAGAAATAGGATATTATGTGAATAAGCACAAAAAATACTATATTAAAAATTAAAAATCCTATCTGATGCATTGTACTTAAGAAATGATTTTGAGAAAAGCAAGTAATTTAGATAATTAAAAGAATTGGTATAACAGTGCGCAAAAAAAAAACTTTTACTTTTCTTTAAATTATAAAATTAAATTTCTGCTCGCTGCACACCTAAACGATCAAAGTAACAATACAATATACTGAAAATATTGGAATACTTTGTGAAACTTTTGCAATTGTAAAATGTTGAACAAATGTTCTGATTATGCCCTCGAATAGCGCGTATTATCTTATTCTCTTTTTCGATAAACAGACTGGAGAACAAACCATTAGTTTTTCCCCAAAAGTAATACAAATTGCCAAAGTATGTTCTTGGCATTACAATGATATAAAAAATTTTATAACCATTCTGATAATTTCGTTATTTATAATTTTTTTTAAGTTTATATGTATCACTTTTTCATTGCCTTCTATAACAAATTCATTATGAAAGCTTTTTTTTAATACAGAAATTATTCGACTCGGAGAAACTTCACCTACTTCTACACAGTTTAATTAGCAAATGAATGATTATTTGCCAAATCTGGTGACATTACAGCAGTTGCAAAAGACTCGTTGCAGCAAAGTAGATTTCAGCAATCTACCCGGAGAATGCACTTCATTTCCACTCGGTAACAGGGGAGCCTTATCAACACTTGGCAAGTTTAGCTTCTATCCCTTGGAGACGAGAGTTTAATTTAAAGCGGAATGGTAGGATAAACACTTGCGATGAGACCAGTAACTGTAACTCTGACGCGTGCGGAATCCCTTTAGTATACAAAGTAAACGATTCTGGAGAGGATTAGAAGGCCTTGACCTGTTTTCACTTTTCGCAAAACCTGCATACTCCAACGCATTATGCATGAGGGTAGTTTGCTAAATATGTATCAAAAATAAAAACTAACGAAAAAATAATTAAAAGTTTTCAAATTTTGCTCGATAAAGTAATTTTAGCTTTTTCTCTTTGTGGATTTTTTTAAAATTTAAATCACAAACATGAATATTGGCAAAACACGGAAAAAGTTATTAATTTTAATACACAAATTTGGATACAACTTATGAAATAAATCTTTAGAATCAGCAATCCTTAAATTCCACGACGAAAACTGATAAAGATGACAAATTTCTATCTGAACAGGTTCAGGCAATAATTCGGCATTCATTTTCAGAAATTTGCAAAATATCTTTCGCAGCGATGACTCAAATCCAATTCATGAAAAATACTACCTTAAAAAAATACGGATATTCTAAAAGGGTTACAAAACTAATTCCAACTTCTGACACCTAGTAGTAGTTGTAAGGCCTTTGAACATTTCCGCGTATCTTGTTTTCCGGAATAACTTGTAAGACATTGAATTGTATTCAAGCGTTGCAGAGAAAAATCTGAAACTCTCCTCAAGAACTCTGCACAACATATATCCAAGCAAACATCAGAAGCGCTAATTCCATTGTTCACCAATGGATGGTTTCTAATCCTAAGATTTATTCAGGTCAGGTGATAATATAGCGTTATCCAGAATGAAAGGCTCCGGGCTTGATTCAACCATTTTCCTTTTACACATGAACATTTGTAGAGATGGGGACTTGAAATTTTGCCAACTTTCCTCTATAATGGCTTGTGAGTATCTAAGAAAGGCTACCATTGGAAAGCAATGGCTTAAAAGTTTTCAGTTGTTAATCTTTTCGCTACCCTAAATATCAAATATTAATAATGCAGTGCAGTAAAAAAATACCAATAGATAATTCATTGCACTTCTAGATCAAACAATGATTTTCAAATCTTTACACTTTTATATTACTTCCAGTAAAAAGTGATAAGCAAATTTTTAATTTCGTCTTGATCTAAAATAATTTTTTTATTACTTTATTCACTTCCAGTTGCCTATTTCTTTTAACCAAAGTCATGCAAGCAGAGATTATTAATCGCCACATAATCAAATCAATATACTTGTATTATGATTCACTTTATAATTTGTAAACATTATAAAAGCTCAGCGTAAACGGTAATATCCAGGCTTCCACATTATACTTTATGAAATTATTCTTGACTCAAACATCAAACCGGCAACTTCGTACACGCTAAACACTGCTTTGCCTAACATGTTTACGATTCTGAACATATATACATACAACAGTATTTAGTTATGAACATATATAGACATACTACAGTATATAGTTCTGTGAACATTACTTGCCAACATAAACAGTTTTATACATATATAACTGGCAAGTCTTTCATATAATTTAGTAATTCCAAAATTAAAATTAATTAAGTGATATTTAATAGCAAAATCAGGTCGCATTTTTTTAAACGTATGTATCTAACAACTGCTTTTCATCAAAACTTCAAGAAAATCATTTACTGGAACGGTTAACTCAAGAGAACCATTAACTGCTCCTGTTCATCCGATAACCTTAAGTCAGAGAACGATTAGAGCTAGTAGAAATGATCTGAAATCATGTATATTTTTAAGTCAAAGAAGAAACGGGGAATAATAGTTGTGAAGTTTTGAGGGTGAAGGATGAGGGTGTGAGGGAAGAAAATGCACTGCGAGAAATCGAGCGCGAAGAAACACCGCAGCTGCGCTACCCAGATGAACAAGAGAAACGCATTAAAACTGAAGCCGCGCTCAGCCGCCCTCGCAGTTACCCTTCCACAGTAGTTGGATAAGTAAATAAGTTCGAGAAAGGAGTGGAGCTGCGAGAAAATGGATTTTCACGATAAAATAGTACAAAATAAACACTTACGATGAAGGAGGGGGAAAAAATTAAGAAATTAATGCGGAATTAAGATGATGGAATTACTGAGAAAATGCGCGAAGAAGAACATTTTCTCAATTTCACGATGCGGCAGTTCTTTGCATTAAGAAATTTTAACCCGAGAACTTGTATGACAGAGGGTCTTAAAACTTTCTACAAC
The DNA here is from genome assembly GCA_037975125.1 of Latrodectus hesperus. Classification (NCBI taxonomy): domain Eukaryota; kingdom Metazoa; phylum Arthropoda; class Arachnida; order Araneae; family Theridiidae; genus Latrodectus; species Latrodectus hesperus. The sequence goes on from CM075856.1 coordinate 47,751,551, forward strand.
TTTTAGAAAACTTTGACAGTAAAATTCTTCACCGTTCTTTTTAATTAATGAACTCAAAAAATAGCAATACCTTGAATCATTTTTTTAATTATTCGATACTAAATATATAAAACGTTAAAGCAAATATTATTTCGAAAGTGAGACTCAAAGTAGTGTGTAAAAAAAATTGAAAAAAAATTGGATTTTTTAGCCTTGATTTCAAGTGGAGAATTGAAACAAATTAATAAAGTCAAATAGGGAATCGTCAACTTTTCTTATGAATTTTTTTAAATGAGCTTGTGCTATGACCAGTTTGTTTTTAGATTCAAAGAGGTCACTTTCACAATTCATCCGGAATATACACAATTAGTGGCTTAAGAATCTTTATAAACATCATAAATTAATGTGGGAGTTGAATTCACACATTGATGAATTGATGACAAGGGCATTGACCACTCAATGCAGTGCGAAATTCGCCACAATGGACAACATTATTATGCTATATGACAATAGAATAGAAAATTTTAACAATTCCATTCATAGCAAATGTCAAAAAATATCAAAAAGTTTACATTTTCAACTCCCTAATGTTTTAACATAAAGATAGAAATTTAATTTATCTTTTCATAAGAGAGAAGCTAAAAAAAATTTTTTTCTCAAAGCAAATAAACTTTTAATCGAAAGCTCAAAAAATGGTTAATTGGGTTTTGCGGCGCAAGGTTCGAAAATGGGCAAACCACACCAGAATCAAGATATTATAACGATAAATTTCAAAACCCAAGCAACATTAAAACGTTAAAAAACAAAACATCATAAAAAGAGTTACCCATAAATAAACTCCCGTAATATTTATGATTTAATTAAATTACTTAAAAAACACAATAACAGTATCTTTCATGATTCTCACCTCGAAAAGAAGTAGCTATAATTTATTTAAAGACGTTCCCCCCCCCCATTATTTTAAATTTAAAAAATCTAATGATTTCGAGTAAGATCCTGATTTACATAATATATTCTAGGACATTGCAGTGACTTTATTTAATGCAAAACCATAAAATTTACACGACAGTTGAATTTTTTCCAAAGTGTACAACATTAGTAAAAAGGAAATATTTTTCGAATCTCACTCTATGAAAGCAAGCCACGTTTTGGCCCATATTCTTTGAAGGCCAAGTCTGTTTTGCATATTTACTATATGAACGTAAACTACATTTTAAACTCTTAATAAACGGACGCAAACCAATTTGTGAAGGCCCATTCAAATGGATGATATTAGGTCATTCATCATAAATCATTTTATATCGATCAAACGTCGCAAGGGGGCGAACCCGGAAAACTCCCAAGCTCTGGCCTCAGCAGACGTGCATGCAAAAAGCAGAAACGCCACATACATCTTCCGTAGTTCAACACAGGCTTGAGATTGTATACTGGAGCAGAAATGACAGTTGTGCAAACTAAACCGAATAATAGGCCACGGAGGCCTGGTTGGTTAGGACGTCGTTCTCATTATCGGAAGGTGGTAAGTTCGAATCCCAGCTTAACCGAAGATCCATCGTGTTCACTAATGGTGAATGGGGCACGTTAAAACTAGGAGTGGTCGCAATGCCCTCCAAGTGAAATGATACCTCTGGAGGTAGCAGGCCAAGTATTGGGAATCTTCTGCTTGGTCCCTGCTTCAAAATCTCGAAGACTCCACCCGGCTGCTTCTATCAAACTGGTAGCGCCCAGCTCAGGGCTAGATACAGGGAAGCATGCTGATGCAACAACAACTAAACCGAATACGGGTCCTTATACTCTGAACAGCATATTCCCACTAATAGGCCACTGTCGGACACTAGGTGGATGCGTGAAAATTTTCCTAATGTTGATACGGCTCAACATCCATGAAAAGTTTTCCTATAAAACAAAAAAAGCATCTGTACAGATGTCCGCTTCTGCTTTGAATTTTATGTAATATTAATGTTTAGTATTGTAAAAAAAAAGTGAAACTTTTTTTTTAATTTTGCTGTTTTTTCCGATTTAAATATATAAAATCATTACATTAATAAATATATCTATTAAATTTATTCATTTAAATGATCAGGAAATTTTCTTGCCTTCCAGGGGAAGCCAAGAACATTTCCTGAACATTTTAATCAATAAATTTAATAGCTGTATTTTTTACTCATGTAAGATATAACTAAAAAATAGAATGACGAAAGAACTAATTAAAAAAAATTAAATATTCTAAGTCTATTATTTTAATGTCGTAATCATTACTCAATTATATAACACATTTTTTTATCAGAAATTATTGTATATAGAAGGGGGGAATAAAATAATTATAAAGAAGCGTCAAAACACAATCTTATTCCACATTCTATTTCTCAACAAAAATGTTTGATCCTATTCTTTCTAAACGACTCGAAATAAATTCCAAAGAGCTTTCCTATACGGATACGGACAGCACAGAACTGGACAACTGCAGCAAATTTTTGCCATTTCTTGCAATGGCTCGAATCAATGTGTTTAAAAATACTGGTGTAATAAATGGACTCATTTATACTTTTTCTTGATTAATAAAATTAAGAAAAAGTATCAATGAATTCAAAATGATGAAACTTTTTTAAAAAAATGGGGGATATGTGATTTTACGTATTTTCTCATCATGCAATACCCGAACGAACTTTTAACAGAAACTTCATATTATTTATTTCAGAGTACACTAAGCTGTCAATTTTATAGCTGGTTTATTAATTTAAAAAAATCACGTGACAACATAAAGATATAAAAAACTGACATGTTTCAAAAGACAGATTCATTACTTTCGCTTAATGAGCTAAAGTTTAGAAGTAAAATTAAAAACATACTAAAAAAAGGTGCGAAAACTTTTAAGATTTTTTTTTCAAACAAATTCTTTCTTACCAACATGGTTGAGCTGAGAGATTTATTTATTATAATTAGTTTTCTTAAGACTGCTGAGATAGTTTAGCTAACTAATTTCGCTAATGCATAATCACTTAATATTAATGACCCAGGGGTCTAGAAATAGTAGGCAATGAATGGTACAACATTTACTTTTAATGATCTTTTTTTTAATTTCCCATAAGAAAAGAGAGCATGTAAATAATTTAATTCTGGTAATAATTTAAGCAAAGATCGCATAATTTTCAAACATTATTACATAATTCTTCACAATCATAAGAATCATCGAAAAAATAAATATCAGTAGAAAAATAAAAAATGTTTATTTTTTTAAAAGCATTAATTAAATGAAAATAAATTCATTAGATTGCAAATGCCCACTAACAAATAATGCAAATTTCAGCATTAAATATAATTTCCAAAGATTATACTAAGAATTAAAATGTGAATGGTCGTTTAATCCTTATTATAACCTCTGGAAATAAAATTTTCCCACAACTGAAAACATTTTGAAATCAAGTACGTATAAAATATAATAAAATAATTAAGTCAATAACTGTGTGATAAAATTACACATCAAGAATTTTAGTACAGAAAAATTCTTGAATTTTTTAGTTCATTTTTGACTTAATTATTTATAAAATTTTTATCCTTATGTTTAAATGTTTTCAAAACATAAAGGAAAAAATTTGCATCATCTTTTTTTTACTTATTATAAGAAAATATTTATCCTTTATTCAAATGTCTTGAATACTGATTATTTAATGTATTTAAACATAAACGATAAAAATTTTGTGCTTCAAAATAAAATATAAATCAGAACCAGTTTTTAAAATTCAAGAAAAAAAATATACTTAGACTTTGCTTATTTTTATACATGCATAAAAAAATGATAAGTAATGAAAAAAAATATTCAGAAATAAAAGAACGAGAATTTTGTATCAAGCATTTACTGATTGCTCAAAAAGTTTACCATACTCAAATTACAAAATACTTCAATAAGGAAACTGAAATAGAAAAGTAGACTACAAGACCAAGTATTAAATTTAAGGTTCAAAATAAAGAAAGGATTTTCCCCACCCACACACAAAAATAAGTATATATACTGTTAGCGTAATATAGATTTAATTACATTCTTAACATAGAAAAGAAATCATAAATGGACATCACGTGAATCATAGAACAACATATTTCAACAAAAATTTAAAATAGTATAACAAAACAAGTCTTTATAAAACACAATGAAACAAAGTACTAATATATCAAGGCAAAACTTAAAAATTAAAAATAAAGAATTTTTTTTACATTTCGGCATAAAATAAAAGAAAAAGAAACTACAACGGTATACCATCAATGTGAAATCTCAAAAATAGGTAATTTTTTTAATTAAAATTATATGTATAAAATTCCCGATTCCCTTTTTACGCATATTTATATAAATTTCTTTACATTTAAATTTTAAACATTGATCCCATCACAAATTTTCAGTAATGAATATTTATTATTTTGTACAAAAGTCTTAACGCAGAATTTATGTACATATTGAAATCCCATAAATTCTTAATTTGGCTTTGCCTAATCACTTTCAGAAATGATGCTAATTTGAGCAAAAGTTACATTGTATAAGATAAAATACAACCCAATATCAAACAAAGAACTATTTGGCTTAAGTCCAGAGGATAGACCAAGTAGTCCACATTTTTAAGAACATTGAAATTACGAAAGAAACGTACAATACAAATAAAATATTATTCATTCAATTCTAATGTGCACCAGGAAATGTTTTACAAAAGAAACATGTAAAAAAACTGCCTACTGTGTTTATATAACCAGCATGCATAGATTATACTGTAAGATGTATTCAATAGGTTTCAATAAAAGGAATTTTTCAATAAATTTTCAATAACTTATGAAAATAAATTGAAAATTTATCGAAACAATTTATCATATTTCTAATATACTCATAAAATATAAATACTAATGTAAGAAATTCTATCATACGTTATTTACAACACTAATTTACACCTTATAATGATTAATTTCTATAGTTAAATGAAATCAACAGAAAAACACAGCATTGATAGAAGCAAAATATATAAATTAAGAAAAAATGTTGAATTACAGATGATGATGGAAGTAAGATTCCACAAATTTAATGGAAATACATAATGGTTACAAATATTCATAAATTTAATTTTAAGAACGTAAGCAGAAAAATAATCTTAAGAAACTTCAAATAATATCATAAATAGGTAAATATTTCCACCAATAAAAATATGGGTTGTGCACAATATAAACGCAATGAAATTTGGTCGTAAAAAAACTCTAAATTAGATGAGTTACGTGAAAAGAAACATACGATATTAAAATAAATTAATGAATACTTACATTGTAAAAAAAGCACCACCATAAAAGAAGTCTGCTCGTATCCGAATATGGTCAATAAACACTACAATTATTCAAAACTCCGAGGAAGCAGTCATGAAATATATATCCACAATTACACACTTTTACGATTCACTTACAATTTATTAACAGCACCAAAGATATATGTGAAGAGAAAGCGATGAAAAAAATGTATCTAAGTTTTTTTCACTATATATAATTTTTCTTTGGTTACAATTTTCGCTGAAGCTTAAAATTTTACCATCTAAGGCACGAGATGTGAAATTGCCTTTGCTGTGAAGTAGACGAATTCGTCGGGTGAATTGAAAGCCAAGCACTGCTGTGCACAATCGCTTTAAAATAGAGAAAATTTTTATTTTGAATATAAGCTGTCAAATGTTTTTTAAACGCGTTATAAGGTTGCAAAACTCTTGCATTCCTTATATAATATACAAAATACCAAAATTTATACTTGATTCAAATATTTGGATTTAAGGCACTTTTTTGGAGACAAGAAAAAGGTTAAGGGAAATAAATTCAAATCCAGGCGAAACAGTTGATATTTTTTTCACTTTTTTAAAAGCACCTTCAATTTATCTCAACAAATTAATGAGTCATCGACATTTAATTCTGATTCTCACGACAATAATATATGTTTTAATTGCTTACACTAAATACACACATTTCTAATTTAATTCTCATCCGTTATTTCTATTTTGATGAATCCAGAGAGATCCCCATTAATAGAAATTTTCTCTCCTCTTCTTGATAATCAAAACTTAAGTTCTTGGAAACTGATATGAATTCGGAAACAAGAAAACGCACAGTCACAATCACTTAATTTTAAATTCAAAAAATCGGTATAATACTATCCCACCGAAATTCCCCAGGGGAAAAAGTTACTAATTTCGGTTCTTTTCTTTTTTTCCCTACCAATCGTTGGAAGACACTTAAGCTCAAAACATCAGTCGCTGAAAAATCCCGTTCTTTCTCCTGTAGAAGTGAGTCATTTATCCCTTTTTGGAAATTCAATAAGAAAATAATTTGCAAGTCGCCTTTCCGTCGCAGTTGCGAAGAGTTTTGTAGAACGTGGGGAGTAAGGGGGAAGCCGGAAAAGAATGTGGAGGAAGAAATCTATCGGGTGGGCGGTCCGCCTTCTCAAACGGAAACTGAAAAAAATTGGAAGACTTATTAGCAAGTATAAACTTCACTTTCTAAGTAGCGAAAAAGTTTTCGAAAAACCGATCGTGGGGCGCAGCCAGGGCGCCCGAATGCAGCTGCCACCTATTCGCGACTGAACAGCTCGCAATGATTCAACGCAAGAGCGCCGCCCTACCATAGAGAAAGGGAAAGATGAACAGGTCCCGCCATCTGCTGGCGGAAAATATCAAGATTTATAAAGGAACTTTTCTCTAGTGGATTTATAGAGCGCTATGTATACATTGTATAAAAATGCTTAAATTTTAAGAAAAATTTAATTAATTCTATACCATTGCTGCTTTTTTTTTTAAATAATAAAGTTTGATTTTTACGGTACTTGGTAAAAATAATGTTGGTTCCAATTCAAAATATAATAATTATTGTGAAGTAATTTAAATACAATAGATTCAAAACCATATGACCACTTTTATTTTATAATTTCATAAGAAAAATCAATGAAAATAAATAAATTTTTTGTACAACTTTAATCATAAAGATCACTTTATAAATAAAGTATAATCAACTTATTTCAAAAATTGAGATTAAAAAAATTATCTGGAATTTTTTTTAAAAAAAACCTCACTTATTATTAACTTTAAGATTAGTTTCTCACATCATAATTTAAATGTTCAAAAATAAAAATAGTTTATTTCCTAATTAATAAAATAAAAAAAATCTGCATATTTAAATGAAACTTTAAACTAACAAAAAAAGAAGTGCAATGAACCAATATAAAAGAATTATCACACTTTTAAATAGATTGATTTCAATATTTTTAACCAAACTATCTACAAGATTTTCTGCTAGAAGACATGACTATTTCAGACAAGTGAATGAATTTAATTGTCGCCTTTCTAATAGGTCGAAATAGTCTTTCAGGCACAACAATATTGTCTAAAAGATAGGTTTGATAGTCACTCAAAGATAATTTTTTGTACAGAAGAGTTATCAGACCAAAAACTACAGTTTAAAGTAGATTCAGAACTACTACAGCGATACAAGCCTCAGAGGTCGGAATCGAACTACTGAAACAAAGCTCAAAGCATTAACCATTCGGTTGTCCGTTCGGTTGTTAAAATGAGAGCTACGAAACAATGTTGTCCAAATCTTTTTAAATAATATATTGAGCATCATTAACATATTTTAATGGTCTTCATTACTTAACATAAAATTGCCTTAAATCCGAAGAATTCATACATATCTGATCATACATTATTTCGTTCATACATAATTTTTATCATTATCATAATAACATGCTAAAAATAAATTGTATATAAAATAAACCCCAATATTCGTAATAAAAAAACAAGTCTAAAGAATCTTAAATATATATATATATATATATATATATATATATATATATATATATATATATATATATATATATATATATATATATATATATCGCCATACTTTCTTTTATTTTTAATATTTAAACCATTCACAGTTGATGTTGCAACTACGTCAAAATAGCACGTAAAAAAAAGTATTGATTATACGTATTCTATATTTCTATAAAAATATACCAGTTTAGAAATTTGGTCTAAACACATGAATCTTATTAACAATAATATTAAAATAATAGGACGCAACCAATCATATTCAAATGATGATTAGTTAATCTTCAATAATACATTTTTGCACATAAAGGCTCACTAGACAATGACTACAATTTAAAATAACATTCCGAGGGACAATACACATCAAAGCTGTTGAAGCAAAAGTCATATATTAATCATTGGGATGCCCAGCTCTGTTAACGCGAGCCACATAGTAATTTCATTAATAGCTAACAACCCATTACATGTCTTAGCTGCCTCTACAGCACGCCTTTTCCAGACCAGTCTGCCCAGAGCGACACTTTGCCAGTTCCCATCTCTAGGTATCTTGAGACCATTTTCAGTGTCAACGAGCCATCATGTTGTTGGTCTTCCTCGGGCAAGGAATCCTTCGGGGTTCTTAAACGTTGATATTCTAGTGGGGTTGTTTTCCCGGCTTCTCCAGACATGGCAAAGCCATCTTAGTCTGTTGCTTCTGATAACATGGGTAATCTGGGGTGGTTATACAGCATATACAATTCGAAATTATATCTTCTCCAGCAACCCTGTTACTATACAGGCCCACAGATAGTTCTTAATACCTGTCTTTCAAAGGTTTCCAGGGTTCGCTGTAGATCAACATTTAATGTCCATGTTTCGCTTGTATATTGCTGCATGGGTAGTATGAGTGTATTGTGAATTCTCAGTTTTGTTTTTCTGCAGATAAGTTTAGATCTTAGTTGCTTTTCCAGCACATAGTAACTTATTTATCAACTATTAAGAGCTCACAAGTTTTAAAAAATCTTATAAAAATATTAATACAATGCATTCACATATATAATAAAATCTAAAATATATGGATATGTATTATAGATATATACAGGCAGGAGAATCTGCTTTTAAATAATAAAATTATTTATACAAAAGGAGAATCTGCTTTTGTATAATACAATATTATACAAAAGCAGATTCTCCTTATTCTCCACTCAAGTATTTTCAGTTACAAAAGAAAATTGTTTACAATCGATTTTTAACAGTAAAATCGGATGCTCGGTTTCATTTGTTGTGTGAGACCTACAATAATTTATATGCACACGAGGGGTAATTCAAATGAGTTTAAAGGTTAAAATTAATTCCGAACAAATATCTATAACCAAGGAGAATCAATCCCGGGGGAAATGAGAATCAATCAAAGGGAACTGCTGAACTGCAAACTAGTGCATTCATCTGCCAAATCAGGAAACAAAAATTAAAATATGCATAAATTTTTTCACTTAACTTTGATTTTCGATGCCTTTTCTTATAAGCAGATCTACTTTTAATAAAATTAACCATTTAAATAATTATGGAGAAATAATTTGAATTGGTTGAAATGTACTTTTAACCATTGAAAAATGAATATTAGATCATTATTTCCGTGAAAATATTAAAATTATGAAACAAATGTTAAAATCATATTTAATTTCTATACAGTTATAAGAACTTCATAACAATCAACAAACTCGTTTTTCCTAATTGATTTATTAAATATATCTTAATGTCAGAATTTAAAATTGTTCGATACATAAAATCATCTTGTTTTTGGGACCAGATCAAATCAGATAGGAAAATTTGCGTACAAGTAAATTCCAACCAATAAAAATCTTTTCCCAGACATATAAGTCTAATAAAAAAATAATTATAATTTTAAAAATAAAATTTATACGAGATAAACGGATATTCTTCTGCAAATCACCTACAAACCCCAGTAATTAAATATGCAATTCCAATTACCAGCATCGAACTATAAAATGGTTAAAAAAAAGCTTACCCTTTTTCTATATGAGATACGGAAAATTCTTTTTTATTTTTTATTTTTTTACCTCCACTACATATCCGATCCCACATTAAAAAAGGACCACACACATAACATTTCCGTTCAATCACAGCTACGAGAGCATAAAATCAGAATGGGTTTTGAAAAAAAAAATCACAGAACTGTCATCACAACTCAATCTCCCTCCCTAACCGGCCCATTTAGTACCACCGTCTGCAGAATGACGACAGCTATAAACACCGGGAAACCCAAATGAAACTTCCACCTTGCAGCTACTCTGGGACTAATTTTATGGGAGTCAGATTAATTGCAGAGGTACTTTGCACACGAAGAGTGACACATTAAAATAAATGCTTCAGCAAAGTCTATCCATTAAAAAGGGAAGACTCGGGGGCATCCACAGATATCCCTCCTCCCTCACTATGAAAAGCAGGCTGGTCGCATTTACTTTCTGAAAATAATCAGCTCGATTTAGTAATGATTGCGTATACACACATATGCCGATATAAAGTCCTCATGGTGCATCGAAGAAAAGAATACTGTGACAGTACAAACAATTACAAAGTAGCATGAAATAAGAAATATGTGCATCAAAATATTGCATCTATGTTTTAAATATGTGATGTCAGTTACAGTTAATAAACCTGACATTAATTTTTAAAAAATAAACTTATTGATAAACTTAAATAATGTCAGTTATAGTTAATGCACCTGACATTAATATTTTTAAAAAATAAACTTATTAAATCAAACCATAATCTTCAAATTTTAGATTTGAAATGTGTTAAAAAAATAAACGTATAACTTATACGATACAAGACTCATGTGAGAAAGTGTGCAAACATAAATGGAAAAAAATATATGTGAGAAAAAAAATATTACATTTTGTCTATAAGTCTAGTAATAAAATAATTTTTTAACTGTCAAGCAGCTTTAAAATATCTTTAAAAAGCTTCAGTTTTAATGAAAACCTTTTACAGTGATTAATGTTGAACGGCGAGTCATTCAACATTGCAAGACAAATTTTCAGATTGGAAGTATGCTAGATTCGTTCCCTACTACTGCTGAACAAATGAAAATGAAGTTGGAAGACAGCTTATTGCCAGCGGAAGTAAGTGCTTCGAAGTTTTGGTGGTTGTTACACGCTATAATTCAAAATGTACAATATGAGATATTCTTTATATTCGATGCAGCTTCTACTTGCAAATTGCAAGGCAATTTTGAAATCTAAATTAAATTTCAATCACAATAAATTTAACATTTTCTGTAAATTTATAACACGAAATTCTTTTTCAGCAAGAGATGAAATTATTTTTGAACAGAAAAATTAGGAATTAAATGGTAAAAATATTATTGAGTTATATGGAAATAAAAAGTGTAGTGAAAAAAAAGAGGGTACAAAACGATATTGAAATTACTAAACTGATACACTGAAATTTTTTTTCTTTTTAATTTTTTTTATAAATCGGTAAAAACTAAAAAATGTTATACTTCCGGCCTTCAACAGCGTTGTTTCCAATTAAATGCATAAAGTGCCATTTCTTATTAATTCTGACATTTTTATCCAAGAAATAAGATAAAAATCGCAAGTCATTTCCAAGTTTTCAAAACGTCAACATTTTAACCTTCCCTAAACAAAGTATTTTCAAGAGCAAAAAAAATCAGCAACTGTTATTTCCTTCCTTTTACAAAGGCTGCCCCACAATCTTTTGATAGCGGCATCTTCACATCTGTCGCCAGACTTTTATCGCCAAAAGACAGTAATTAATTTCCTACCGACACAAGAGCCTTCGCTCAGCACTTGCCCCTGATGTTCCTTTCCATTCTAATCCCCTTTCGCAATTAAGCCACGATGAGCGCGGCACAGAACGCGAGGTTTATTGTGGTTACCTGTAATGTTCCATAAAGCTGCGTGGCACGACAGTTTTCATTCAGTGCCGCCAAGATTTACCAGTTTTAATAAAGGCATTTCTCGGGGTGCGGCCTGAGGCGCCCGACATTGTGCTGCCCTTAATTGAAATTAAGGGCTGTTTTCCGGTGTTATTTCAGGATTTTCGAAACCCTTTCGGAATTGAGCGGGATTAGTGGATTCTTTGGAAGTCACCTGTTAGGCCTTATTTTCACAAGCTAGGTATATATATAACGAATTTAACATTACCTTGGTGGATACCGAGGACAATCTCAGTTTTATTATCAACCATTACAAGTAGATTATATTGTTCAGGTTATTATAAAAATCACTGAATAACAAAAAAGAAAGTATAACTTTGTTTCAGAAAAAAAATTCATCTTGTCCTAGATTAATACTAAAGCATGGACAAATATCATTTTTTTAAATTTTTCAGGATAATTCATTCGTAACACATTTCACTAAAATAAAGCTTTTTTTTTATCCCAAAAAATTTTTTCAGTGTATATCAGAATTTTCCACTTCAATAAGATATGCTTTTGCACTGTACTAAAATACTTGCTAGAAGTATGTTTAGTAACATGGAAATGTATTAAGTATAAATAAAAAAATATGTAAATTAAAATTTGCAATTTTTAGATAAATGCTCTCAAGAAATTTATTTTTTCAGAAGATAACAAAAGACAGTTGATCTTATTCTATGTAAATATTCATATAAATAATTATTAATGATTTTACATTGACAATATTAATCTAAAATAAGCAATTAGACGCCACTCTTTATGCATTGAGTCAATATTTTAAAAATTTATGGCTAAAAATATCGCTTCCATTTTTGATTTATAAAAATATTAAATTGGTAAGTAGTCTGGGTATTTTTAATGATACAATGTCATTAATAAGTAAATTATATAATACAAACTTTTAATTCGATTTTTATATAAACTTCTACTTTATCATTTTAATTCCATTTTTATATTAACTCCCATTATATATTTCCCATTTTTATATAAACTTCTACTTTTCACATTTTTAATCCAGTTTCTATACCAAGACATGATTTGTATTGAAAACAAGTCATAGCATTCATTATAAAAATGATAACGATGAAAATCACAGAAGCATTTTGTTTTCAATCTGCATAACATTGCTTGAATTTTTTAACGCTGTGATTTATCAAATAGTATAGATGCGCGGATTCTTCGCAACTTTCCCATACGAAAACTTAATTTTCGATTTAGAGAATTAGATTTTCGATTACTAAATATTTAAGATTGCTTGAAAAATTTTGTTACATAATAATACTACAAATTCACATTATTGACATATAAATCGTGTAACTTAACTCGGAAATTTACTTCACACAAGCCTCCCCTGGTCACATTTTATCTTGTCTGGGACTTGCCAGGCAAGACCTGTTTCAAGATCTCCTAATAGTACTGGATTTCTTCAAAGTAAATGAACTCATGGACCTGATATTACTGCTGATACTACTACACTACCTACCCTTCGAATAAAACGAAAAAGTGAATAATGACTAATAATTTCATGGTATGCCAAAAATTCTGCAAGTTTCAAATTCGAAAAATACACACTTGATGATAGTCTATTTAAAAACTGGTTAAAAATAATTTATTCAATCCTTAACGTTAATGGTAAATTGAATCTTAAAACTGCACAACTAAATGCTTCGTACCATTGTTGTACAATCGTAATATTTACAACATAACAATTATGATTAGTTGGCAAATTTATCGAAGTTCACATCGATAAAAAGTGCCATATAAGAAACAATGCAATACACAAAAAAGCAATAAAAAAATTATAAATTTAAAAATTCGCAGGAATAAATTAATACACTTATGAAACCACTTGCGTTATGAGTTACACTCTTATGAGCGTGGCTAAGGAGATAGATACTAGGGTGAACAAAAATGAGTAGGTTCAGGAGAATTCTTTCTACAAGAAATCCACGGAACAACAACAAACATTTCCTCTTAACACACATATGAAATAACGATCTATTTATGTTGATAAAAATTGCCCTTTTCTTTTAAAACCATAAAAAAAATTATCAGTCGAAAATAAGTTTTCTTCTACACCTCAGAATATTCAATCAGAACATTAGGTACTCATTAAAGCGATTATTTTCTAAATTATTAGCGCGATAAAGAAGGATGGGAAAAATCTGAAAGCATCTTTAGTAAGGGAAGTTTCAAGAATGGGTAGGTGCGAAAAAAAAAACATTAGACAAAAGAACTTTCATTATTGATCCCGGGGGATGAGTGCAAAAACGTGTCCCGAGATGACACACAGACACACGAGGAAATAAGTTGCGCCAATTTTATTATCTTTCCATCCTGTCAATTTGAGGGCTGAGAGAGATAATGGAAGCAGCGTCCGCCAAGGGAATGCTTCTTAGTGCGTCTGCCAAATTAAGTGCCTGCATCCCCACTCGTCTTTCAGCTACTGAATCCTTCTCTTTCCACATCGACACTTCTCAAGTTGCAAGAAAAAAATGAGATAAAGGTGTGCGTAAACCTCAGAGTACCGCTAAATCTTAGAGGTAACGGAGCTTTTTTTTTCCTTTACGACAGCAGTTTTTTAGTTGAGTTATTGTTGTACATTTGTCTGGTAATTTTGAACCACGACTTATTAACACGGCTGACACTTAGATTTAATCATCAATCCATTACTTTTCAACACACGTTTTCACTTTATGTGATCTGGTGTGACTAACATTTCCTACTAGGTTCCAACTTACTATCTTCTGATAACGAAAGAAACGTCTTTCTCAGGAAAGCTATGGTCGTCTCTATTTTACTGGTTGAAAAATATTTATACAGCAAATGTTGCAAATGGGGGCTAAAAAGAAAATATTAAACACGGAAAGCATAAGCATTTGATATAGCCACTGCAAATGCAATTTCACGGAATTGTAAATGAAAATAAAATTTCGTAATTATAATATTTACTATCCCTTTCTGTCTGTTGTTGTACCAGCATGCTTCTTTGTACCTAGCCCTGAGTTGGGCTCTACCAGTTAGACAAAAGCAGTCGGGAGGAGTCTTTGTGGTTTTGAAACAAAGACCAAGCGCAGAAGACCCCCAATATTTGGCCTGGTACACCCAGAGGTATCATTTCACTTAGAGGATCCAGTCACTATTAGTAAACACAACGGATCTTCGGTTAAGTCGGGACTCCAAATCATTACTTTCCGATAATGAGAATGACACCCTAACCAACCAGGCATCGCGGCCCTCCTTTTCTAGGCCGTACCAGCCTAGTGGTTAGGGCATCGCTCTTCTGTGCGAAAGGGCTGGGTTCGATTCCCAATGCCACCAAAGTCCCACCGAGTACATGCAATATACGTGCTCTTTAAGTCTGTGGAATTATAGCCCTATGATCAGTCGTTGAACAGTTACCATGGGTGTAATGGTCAAGAGAATATTTCCTCCCCCCTCCAGATCAAAGTCAAAATTGAGGGAGTGGATTCTCTGGTGATGCCATCTATCGGAGAAGTCTTAGAGCAAAGACGTACTTTCACCTTCGTAGTGCTCTGGTTAAACAAATGATGCACCCGTCCGATTTAATTTCGCATAATCGTCAGCTAGCTTGGCTTGTTATAGTGGCATAAACAACAACATTACCCTTTTTCTAATTTATTTTCATTCTCAAAATACTAAAAAAACAATACCCACACAGCGGTGATAGATTTATTACACCAATAATTTATATCTTTTCTGTAGATTTTCAGCATCAAAATTATACATAAAAAATATGAATTTAATCTTGTGAACATTTTTTTAAACAAAATTATAGAAAGCAGTTTACACAGTGGCTGATTTTAATAAATCTTTCTATATTTATAGAAGCATGTACTTATGGCAATTTGCTTTTATCTAACAACTTGACCTTTAACTGCATATATAACTCAAATTTTCTCATGAAAAAAACTTTTCTTAAAATTTTTATTGATCTATTATTGATCATTATTAATCTATTTTTCCTTAACTTAGATTATCTATCAATATCCATTTAGGAATTCTCGTAAGCCCTTTAAATATGGGTTGCTTTATTAATCAAAAGTGAAAGAAAAATTAAAATTAGAATATTTTATTTTACTTACTTATTAAATTAAATAGAATATATTTTATGCTTGCTCCTGAATACATTAGGAAGTGCGGTTGAAAGCCTCTCGTCCACATGAAAATTAATATATGAAGTCCAGAAGATAGAATCAATATTATGTATATACTGATTACAAAAATCAATATAATTGAAACGGATAACAAGTTTCACGGATAAAAAGTCGTATTTATGAAACTCGCAAAAACTTTCGGACACCCAAAACAAAATGCATGCACAAAGAAAAATTCTTATCATAAGATTTGTGTGTGGGCATAATCCATAAGTAGAATTACAATAGAGTTTTCCGAGGAGCTATTTATGTTTATTAGAAATGTATTCTCTAATTTATTAAAAAATTTATTTTATCACAGAAATGTATGCTTATATCTATATCATTTACTAGTTATAAAAAATTACTTTTAGAAAATTTACATAGCAATAAAAAAATTAAAGATTTAAATAAAAATAATTGTGATTTATAACCATTTTATTTGACAAGCCAAATTTATCATCAGAAATAATTGTGTGACATCAACGAATTTAAAAATTTCAAAAAATTGAGTTACCATTATTTTTTGAAAAATGTAACATTTTTAAAATGAAACTTAGCTTATAAATCGCAGAATTATAAATAATTCGAAGTATGCAATGCAAATAGTTTTACAAACCAATAAAAATTTAAGCCCTGATTTAAGATTTAAATCAGATTTGATCCAGTTCCACCATAATGGGCAAGATGGATAATCAAACAACAAAAAAAGACACATTAAAAAATTTTTAACTTGAGTTATGATATAGCTACAAAATAACACGAATCCATTAAAAAAAATCTGAAACATTCTAACAATTGTGTAACAATTTAAAATTATGGATATATTTGTCATATATTGATACAGATCAATATTTTAAATGTCATATATTGATACAGATTTTTAAATTAAGGAGATTTGCATTTGATCAGAAAAATTCCGATCGAAAATAAAAGAAACCAAGTTGATTAAGCCCAATCAGAAAAGAAAGAGAGAAACTTTGCGAGAAATTTTATTTTATTCCAGCAATAGCCCCAACAAGAAGTTCACGAGATGATCCCTACGTCCTCTCCTTAAGTATTGCTTACCCCTTAATCTCCTTTCCTTTTGTTGAATCTGTCCAAAGAGCTCCGGGATAACTTCTGTCCCTGAATGCAAACAGTTCTCTCCTTTCATTTCCTTCTTTTAAAAACAAAAAGAATCCTTTTTTACCCCCTCACCCCAGCACGGGGTTGCAACTATTAGAAGGACCAGCAACGCGATCTCCAGTTTATGACTAGATCCAAAAGGATCAAAAACCAGAAGAAAGAAAAGAACAAAATATTTGGCTGGTCTTTTGAAAATCTAAGAACTCGGGTAATTTTACTGAGTGCTTCCAGTGGCTTCCTGCACTGCCACTCACTTCTGTCGCGGCTTCGATCTTCCTGGGAGAGGTTTTTTATGGCCTCGAGTTTCTTCCTCTGGGGACAGTTCCCAAACCGAATGATGCTTTGAGGGTGGACGTGCCCAGAATCCCTTTGACCGCATCCAAACTTTTTACACACAAAATGAGGAAACTTTCAACATTAAAAATATAAGAGCTATACTGTTATTTAATGAAGAGTTTTAAGAGCACAGCAGTAGGTTACATTGAAAAACTTTGCAATTTAAAGGGGAAAAAACAATACTTAAAACCAGAATTGCTGTGAAGTATATAAAAAAAATACGACGATTTATTTTTAAATTGATATTCAATGTCTAATCATTAGAATTTTTAATGAGCTTTTCAATATGGTTCAGATGGCACATACCATGACAAAATAGCAATTACAGTACTCTTCGAAACTGAAAATCTTCTGTTTAATTACAGCCACTGTTAGACAACGTGAAATGAAAGTTGTGTATCTTTCTATGTATCCACATCCATAGGGGTGTGTGTCTGCGAGTTCTACAGGTTCCCTCTTTGCGTGATATGAATTCCGCCTACAATCTGAAAAAATGATGTCAGAGAATAAATATGCGAGGAATGTTTAAGAGTATTACAAATGACTTCAGCTGTTAGATTATACGCTATGTGATAGTCAAAATAAGAAAGTTACCATAGGCCTATGATAGTAACCAATTATTCGGAATGAAATATCCTGGGTTCGATTCTATTAATCATTCATTAATAGAAGATGGATATTACGCTTCTGATTTCCATTTAAAGTCAGTCACTGAAGTTGGTTGGTATTTTTCTTGGTTTCCTTCATTATGACTCATGATTACAGCCTTATCTAAGAAAAGCAACCAAGAAAATAGTACGAGACGAATTTCCCAAAAGTTGCATATCTATTTTGATAGGCAAATTGCTATGCAAAGTCATACTCGCCATGATCCAGTGGTAAGAACGCGTTTATAAGACTGAGAACGCGTTTATAAGTCCTAATGATCTAGCAAGAATTCAATACAATCACAATGAAACAGAGCTGTGGCGTTTCAACTGAGCACATCGATTGAGATAGGTAGCTGGAATTTCAGCATTACTGGGGCAATGTAATATTTATCATATATTTGACCATCTAATTGGGAAAAAAAAGGATCAAACGAAATCAATACCGCTACAAACGACAAAAACTCTGGTAAATATCTTTTTAAATACTGCTTCCCAAAAAGCAGTATTTGGCTTTGTTACTAGAATCTGAATGGGCGTCAAATTATTATTTTACTCGCAGTTATAAAATATATATCAAAATAAAATAAATAATTCTAATCTTTTCTAAGTAGCAATCTTTAGACTTAGCAATTTGGTAGTGAGTTCGAAACATGGATTTTGCCTCGAATAAATAACATTACTAAATTTTTGATGAGGAATAATGTTAATAAAATTTGTACAGAAAATTGCCAATCTACTGCTTATTCTGACAGGTAGAAACGAAAAACTGCTGAGACACACAAATGATATTAAAGCATAATTTCAATTCTTTTCATGATTTATTCAACAATGAATCAAACGAATCTGAAAATGAAAAAGATCATAAATATGAATAACCTCTTGCATAGAAGTGCAGAACTATTTATTTCGGTTAAAAATCAATAAGTCTACTGAATGTTTCATAGTAACTGCGAAACTAATGGACGAGGTAACGTAACTACTGAAAAACTGAAATTGTCAGCTGATTCAAGAACTGAAACAAAGATTATTCTAAGCGACAATTTGTCCTAGATTGTAACGCAAGGTTAACTAGTACAGTTCTAATTTTTCAGTTAAACTCTTAGAGGTAAAGGAATGCACACTTTTATAGAATTTGCACACAAAATCAGATACAGTAAAATGCCTACTATAAATTATCAGCTGAATTGATAATCTTCAATCAATGTTAACTGTCAAAACTAATAATAACTGCCAGTGTAATAAATGGATCAACGTCAAATTTAAGTTAAATCGAAACATTGAATTTAAGTCAAA
Organism: Latrodectus hesperus; assembly: GCA_037975125.1. Lineage (NCBI taxonomy): Eukaryota > Metazoa > Arthropoda > Arachnida > Araneae > Theridiidae > Latrodectus > Latrodectus hesperus. The sequence continues at coordinate 47,770,869 of CM075856.1, forward strand.
CATTTTATGTTTTCTCAACAAACACAAAATGCGAATAAATAACACAATTACATAATTCACGAAAAAGTTCGCAATTTGACTAACTTTGATTTCACTGAAAAAAGACGACCTTTTTAATTTAAGACTCTAAACATGACACAAATAATAATCGATGTAAAATGAAATTGTATCAGTTAATAGCAAATTTATGAGAAAAAAATTAAAATCCAAGATATATTTGTCCCTAAAATCATTTTCCGCCTACAAATCTTAAAGTGACCATATCTACAATCAAAAAAATCTAAACCCTCATAAGCGTTTACGAACGAAGTATGAATTTAACCAAGGAATTCGAGAAGGAAATACAGAGCTGTTATTTTTTTTTTAACTTTGATATAGCATAATTACTTAAATTACGTAGTTTCCAAAAATCTGCTATCCTTCCATGTAAAAAAATGTATCTTAAAATCTTCTCCTTAGATAATAAACCATCGAAACTGAGAGTCATTCAATACAAGTGACTTCCTATTTTCATTAAGAAACACAATTGCATTTTTACTGTGTAAACGAATTTTTTTAATAATTTATGTTCACAAAATCCTTTTCTTCTCTTCTAGGGATTTTTTTCAATTTACGAATATAGAAAAAACTAGAGAATAAATTACCTAATGTAACAATTTCTATTAAAATAATTGATTCGTAAAAAAAAATCCTTTAAATAGAAAAAAATATTTGAAGAAAAATTTACCGACTTAGCATAGGGAATTACATCAGAAAAGCAGAAAAAATGCTCATGTAATATGTAATGTGCTCATGATAAACCAAAATTGGAAAGTTAAACCAAAATTGGAACCAAAATCGCTCAACGGTCATTTTTTGACATGAGGTCTAATTAACATAGACCAGTTTTAAAATTCAACGTTGAATCCCAACTACAACGAACCTCTATTAAGGTGAAATTCGAACACATGAACTGTTGAACTGTAGGCAAGAGAGCTAACCATTCATCTGTCAGCTCGAGCAGGAAATACGGGTAGAGGATGTAGGACAGTACACTGATAACATTTTCCTGAAAAAATAAATAAATAAACGATTTGCAAAAAATATAAGTAAACTAAAGATTTTCATAAATCAGTCTATCAAATGAAATATCACAGAAACGCTCACACCGCTTTGCTAAAACATCCGACATGAATCGATGAAAAAATGAGATTATTCTGTAAATGCACATTACGTTCAGCTGTATACAATATGAAAGAATCAAGAAATTGTAGAGAATCTTGACAACAATTAAGCTTCATATAACCGATATTTAAGCTAAAAAATGATTTTTTACTTAAGTCATATAATAAAATAATTTCAAATTTTCCTGAAAAACTTTAGATACCTACAAAGCACTCGGGTAAGAACACAAATGATTCATTTGTTTTCCAACACGTGCATCTTATGAAAGGGCCACTGTTAAAATAGCTCATTTGCAAATAATTGTACAAACCAAACTTTAAAAAATCCCTGCAGATTTTTAACATATACAAAATTTTTGTTTCTATCAATTTATTAAACAGAGAAAGAGCAGAAAGAAATATATTTCTTAGAAAGAACAGAGCGATTTGAACACGAGGGATGGAAAAAAATATAACGTAACTGTTGAGCGACCACACCCAGAAGTCCACACAAAAGGCATGTTTATGGGGATCGATAACTTTCTCTGCCTAACACCACTCTCCTGACCAACTCTCTCCCTTTTATTTGAGAAAGGCTACTTCATTAAGCAAACAATTAGGTCAAACGAGATTTCAATCCACTATTGGCGCCTCGTAACATCATCCCTCAGCACGAAAGGAATGAACTATCTCAACACTATAATAGTTACCGATTTCATGTTCATTTTGATAATTTCAAAAGAGAAAGAAGTAAATTTGAGAGCGACAGCTTTATTAATTATACATATAAGTCAAATAAAGTTTCAACCAGAGTCCAGTGCTTTAGAACATCGTGGCTCAAGACAAGAATTGGGAATTACTGTACATTGAAATATAACTACATACGATTTCAAGTTAATGTTTAAAATTTAAACATGTCTATGGAAACTATCCATCAAAAGAAACTTCAGAATCAGAAAATGGAAACTATCCATCAGACAGAAGAGCGACTATTTTATAAGCGTTGCATCCACTCATTGGAGCTTTCTAATATTGTCTCTTACGACAAGAATTATTATCACCACAGGGGGTCAAAAACGAAATATATATCAACCGAATACCGTCATATCATGCTCAATTTGAAAATATGAATTACATCACAATGCGATTACTAATGAATTTCATACTTAACTGATAATTTTGTTTTTGCACTTTAGGAAAAGAATTAATAAAACAAGTTAATTTTCAAAACTTAATAATCAATAAGAATTACATTCACACAAAATTAAGATTTCTACGTTGATAGTAAAAAAAACAATGTAAATCTTTAATTTTATTATTCATAATTTATAAATAAATAGCATTATGAAAATTGTGCAAAATTATTTTTTTTAACATATTACTGTCTTTCTCACTTCATTCTACAGAAGGGTTATTTTTTTTTTACTAAATTTAATTTTTCATATTTGAATTCGTTTTTATTCGCGTCGTATTTATCATATTTGAATTTGATTTCAAACCTATTAAATGAAATTTTAGATTTCACCAAATTTTAATATAAAATAAAATTTTATTAACTTTTTTTACTTTGTCATTTTTGAAATTATTTGATCTATATTTAGTAAACCAAATTATGGATTTAAAAAATAATTAATCACAGATGAATTGTTTATTTTATTGCTTTTATTATTTATTTATTTTATTGCTTTTATTGCTAGATTAGTTTTCCTATGTTTTCCTTTTACATTAGTTTAAATACCAGATCACAAATGTATTGAAAAAGCTTTCTACTTAGGAAGCAAACAAAGGAAAATGAAAGTTTCACGAGTTTTAAAACAACTGATAGCACGCTAAATAGATTAACAACCGAAAGTTACTTCATTTATGATATGTAAAACATAAGATCTGAAAAATGTGAAAAGTGACCTATAAAATGAATACTTTTAACACAAGACAACTTTGAATATCCATAACAAAAAATAATATGATTAATAATTAGTCATGAAGTAAAACTCGTTTCACTAAAAAATTCTGAAAGAAATGAACATAAAAATTTATGCAATGATTATAACTGATTTATATGGTAAGCATAAGCTTCGCATTTAAAATTCGATCAATTAATCAACCAATCAATTCTCTGGAAATTTAAGAATAATTTTATTTTAAACAACAAAACTCGTGATAAAACTAAATTAATTCTTCCACATTTACTAATACTTATTTTAATATATGAGAACTCTATACCCAATATATTGCATACATAAAAACAATAAATCTGAAAATTTAAAAAAATCTATATTTTGTTTATTTTCATAAAGACTTCTTTATTTAATTTTTTATATGACATCAAAGTAAGCTTTTTATCTTATTCGAATATATTCTTCGGGTAATTAAGACTAAATTTTCATCGTAATCGGTTAAAATATTGTTAAAATCGCATATCAAATTAAAAATGTTAAGACTACTTAATTCTCAAAAGATTTCCATTTCATCTTCAATTTCCTAATAATGAAAGTAAAAAGTTTTAAAGTTAACAGTTAATAATAAAAGATGAAAGTTAAGAATAAAAGAAAGAGACTAAGTTAAGAATAAAAGATAAAAATTTATTCATAAAGTAAAAACAAATGCTCGCCTATTCATTTTATTAAATAAATGGAATAGGTTTCAAAAATTAGCTTTCCTTTGATTCAAAGTTTAAGAAACATGATACGCTGTCGTTTCTTCGATTTTAAATAATCTTAAAGTAACAAAAATTAACGTTTTATATAATCAAAGGCAATTTTCTTTTCCCTCATTTTCATAACGGCAAATTTCCTTTCATTTTAACATTAAAAATAATAGCACTAAGTCAAAACAAAATTGAATAAATGTAAAAAAAAAAATATTTCTCTTTTGAGGGAAATTAAAATTCATTAATTTAGTTACCAGGATGTAAGTTTTTTAGGCCTAATATCTTTATAATGTAAGTATAGTTTGAATAAATAACTCTTTATAAATCCCTTAAAGCATAATAATTACTCAATTCTAATAAAACTTAATAAATTTAATAATATTCAGAGCAAATTTTTTTATAAAAGGGGTTAATAATGTTTAAGAAAAAATTGCTAACACGTCAAAAATCCTTAAATTTACATACAGAAATTTACATAATATTTATGTAAATTTCTGTAAAAGTGTTCGCGTATTTCGAAGATAATTAATTTATAACAGATATTATCTTCGAGAAAAATTATTCATAAAATATTATATATGAACATAAGAATTATGAACGAACATGAAATTAAGCATAGATTAAGATTTGAATAAACAAACAACCTTATTATAGAAAATATTAATGTTACAACACACAGGATATTAACAACAATATCACTTGATAAGTCATATTGTATGATAAGACAAATGGGAATATATATTAAAAGATTAGATAAATGAACGATTATGCATTTATTTTACCAAAAATAAGTTTTTTTATTTGTTTATTTATTTTAATTGGTTACTTTTTTTCCACACAAAAACTAATTTGATCGGAGCAGAATTTAAAGTGGATTTCGAATTATTACACAATTCCATGACAGATGTCGAACTGAAAAATTATTGAACTAATGATCAAAGCGGTAAGCAAATATAAACTTAATTTAATATGGTAAATTTTTAATTTATTCATTGATACACAATTTTATAATAAATATTTATAACTATTATTTCTGGGGTTAAAAAAATTACGTAAAACAAGACTTGCAAGTTTTTAACAATTTTTGAGAATTTATCTCAATTTAAAAGTGTTTTGATATTCATTTCCAAATAGTCAAATAATTTAATTAGTTTTTAATGTCCAAAACTCAATTAATATTAAGGTTTTTAAACTCTTTATTATTATTTCGTCTACGTTATTTTACGCTATTTTAAACCTGATTTTATCCAAATGTTGATAAAACTGGTTCTACTATACTAAGAGTTTTTTATATTTTCGAACAACATCCATGATAATCAAATGGCTGTCTGTAATAATGAACTGGAGATGTTTGCATAAAATTCGTTTTACTTAATTCAAAATAAACACAAAAGAATTGTTTAAATGAGATAACTTTTCTGTCATCAAGATTATCAATAATATTTCAGATCATGCGTTGGCTTAATTCCTTTAACTACCCAGCACAGTTATCACAAAACCTAAACTTTATAGTGAAATTGAGCATTGAGAAATAAGATATTTTCAAAAAAAAAATTTGTAACATAAGTACAACTTTGCCAATATTTACAATTATTAAAGTTAATGATAAGGAAACCACATCTGAAAAAGGCAGTTCAATCGAAAATGAATTAATCTAAAATATTGTACCATTGAATATAACTGACCTCTAATTATGTAGAAAAAAAAGAAACGATAATACACTTAGAAAAAGCAGATTTTATAAAAAAAAAATCACTCTCTCACTTCAACTTCATAACAATAAAACAATTTTTTATTCATAAAAGACTAAAAATTCGCAGTTTGAAAATGTATACTGAAAGAGAATTTTTATAAAATGCCAAACAGGCAATAAAAGGTGGATCACGATACAAAACTTTTATTTGGCATTTAAAATAAAAAATGTAATGTATTTAACATAAATGTATTAGTTCTCTTCAGGTTTCTAGCTAGTTTCATCCATTCAGAATCCACCTTTTGACAGAAATCGAATGTTAGTTCCTGCGTCTTAAATTTAAAAAAAAACTCACCTATGACCAGCAACCCTTATATTAAAACCTTCTTAAATCAGTTTTTTATGCAAACTTATGAAACATATAATCCAGAAAAGATAAAAAAAAATATGCAATTGCTCTCACAAAAAAAACTGGAAAAAAATATTTTTACGTAATCAAGGCATTAGTTTTAAAATTTTAAAGAGATTGTTTACAAATACTGCAATTATTAATTTAAACACTTCAATAAATTAATAAAATTTTTAAAAATTTAAATCATCCTTGTTGATTTAAATTAACCATAGAGTGGATGTTTTATCATGTATTTTCATTTTTCTTCTGTTCAATTGTTAATGTGTTAATGGCTTTTTAAACCGATACATTGATCTTTACATATAAAATCGTTTTATTAACAAAATTAACTTCGACAATATTCGATGGTGAACTTCGCCTTGCTTGCTGCCGCTCGAAGAATGCGATTTGACGGCAGTAAGGAAATTCGTCAACAAGTCGGATCTACGACGCCGTCTCAATACGATGTGACGTAGATGAAACGTTTTCTGACGTCTTGGATATTTTAAACCTATGAGAATTGTAATATAAAAATAGCGTAGTCATAATTTCAACAGGAAGAAAACAACAACCACTTAATAGTTAAAAAAGCTTCTTTTCTGTGCATATATATATATATATATATATATATATATATATATATATATATATATATATATATATATATATATATATATATATATATATATATTGTTTAAAATATTGAATTGTATATATATATATATATATATATATATATATATATATATATATGTTTTTATAACACGCTTTTATAACACGCATATATTTATATATATATGATTTAATAACGCGCATACACTCACAACTTAAGATCATGGATAATACCAACTAATTTGTTACATTTAATAATGTGCTTTTAAAAGTGCATGGTTCAGGCTGAATAAAAGTAAATAATTTTTCAAAAAATAATTAATTGGGATAATTCTTGGAAGAATAGAATTTGATATCAATTAATTAATTTTTGGATAAAAACTCCCAGAAGTTTACGTATTACATGAAACAACTTTGAATACGAAATAAATTCATTAAAGGTTGCTTATAAATATTTAATATTCATTAATACTCAATGATTTCGTGTCTGGCGACAAGTGTATCTGTACAAGACAAGAGCCAAACTGTAACATTCGCTACTGATTAATTGTACTTTAATCTTAAAAGTAAACCTATACTATAAGCATAGCTGCAGTAAAATGAATTTAATACAGATTGATTAATCAGTATTCATGAATACATAACTGACTTTAAGGAATTAGGATAGATAGCAAAAATATGGATAAATGTCGCTAGATCTTTAATCACCGATTATCGTCACATACTGAATTTGTGCAATCAAAATTTTGATAAAATGTAATTTTAAGTGTAACTTTTTTTAAACTTTTCTCGAAAACATGGATGGATCATGTCTAAATTGTGTGAGTGTCCATTTTTGGAAAAAAAAAAGTTTAAATAAAAAGTTAAATAGTGAAAATATCAAATTTCAATTTTACTGAAGAAATGAAACAATGTCAAATAAAATGAAAAAGTAAAATATGATAGCTTAAGTCAAAACTATTTTAAATGATTTAATAACACAGAATTTAAAATACAGTTATTTGCATTAGTTTATTTGTTAAGTATAAGAAAATAATTTCTGAATCAAATAACTGAAAATAAGCACATATTGATAAATCTTTAATTAATATCCATGAAAAAAAATAAAATTTCCAACATAACTTTTTATTTCCATATTTAAAAATAGAAAATATTATACGAAAGAAAAAAATCGCCATTTAAATAATTTAAGAATATTTTTTCAATTCATAAAAACGTTAAATAAGATTAATAACACAATAAAAAATTAAAATGCATTTGTAAATAAATATTTATTATTATTCATCAAAGAAACATAGTTTAAACTGAAAAACAAATACAGAAATTGAACAATATATAGTCAATCACCTAATAAAATGTTTAACAAATAGATTACTAAAGCAATATTATTGCAGAAGAATTCAGTTAATTTTTTTCAGTTCAAAATAATTATATATATTTTGCAATATAATTCTTTTTAAACTAATAATTTTGTAAAGGTTAATGAAAAAGCAGGAAATATTCCAAATTATTTTAAAGAAGTTAAATGAATTTGAATTTATTAAAGAAGTTAATTATTTTAAAGGAGATTTTAATATATGTGATATATTATTCCAGAAACATTTTAACTTAATAAATAAAACAGTGTATAGTTATTGAAATGCAGTCTACATAAATTTAATATCAGTTATGAAGGAAATTATTTCCAAAATAAATTAATAAAATTCACTTTTAAGTAAATTAAAAAAAGTAATGATTACTGCTGAATAATAAGTGTAAGTAGAGTAAAATAACACAGAGAGAAATTCAAAACCTTTATGAAATATTTTTGAATTGTATTAAGAAAAACTATAAAATCAAAGATTATTAAAAAATAAAATTTTTAATTATAAAATTAACTTCTTCATAAAAATCAACAAAAATCTATAAACATCCATGTTTATTTAAATATAATGTACAGTTAATATTAAATAACTCTCCTCTGATTTGGTAACATGAACATACATTGAGGAATTATTTTGAGATAATTATCTTTAAAAAAAATTTATGATCATCAATTAAGTTTAAATAATAAATTTCATACCAAAATAATATTACCTTCAACTTTCAAACAAAAATAAAAAATTTCTTTTTTAATAAATTAAAATTTAAATTTCCTACTTATCATTAAATTTTAAGATCCGAAATACAGGATTAACAATAAGGGGGGAAAAAAACACTCCCACAGCGATACATCTAGGAAATGACATGGATGTGAAGAATTAATTTTATTTACAAGAAACTATAATTTCTTTTTTGTTCTAAAACCATTAATTAAAACTTTTTTTTTAAATTCACATGCTTTAAAAATCGGAATATGAAAAATATTATGAGATCAGTTAAAAAAAAAAATTTAAAAATATTTTAAGCAAAATGAAGTAATTATTAAAATTTTTACAAAACTTATTAAAACTTTTATAAAATTTATTAATATATTTAAATTAACTAAATTTATAAAAATGAATAAATTAATGTTACATTTCTAAATAGCTTTTTTTTTTTTTTTCATTTACACTTTTAAAAGCAAAGTTGTTATCTAACACAGTAACTAGGAATAATAATTTACTTAACAATAACTCAATAAAAATAATGGAAATACTAATTTATTTTGCAGTGATGAGTATTAAACATTAATTTTGTCAAAATCGTGGATAATTATATAGTTAAAAAATGATCGACTAAAAAAAATTACAGAAAAAGCAATATAACAGAAATAGTTTCGAAATGACATTTAAGAAAAAACTATTATTCATTTTTGATTAATGATGTTAACATCTTAAAAATTACTACCATAAAAATTGTTCCAATCACTGTGTGATATTCTTAAACACAGATTTCGGTATAAAAAGTAGTGATATATTTCTACCAATATTGTACATAAAGCATTCACTTAACGGATATCCAATATTATCTGATATGATACTGAAATAAGTTTAAAGAAATAACGAATCGCAAATATATTCGATCAGTCTAAGCTCTCTAATCTAACCTCGTGAATTAATGCATAAATGAAAGAAATCTTAAAATACAAAGTTATCTGTGTGTGAGATAGAGAGAATCATATAAAAACTAACATTTCAATATACAAGTCAACATACATTTAACAATTTTAACTTTACTTTGAGAAAAATTATTAAATTTAATTGATCATAAGTTGAATTATTAAACATGAAAAATATTTTACACTTTATTTATTTATAATCTGATTTAAAAGTATTTATTTATAATTTGAATTTTTATATTAGAAAAATATTATTTATTATACTAAATAATACAAAGTACTATTTAACATTCTAATAATGACTTTAACAAATAGAGAATAGTAATGTTCCTAAACATTAGTATAATTTATGATTCCTAAACATTAGATTCCTAAATATCAGGAAGCAGTTTAGTATATAAACTCTAATATCTATAAGTATTAGCTTAAACTACGTAAATCATATTACGATGCTAATAGCCAATAATAGCCATACTAAAGAACTATCTTAAACAAAAATTTAAAAGAACAGACTATATAATAAAATTATGATATACTTCATTAATTAAAAAAAAGATTATTTCAAATCATGGGATTACATAAAAGTACATATTTTGAAAAACAAACATTAAAATGCTCATCATTTGAAACTCTTGTTAAATAACATCCAATTCGATTTAGCAAAAACTATAGAAATCATTTGAATAAATTCCAATCGCTGACATTAAAACGTGCGTATGTGTACAAATTAAATGCTAATTCAAACAGAACATTAATGGTAAGGAAAACAGTACACATTTTAATGAGACATCTTTAGCTGACTCTTTTCACCGGAAAAAGAAGCTTTTGTGGAAAATAGGTTCTGATAATACAATTCTTTAAAAGACGGAAAAGTTGTCTAATTACCGTGCAAACATAATTTTTTCCAAGATCCTCTAATCCAAAAATTGCTTTCGCTTCTCTGGCTTAAATGATTCCTTTCAAAGGATTTCGATTCGGAATTCAACTTCAGAAATTGTTTCCAAAGCTGCTTTGAAATGTTTCTAAGCGTAGGTGGGAATTAAAACTTGTCACCTAATTTCGCGAAATGCGTCTACTTTAATTTTCTATTAAAATAAAGATTTTAAAAGAACATGGCAATTCACATTACAATTTCTGAATGATTTAAACAATACAAGTCATGTTTTTTCAAGTAAGATCATATTTAAATTGAAAACTGAAAAACTTAAAATATCGTTAATTGGCTTATTTGTCGTTTAAATATATATACACAATACGGCTAATTAGATGGAGACACAGATGTTAAAGTAGATTCCAAAACCCTACAAACATACACACCCAAAATGGAAATCGAATCCTCGAACTGCTTAATCGAAGACCAAGGTATTGACCATTCGGCGCAAACTCGTTTAAAAACATCGTTAAGGAGAGGAGGACGCTAGTATACTACTTCTAAGTAAAGTTATCAGCTAGTACTGCAGTTGTATAAAATGTTGCAATACAATTATTTTCAGTATTGTATTTACAATAATTGCTATGTTGTTTTTCTCAGAATGAGAAAATTAGCTCATCACGGAATAGCTGTTCGATTGCGTAGAAATTGGTGGAATGTAAGAAATGCTTAAAAGTTAACTAATTAAATTTTCAGAATAAATGAGTTATTTATTTCAGAATTTGCGTCTTACAAAGGAAGGGTGATAAACAGTTATTGGTCCACAATTGGCTAAATGCATGTTGTTCTTCTGACACGAGAAGAATTGGTAAAATTCACCCATTATATACAACAGAACTTCTACTAAACTGATTTCAACTCTCTATCAGAAAATAAAAGAATACAGTGTCCAGAAAAACAAAATAATGTGACGCAAGAAAACAGTTACAAGCAAATAGGTGCAAAATAAAACTGGTAAACAATTAAAAAACGATGCAATGGCGTAGATAGCATTTGTAGACAGACATGCTATAACTACTACAATGGCAGATTATCAAGATTTAAATTACTTTTTTATGGGACATTACAGTCCGCTCACAAGAGAAATGGCATGGCTTTTCCAGGGAAATGATGATATTTCACATATGTACCATAAATATCAATTGCCCAGTAAAACAGCAAACGTCAGACACTGGTTCAATCCGAAAAAAAAAAAAGACTGAGAAAACAGAATAGTAGACGACTGACGAGAATTCTTAAACCAGGGATGTACAAAACTTCAAATTTCAGAAATTTCAATGATCGTGCACACCAAATATATGCTTTCGGAGCCGAAATCAACTATACCGTTGCTGACAGTATGCCACACTTTAGATTTACCCTCTCTATACATTATTATAGCCATTGTACAGAGGGTGAACAGAAATACGCTGCATGATCTGATGATACTCATTTTTAACTGTATCAGGTGATGAACGAATGAAAATATGCGCACGTGAATCTATGGGCCTAATTGCAAACAAGAGACTTCATGCTGGTGGAAACCTCTGAGGCTAAAATTCAATGTTATAGTTTTTAAAAATTTATAGCGACTAGCAACCTTAGATATACATACCTTAACAAAAAAAGAACTTTGCTTTGGGGTTAAGAATTGTGAAAGGCTTGGTAGGGATTCAAAGGTTTGGATTCCCGTAAGAGTAAAAAGACCAGCTAAAATTGCCAAGGTAGATGTAGATATACCTCTTGTAGCACAGAAAAAAGAATTCAACACAATTCAAAGTAAATTTCTACAGTTTTAAAGTAAACTCTGAACCATTACAAACTATGTTCAAAACTGAATATGAATCCACCTTTGAATTGAAAGCCAATGAGTTAACTATTTTAATAACCAACTGCTTATAAAAATTTTCAGAAATTTTTAGATGAACCCATAAACCAATAAATACAATTTTGAATCTTATGAGATCAAAATGCATGCACGTTATGCAAGGCAATTCCATTTAAATAATATTTTGGATGGAATTGAATTTAGCTGGAAATTTTATCATCAATGTTGCAACTCAAAACATTCATTCATGTTAGAATATCAAATATCCAAACGTATAATGAGAGAAACTTCGATAATTTTCATCAACCCAAAGAAGCCTCAATTCATTGAAATGCAATTCGAGAAGCTTCTCTAAACTCTACTATGACTGTCTACTATTGGTTAATCTCATCCAATCAGGTTTGCAGCAATGCTAGTTACCATGGTTATGTTCGTCATCTCAATCGAGTGAATTCTTTCAGGAGCACTCAGAATAGGATTTCTCGTATTCACGACAGACACACCCTTTCATTAAGGAACCAATAACCTTCCTTGATAAACTTGACATCATCTAAGCGGATGAGATTTTCAGCAATAGCGTGACACAAGGATCCTCTCTGCAAACGTAATTATTTAAATCAATACTATCCTTTTGTATAAACACTGCTTTGATAGTGGAGCAAAGTATTAATTTCTACACTTCAAATGAAAATAATGCACTACTCTAAATTTAACTCTATATTATACATTTCATTTTAAACTTTTCTTACACATTTATTTTAGAAAGGTCATTAAATTTACCGTCTTTTACTTATTCTTCCATTTATGAAATGTTACTGTCATTTCCAATCAGATTATTTACTTTACACCAAGCTTTATTCCAAGCCATTAAAAATAACAAAAAGATGCTTGAAAAATAACGATTTCAAATTTGGTGCATTCTAAAGTGAAAGTATTAATTCTTTGGCGAATATTTGAATATTTTTGGCGACGAAAAAATGTCACTAAGCTGACGTAATTGTAAAGTAATAAATTCTTTCCTGAAAAAGCTAACGAGGCTAAATAATAAAATTAAACAAAATAATTAACTTTTTTAAAATATTAGGATTTCAAAAGAAAAATAAACAAAAGAACATTATTTTCCCAACTGTAAATACAAATAATAAAAATATCTGAACAACAATTTTCAAATGTAAATACAAATTATAAGAATGTATGAACATCCGTACATTTGCCGTATAATCTCATAATTAATCGTAAATATATTGAAAGGTAATGAAATTAAAATAATAATTATTTAAAATAATGAGAAAGAACAATGCAACATGGAATTTAAGTATCCTAACGGCTCACAAAATATGCAGAACACCTTCACACATGAAAAAATTCACTCGAACTCTATTCTTATTAAAATACATACGCAACTGAAACTAAGTGTTCTAAATTCCCTCTGAATGACGTAAATACTAGGGCTGCCAAAACAGACTGTTGAATATTCCTAATATTTCCTATCTCAATGACGTAATAAATCCGTTACTAGATAAAAGATTATATCCATCAAAAATTTAATAAATTCATTCGAAGAGATTAAATAGCAGATGTGCCCATATCAATGGCGGTCACAAGAGGGTTTGAACCCTATGCCATAACAAGGCCAGAGAATGCTACTCATTTCTCGTTACCCAGCGAGCACCTGTGAACTAGCCCTGCCTGTGAACCAAGTCACGGAGGCGAATAGCGTTACCCTCCACCATACCATCACAAACCCGTTTATAGGGCGGGCCATATTCATACAACATCACAGAAGAAAGGACAGAGAAACACAGGGAGAACAGAGAAGGAAAGAAACACCCATGCCCGAACCGGGATTCGAACCCGGTACCAACATCTTTTGTTGTTTGAAAACTAAAGTACGAAAGAAGCAAAAAATAAACTTACTAATAAAAAATCTTATATGTTGTTTAATTACAACAGAACTGTCTTACATAAATATTTTTTTCTTTGAGATTCATCGCGCATTGTAAATAATCCAATATAACCAACGGTAAAAAGCATCATCCAGATTTCAAATACGATGAACATGGTCAATATAAGAAATTTTAAAATGCTTTACTGCGAGAAGGGAAGCGTATATGAAAAAAAAAACTTGCATAATCCGATTGGATAATCTAAAAATAACATTTAAAGCATTTTACTCCATATTTTACGATTTTCATTATTAATAAAGCAATACTACAATATCTTTAGAACTATAATTTTAGAACATTTATTACTAAGATTTTAGAACTCTGTATATTATAACTTTAGAAAAATTTGAATGAGCGCTATGAATGGAAAATTTATGTAAATAGTTTGCTTTCCGTAGGCAAACCTATCAGTAGGGAAAATGGGATTATTCTGTTTACTTGACTGCAACTAGGTGAATATGATTCATTGATTATTTTCTTCCTGAGGCAATGCAAAGGATACTTAAAAAAATTGACTCGATAGATTTCAGATGTAAGTTATGGGACACATAATCAATATTTCTTCTATCAAAAATTTTATTGGTATTTGTTTAAGCTAATATGAATGAACATAAAAATTATTTCAGCTGAAATAATGAGCAACAAAGTAAAGAGAAATTAATGCATGTAATTAAAAATATGATTTCAGTAGCATATCGATAAAAACGCATGTCAGATTATTCACATTAATCGAAGCTAAAGCCGACAAAGAGAAGAAAAAAAGAATGAAAAAAAAATCTATTCCGTTTATAGGAGACTAAAATCATTTATCAGCTAAGTTGAGATTCCGTATATTTCTTTACAAAAAAAAATTTTTTCCATTCCAATGTATCAAACACAGGAAAAAAGAAAGTTGTGAAATGTTTTAGAGTCAAAATTATAAGAAGGTCCATAAATAATAATAGAAAGAGAAATGAGCTTGGTGGTAATCGAGTGCGAGAATAGGAGAAATCCCACAAATCAATGAAGAAGCAGAAAAAAATAATTTGCTGCAGCCCTAAATCACTTGAATTCACAAGAGCAAAAATTTAAACAACGAATCTCTCTCTCTCTCTCTCTCTCTCTCTCTCTCTCTCTCTCTCTCTCTCTCTCTCTCTCTTCTCTCTCTCTCTCTCTCTCTCTCTCTCTCTCTCTCTCTCTCTCTCTCTCTCTCTCTCTCTCTCTCTCTCTCTCTCTCTCTCTCTCTCTCACACACACACACACACACACACACACACACACACACACACACACACACACACACACACACACACACACACACACACACACACACACAATATCTATTTAATTTCGATCAGCAGTTTATCGGTTGAACAAAATCGCAGAATAACTGATTCAGACACACGGTATCTCTATTCAATTGCAATCGTAGACTGATTTGATGTTTATATTCATATTAAAAAATGTAACAGCACACAGTAATCTGTAACATTTGAGACACTATTTAGTGAGAAATTCTTATCTCCGAATTTCTCATCGGTATCAAATACAAAGATTTTACGTTTCTATTTTAAAAAGTAGAGTGTAAAAGTGCAAATTACAAAAAGGTTCTCAATTATCATGTAGTACTTTTCATAAAATAATGTTATTTGCATATTCACATCTACGAAAAAAATATTTTTAGACATTTTCCCAACGTTGTTCACGTGTGAATCCAAATAGTCAATTATTTATCGACACCGTCCATAAAAATGTTATTTGTATAATTAGCTACAAAAAAAACGCTGTCTATAAATACTGTTTTTGAAAAAAAAGCATTAATCATGTAATTTTTTTCGAATAAAACATCATTTCCAATGATCCCAACAAATAAAAGGTAAAATAATATTAGTAAAATTTAATCTTTACTAATAAGCATCATCAACAAATTAGACATTCATTTTCTAAAAATGATTGAAATAACATAAAATATTGTGCCTTCTCATTAAAGTTCAAGAAGAAAAAATTAAATATATAAAAATAAGACGAAGAAACAATACTGATTTAAGCTAGTTTATTTTTGTATTTCATAAATGCAATATTGTATATTTATTTGCACGATTTATAAGTGCAACCTTAAATTTCAAAATATCCTCAACTCGACCATTAAAAAGACAATATTAATAACACGTGATAAAAACATTCGCAAGAAAAGAAGGTATAAAGTACTGAAATGTTTTAAAAAAATATCATTGATATGAATAAAACCTTTATTCTACATTTCCGCTGAATTTTTGCTAAGGAATGACTTGAGGTCGACAGCATTAAATAAGGATGAAATTTTTATCTGAGTGTTGATCTCTGGTTAGTCTGAAACACAAGCAATTTCGGCACAGGTGCCGTATAATCCATGATTCCAAATTCTGAATGTTCTTGGCGATAAAGAAATGTTGCCAAGATGACGTATCGTAACGTGCGCGATGCCGTAAATACTAGGGTTACCAAAATAGAATTTTCTGCATAATTCTTATATATCTCCATAAGTATGACGTAATAAAAACGAGGTTGCCAGATACATAAGAAAATCCGCCAAAAAATCGCCAATGTCATAATTTGGCATTCTGGATTATACAACACTTGTGCCGCATTTTCTAACGAAATTTTGATTAATGCATTTGTAATTTGTTTAAACCGTTATTAACGCATATCTGAATTTACTGAAAAATGTCACGATACACACCCTTTGGAAACTACTCGCTTCAAGAACGAAGACATGGTTCTTTCTTTATAAAGCTGAAGTTTATCTTTAACTGCTGGAAGTAAAAAAAATATGTATGGCATCGAATCCTTTCTTTACATATCCCTACGGAGTAAATTTAAAATAAATATCAATATATTTGTTATTTTTTCCTCGATTTTTGAAAAATATTTTTGCATACAACAACGAACGTGTTTTTAGAAATGCATTGGAACAGGAATCATGCGAGTTCTGCCTTTAATATTAAATAACTTCATGACAATAGGGGATTTTCAAATGCTCTACACATCATTCCATTTGTTTTCAGATGATCCATACGGATCTTCATCCTATGATACAAAATGGCGTTTGAAATAAAGTTTAATAAATAACAAATATTATTATTTTTCCAAACAGCAATTCTTTGCACGCTAAGCAAACTTTTCCACACGACGCCTTGGTTTACGAAAGCTGTAGAACTTTTGTCCGCAAGTCATTCTATATTCTACTAATCCATTTTGAAAAGAGTCACTTTTCATACCGAATAATTAAGTTATATCATATATTAAATATTTTATGTCCATAGAAAAGACAATTTGGTACATTCTTTACAAACCAGATTTACTGAACTTTTACTCGCCTTAATTGGTTAAATTATCAATAATTTAACAGCGAAAACAAACGTAGAGGATAAAAAAAAAGCTTTGTTATAAATACATATAATACATTATTTTATCTCAAGATAGAAAGAAAAAAATTTATGCAGACATATATATATATTGAAATTTGAATTTTTATGACTAAATAAGTAACATTTAAATAATAAAATAAGCTAAAAAAAAAATAACTCCAAAAAGCAAAAATCGTTTTTAACTACTATTCTTCTACGTAAACGAAAGGATTCGAATAAAATTCGAAAATCAAGCTCTGAAAAAAAAATAACGCACAGTTTGAATAAACACATTGTTTCTAAATATAAATGCCGTACGATCAGTAACAAAGGACTTCTCCAATTATAACTACAAAAGCAGAATTCCGTAAAAATTTTACTTTGCTTCTTTCAAAAAAATAAATAAGTTTATTTTCCTTTGCAAAAATTTCAGAGCCGAATTAAAATATTCTGTAAATTTTAACTGAGAAAAGAGAAACAAATTCTAAAATATACTCCAACGAAGATTAATTCACAAAATCAGAGAAAAGAGTACCTCGTTAAATTTTATGACAATCATAAAAGCAGTTTTAACAAATTCCTTCCCGTTAATTTTTTTTTATTTTTTTATTATCGATATACCTGCGCTTAAAACAAAGTATAGAAAAAAAATGATAAAAGCCGAAAGTAAGAATCACTTCTAAGGGAAACAGCAAGTACATTTATTTGAAAGTCGTAACAAACACAGAAAATGAGTTACTTTTCGTTTAATCATAATTTATTTATTAGCCAGCATTATTTTGTTTCTGCGAATATTATGCGTCATAACCTCGACATTTTATTACCATTTATTAAGTAAAAAGTTACATGAAACGTAAATAAACACGATCTATTAAACGAAGAGAGTATTTTGAAATAGAAATATTATAAATATAGAAAATATTTTAAACTAAGAAAATTAATATTGAAAACCTTTTATTCCTTAAAAAATTACCATCTTCGAAAAAAAATAATCTTTAATGAGACATTTTAAAAAACTGTTTTGACTTTTAAAAATTCATTATCAATTAGGAAACTCATAAGTAATAATAAGAGTAATTAAAACATTCACATTTACCTAAATATATTACTTATTGTAAGCATTTAAAAATGGAAGAAAAATTACATATTTTCCTGTGGTGGCTATATTTAAAAGAGTAATATTATACTAAAAAGTTCATAAAAATATTATGAATATGTACATTACTGATAAATAATTTTACTGATAAATAATTTTACAAATTATTGTTTTCAAATCTCAATGATTTAATTCCTGTTCTAAAAAATCCCTTCATTAATGATCACTAAATGAGAACACGAATTTGTTGCAAAAGATGTATAAAAAAATTTTAATGCTAATTCAGATGCTCATGAATAAACCAATTGTTCCCAATGGGAAAAAAAGTAGGTAAAGACTTTCTCAGGAAGAAATTTTAAATGAAAAATAGATTAATAATAATAATAATAAATAAATAAATAAAACAGAAAAATAAAAAAAAATTTAAAAATTCCCCTAAATCTCTACATTATAAAAGAAAACTAAAAATAATTTGAAATACAAACGATTTTCTTTTCTTTTATCAATTATGATACTAATAACAAAACACATCGATTGCTGCGTGAAATACTTTCAACAATACTTTTCGAGTTTCAATAATTCAATTGTATCAACACTTCATGGATTGAACTTAAGAATAACCGTGAGTGCTTACGGTAATTCAAATTATAGATCTCGGTCAAAGTTAACTTTCGTGAGAAAAATGTAACCACAGTAATTCAATCACATATATCCATAGAATTAACTATAAACATTTATTTAAAAAAAGTTAAAATTTTACGTATTAGTTTACAGTAAGCAGAAATTTTAAATAAAATGAGTTTTAATTTTAAAAAATGTGTCAAAGTAATTAAAAACAATAAACCTAATTGGTAAATTTAAAATGTGATATATTATGAGCATATTTACGAAATAAATTTATACGATATAAATAGAAATAAAAAAATCCCTTTTTTCAATTTAATAATCAACATAAAATAATACGGATAAGTGAATTATATAAACTTAAGATAGAATAAACTCGGTCCACAGTTACATCGATTTCTCGACATGCTGTTCTACGCCAATTTTTTGCATGCAAATGCTAATAGATTTCATTAGGATCTATAGTGTAAAGTCGATTAAAGAAGCTATTGTAAGCAACCGTGAACAAAATGAAAATCGGACAGGTTCGGACAGCAATGAAATATTAATGTGCACAATGTTGATAGCCATTTTCTAACCTTTACGATTGCAGCTTGTTCAGAATCTGAATAAGAAAATATGATGAATACAGTGAATATATATTTGTCACATTATAATTTTTTTAAATAATTCTGTTTTACAAGGTAAAATGTAATTAAAATTTTTTAAGAAATTCTTCACTCTACAGTTATAATCAGGAAATAAAATTGCATGAAGACACTAACAGTTAGTTGCGTGCTTCATCAATTTTACTAATTCTTCTGAAATATAGGCATCATTTCAGAAAATGCCTTACAGGGATAACACACTTTATACGTAAAAATATTTTAAGAATGAAGAATCTTCCCGACACATTATATTAAATAATGACCTTGACCTGAAAAGACTAATTACTTAAGACACCCCAAAGACTATAGTTACACACACTCATATATATATATATATATATATATATATATATATATATATATATATATATATATATATATATATATATATATATATATATATATATATCATTTCATATTTAACTGATTTTAATGGATGATAAAAGACGACAGAAAATTACGTAAATATTTTATCACTCGTGCATATGCAATAAATGTCCATCATACATTCATGTTTCATCAAATATTTAACATAATCCCTTTTAGCAATATTATAATATTGCTTCTTCACTTTGTCACATATTTCTGAGGGTAGCATAAAATTTTAAATAGCGCATTTGTAAAACAAAATCTCTTAAAACTTTTCTCAATTTTTTTTAATATAACAGCTAATAGGTGTACACAAGAAAGGCGCGTTTCGTAATGCAACTGTATTTTTATAATATATATATATATATATATATATATATATATATATATATATATATATATATATATATATATATATATATATATAAACATATTAATTCATGTGCACATTTACATCATATTGAAGGTGCACAGCTGATTATTAAAAAGTGTTGTGCCAAGTGACGCATTGATACCTTAAAATATTGTGATGTTATCATTAACAATAAGATTTTTTATTAACAATAAGATTAGAGTGAGTCAAAAAGCAGTTTTTCCTTGTAAATCGGTTTTCAATTGGAAAAGCAATGTCAGCTATGTAATTGTTGTATCTCTTCATAACAAATCATAGTAAACTGTGATGCACTATTTACAGAAAGAAATAAGCATAATAAATGCGCTTTTCAAATTTTATTCAGCATAGTATCAAAAATGTTCACTTTCTTTAAGATTTTTTTTATTTATTTTGCAATGGATGTGATGACTGCACAAAAATAGTTTTTTTTAATTTTTTAAATATAAGAACGAATTACCTTTAAGGTCAATTAAAATAAACTTTTCTTTAATTACAATTATAAAATTTTAAATTTTAATACATAATTTTTAGCATATTTCTTTCCTATAATGGTAGGCATTTCTTTCAGTTAATAGCAATAAAAACTTTATATATATATATATATATATATATATATATATATATATATATATATATATATATATATATATATATATATATATATATATACACTATAACATTTATGAGTTGAAGATAAGGCTTCATTCCAGGAAGTTCTAACACATAATCTTTAATTCCATCAATGAAAAAAATCCAGTCTGAAAACAAATTTTAACCAAAAGTAGAGAGAACTAATTTCATTGAAATGAACTATACTAATACAAAATTCTGCCATTAAAATCTTTAAAAAATTCTGTTTTTATATATTTGATAAAGACTTTTTATGACAAAAAATCTACATAACTACCATTAGTTTGGACAAAAGAAATAAAAATTAATAACAAACGTGTTTTTTTGTTTTTAACTTCATTAAAGGTTTTCATTTTTCGCAGTTTAGTTGCTCTAGCAGAAAAAACAACATTAAGCCCATTGGACGAGACTTCGAAGTAATTTATCCTTATTTCTATAAAAGTCGGAATTACATTAAATTGATGTTATAGAAATGGAGTGTTGACTCGTCGGATTAAAGCACTCAGGTACAATTATTATTTCAAATAGCGGGTGAAAGGAACTCTTTTCCAATAATATAATAATCCAATAACATAAGGATTTGCGAAAGTTTCAAACGGCAACTATTCTTCAGAGAAGTTCTTATCAAGAGAAAATAAATCATCTGCTTTGAAAGAAAATTCACAATAATAAAACGATTGGTCAGCTTATTTTCTTTATTCGAAATTAAAATGAAAAGAACTATTTAAGAAAAATAGGATCAAAATAATTAAATCATTAAATATATGGCTTTATAATTTCGCAATAAAGTTTATAAATGATAATTCTACAGCAATGTATTGTACAAAAAAAAAACAAATTTTGCATAAAACGTCAAAAATAGAAATAAAAAGATTTTGGCAGTGTAACTGAAGTACAATGAAATGAATTTGAAG
The DNA here is from genome assembly GCA_037975125.1 of Latrodectus hesperus. Lineage (NCBI taxonomy): Eukaryota > Metazoa > Arthropoda > Arachnida > Araneae > Theridiidae > Latrodectus > Latrodectus hesperus. Next base: position 47,793,099 of record CM075856.1, read on the forward strand.
TATGAGTCGTTCTACTTTCGGAAGATATGGTTTCGATATTCTGACCCAATTGTATTCAAGGCCTACGTAAATTGATTTTTCCATGAAGCCCAACGTCTCTGATGATGAATGCCAACTCAAATGTCGACTACGTTACTGGATTATGGGTCAAGATTACATCGTGTATTGCTGTATTCAGGGCTTCAGTCGATAGAAATAGATAATTGATAAGGTAAAACTAAGGAAATGTACATAAAAAAACTTCAATGAAATTAATTAAAATAGCTCTTTAATCAAAAAATATTTTATATCAAAGATAAATGGATAAGAATTTTTAATTTTTCAGAATAATTCATCTGTAATAAAGAATTTAAACGCATTACTTAGAACACTCGTTAAAGGCATTAACTAAAATATCTGTAGTAAAAAAGTCAATTTCCCCAGAAAAAACTCGAAGAAAACAGCAACAAGCCTGTGGAATTAAGAATAAAAAAATTAATTAGAGAATTTCAGTTATTAAATATTAATAAGGACTTAAAAAAAGAAGCTTTCCAATTAATAGAACAAAGTATCCTATGAAATAAAGAAATTCTTGCGATAATATTCAATTTTTTTCCGAATATTTTTACATGACTCTTATTTTATGATACACATTATTACATTATACAATTCATGACCTCCTAAAAGGTCTCGTAACCCGATATTTGTACCGTTAAAAATTATTTAAAATTCTTTAAAACTTTTTAAGATTTCCTTGCTTAAATTACTTCTGATCCCAAAACAAAAAAATAAAAATAAAAACCCATCAAGCCACGAGTTTCATTTGCATTAGATGAAATTATTCCTTTCGACAAAACATATAGTTATCAAGATATAGAAAAATAAAATTTCATTCTTAGAATTGTATAACTATAAATCAAACAGTAATAAAGAATGAAGAAAGCATTGTAAGAAAAACTGTAAGGAATGGAGGAAAACACAATACAGTAGAAACTAGACACTCTTTCTTCCATCACAGTGAAACCACTGAAAATAAACTTATTGATTGGTGGACGTTTTCGGCGAAATATGACGACGTACAAAAGGTATACTTTTCTTTTTACATCCACATAAATATTAACTTGGAATCTAAATTGTACATTTCATGATTGCGAAAGTTTTCACTTTTGGTGACCGAAAAAATTAAATAAACAGTATTATGAGGTACGCTAAGAAGGCTTTGTCAAAATTTCAATATGTAAAAATGGCAATACATGGGTGAACACAAATTGAGAAAAATGACTGAAACAATTTTTTCAAAATCACTCAAAGAAATTTCCCTTTTCAAGCTAATATTATTAAATAATAAAAAAGTAAGTCTTGAACTCATCTGGAAAGAAAACAAAATAAAAAAATAAACAGTTGTTCAAACAAAAAGAAATACATACGGTTTTTCTTAATGGATATAAACCATAAATAACAACTATATAGCATTTATAGAATAAAACATTTCCCAATATATCTACTTCTTAACAAAAGTAACCATCTCAAATTTAAAATTTTGGCGAATCATTATTAGAAATTTAAAAAAAAATCGTCTACCACATTATCACGATTTTTCTTTATTGCTCATTCATTGACATAAACTATGCATCAATAAAAAAGCAGGAACTAGCAAAAGGAAAACTTTTGGAGTTAAATCCTAATAAAACAGAAATACATTTTTAAAAACAATTGAAAAAAGAAGAAAAGGCACAATGATACTCATCCCATTCTCTAAAAATTCAAATTCTAATACAGTAAGTAGTCTTAAAAATAAAAACTCCAATCAGAAATACTATATTGCATACAACATGTGTGAAAAATTGAATAGAATTCAAAGCCAATTGCTATCAGAATATTAAAAATTAAACATTAATAGTTTCAGGAAGAGTTTATATCCAACAGAAGTCAAAATATATCAAAATTTCTTAACTATTTGATAATGTGCCATTGTGAAGAGATTTCTGACTGAAATATTTCATAAAAATCATTTGACAATAGTTCACATAAAGATCCATTGTGTGATTTATTTTGTTAACTATTTGACGCAGGGGTTGTCTAAAATAATGGAAAAGCTGAATGAAACGGTGATTTTCATGTGACAGTATAAGACTGAATTATAACTACTGGATTTTTTTTTATATTATAATGTCATTATATAGTCTCAAGAATGTAAGTTTAAGTCATACATCACTGTTTGCTTTATTTTGTTGTGGGTGATGTCAAATTGATAAACCTGAGTTCCAAAGACAGTTCCTTCAGATCAGAACATGTTAACCACAATAACACAGCTATAGGGAATATAAATAAACTCTGTTTTAAAGGTCATAACAATGATCACGACAAAGTAACATCTGTTAGGTAAAGCTATGAAAGGAAAACCAAACTCACGGCAAGAAAGAGAGGCATGAACATTAAAGATAATGAATACCAGAAGGAAATGATTGCACAGCAGAAATGACTGCTGAGGATGAACTAAAAAACAGTATTGACCTATGCAGTTTGAAAATAATTCTATATAAAAATTATTTGAAGACAGAGATATGCCTACAAAATCCATGTAACAGATGTAAATCAGAAATAAGGAGTATTGTGGAAAAAGAACAATCTAGCCTAGATTGCAGATCAATGGAAACAAGTCTTGTTTCTTGATGAATCTAGTTTTTTTTTTTACTGATTCCTCACTGAGTATGTGTTTAAATGTGGTAAACCCACCCACCCACACAGACACAAAAGCCTACAACCTAAATTATTTCCATCCTGAATGGAAATGGTTTAGAGTATATTTTGTGCTTTTAAATACGTCCACTTGTCATTCTTTACATGGACAAGTCTCCCTCAGTAGCACTGACTATTACTCTTTTGGTAGAATAATTGCACTCTACAGCACAGACACTGTGTCTGAAGAATACATTATTCAAAATAATTCCCCAATTCACTGGAATTGAAATGTTTAATCATGGTTTGCATAATCAGGACTCAGCTACACACCTTCTGTAGCTTGCTCAATCACTAGAATTAAACATCATAAAGCCCTAATAATCCTTTTTTTGAACTTTTCCCGAAGTTAGAGCAGTTCCTGCATAAAGAATGATAGAACATCCTAATTATTCCCATACAAAACATATATATGTCCATTTCAAAGAGGATTAAGTTTGACATGCCAAAGATATCAAATACAAAATATTTTTTGTATTGATTTTCTATTACTTTAGACAAATTCCTGATAACAATCATTATATCTATTAATAGAGAAGCTGCTAAGTCAAGACAAGAGCTCGAGATTTTGGTGCTCAGATCCCTGGATAAACCGGGGCTGCATTTCCCTCTTTTCATAACTTTGTTGACTCAGAATCTTGATGCTTAACTTTCTTAAGGTCAGTGCTCAGATAGATCTTATCTGACTTTGTCAGACAGCTGGAGGATAATCTACAACAAAGTATTTATAAATTGCTGTTACAAGCTCTCATATTTGCTATTAAATGATAAAAATATGCTCTTCGGAGAGAAAAATTCCAAATTAATATCTGATCATTGTTGACAAATTTGATTTTTTATTATATGACGATGTCTTGCCCATTGGTATTTTGATTGAGATAAATGGACAATTTAAAATGAAATTAGAATTACAACAAATATGCCATAGCACAAGTGAGAATCAAACGCAGAAATTTTTTAATTGAGAATCATAACATTGATCAGTGTTGTACAATAGTAGATGTGGATGCTGCATTTATGCTTTCCTTCTTCTATAGCTCTACAGCCTGTTATAGACCAAGGTAGTCTCTAAAAGTTATCGGTAGGTAGTCTCTAAAAGTTATCGTAAAAGTCCATCAGGAATCATTAGCTGCCATACTTCTCCAGAAGTTGACTCCAATTTCTTGTAATGTTTTCTCAACCATATCTATCGTTTGATCTATTTATTTTCCTTTTCTCTTCCATATTTTTGAAATGGGACTTTCTTGTCAAGTTTAAATCATTGTATCTATAAATGTGGCACAGCCACCTTATTAATAAACCTTTATAGTTTTCACAATATTGGTTCTCCAATTCATGTTATCTTATGGATTATATTACCTTGGATATTTATGATTCTTCTCAGTTTCTTTTATGGAGACAGAAAAATAGAATAGTAATTAGAACATGATTTTTAAAATCAATGAAGGAAAGTGGATGTCATCAAAGATCCTTAAAATAATTATTTGTTGAATCAAAGCTCTTTCTGCTGTAAAAATGCCAACTCAGTTTTAAACTTGTTACTTGATTTCAGCAAAACATTATGAGCATTCAATAAAGCTAATATCATTAGACACTTAGAACAGAACAGTGATCTTTCATATTATGTTCTAAATTGATATGTTCTTTAACATTCTATGCATTTTTTGTTTGATTAATTATTCACAATGTCATATTAAAGCATTTTTTTCAAAATGTTCAACAAAATAATTAAATTCTGAAAAGTTTTTGTTAAGAAAAATAACATGATTGATTTAAGCAGAAATTTCATCTGAAAACAAAAGTAAAAAGTGTAAAGCCTAAAAATGATCTGCAAATTAAAAAAAATATTGATACATAAGAGACCTAACATAAACAATCTGTGAACCAAGATGTACCAACAAGATTAGTTGCAGGAAATATTGTTATACGACTTCTCTGATGAATTTTATTTTAAAAAATTACTATACATAGATATGTGCACAAAAATTACTAATTTGGTTTTAACAAAATGATTTTCAAATATTGGTTTTAAAGGAATGATATTAATGGTTTTATATAAGTTAAATTTCTCTGGGATGCTTTTAACATTGTAAGCCAAATAAATTTATTTTATTGAATGTCTAAAAGTCAAAAGATTTAGTAGCACTTTTAATTTCTATCTTTACTTATTTTATAAAGATTTTTCACTGATATTGGTTGTTTCAGTATTGCAAAGGCTGAAATCAACATAATTCCATACATCTAAACAATCATCCATATCCATGCCAAAAGTAGGAACATAGCATCTCTTGTTACTTCAAAAATACCTACTAAAGCCTACAAAAATACTACAAAAAGAGTAAATTCTGCTACTAGATTACAGTAAATTCATTATTTTGAAACCACTAAGTGTTTCAAAATAATGAACTTATTTCCAGAAGAAGTATTAGTAACTTCTACAAGGCAATTTCAAGCACCAGATGTATATTTATTGTTAAAGTGAATTTTTCAAAGATAGTAGACCATGTTCACAAATGAGAGAAATCTTCCAGAAACTTATCCCCAATAGATGTGTGAGAAAAAGGAAGAAGAAAACATTAATTTCACTTTTAAAATAATACATAAGATTGGACTTAGGACTTTTACTCTGAAAAGCATTGTCCTATCATAAATTCACAATGAGTGCAAGTTAATTGCATTGTCAATCTATGGACTATATAATACCCAAATGTCATTACAAAGTATGTAGATTCATCCTGTGTAGTATTCTAGAAAGATTTTACATAGATAGTTAATTGAACTTAAGAGTCGTGAAAAAAAAAACCGGAAACATTTAAGAACCTACCATAACAAACATGCAAGTAGAAATATATTTGTCTTTTGTTTAGGGAATGGGATCAAACATGATATTTGTTATTCAGAAAAATTAGGTTCTATGACTAAGCTGAAAGTTCAGACACAGACTTGAAGATAAAAGACAAGAGTTGAAGTATTACATACATAATATTTTGTTAAATATTAGGTACATATATTTTACCAAATCTACAAAATTAGTCAAGTTCTTAAGTCACTTTTATATACTTTACAAGTTCTTCAAATAATACCAAATTTACACATTAAGTACATGAAACAATTTACTCAATCAATAACATAAATGTAAATAAACATAAGAAATTAATATTTAATTATTAATTATCAACATTATTTAACACTAATATTATAACTAACATGAAGCAAGACCTAGTCACCTTTAAATAATCAACCCAATTTAACAATATATAGTAGTACAGTGTACAGAGTTAACTTAACAGCAGATTCATTCCTAGAGGATTTTACATGAAAAACAAACCATATTTACTTGTTACAATGGAAGAAGCCAATAAAACTTTAAGCACTCACCCTAACAGACTTACAAATTGTAAAAATGCAAGACTGTTTAATATGGTCGAGATCAAACAAAGGCTCACTGTACATTGTTAAACCTAGATCCCTTTATTTAAGAAAATAATAAAATTTAAGTAAATGGATTAATTCTGTCATAAAATGACTCTTCTGCAACTGATTTCAAAAAATCGAATCGACTACCTAATTGCTGAAGGCAGTATGGAGTTTAAATACCTGTAACATATTTACTTCCAAGTGAAATTTTTATAGATGTTTTGCTATATATAAAATATTAAACATGAATAACTATCTATAAACCAGGATCATGTACCATAACTCATCAGTAACTTTAAGAAGTATATGACCATCCCTCTTAAGTGCTGTTCGCAGAATATGATAGTTGAATTTTATACTTGAATGATAATTAGTCTCAAGTTACATGCAGAATATACAAACAGAATACAGTGCTACTTATGAGATGGAATAAATAAATTTTCTTTTTTAACAATAAATGTATACAAAGAATCAGAAATTAATTGAAAATTATTATTCGCAGAATTTTTATAACTATTTCAATCACCTAAATACAGGGATCAAATTTACATAAATATTTAGGAATTCATAACAACTGACTTTAGAGTATATAGTAAATAATAAAGAGTTACAAATAGATATTTGGGTTGGTTAATATATAGAAATTGGATGGTTCTGCTATCGGTGCTGATCGTAATGCTGGCGCAGGTGTTTACTCTTGAAACTTTAGCCTTAGTTGTGCTGTTGGTGGAAATTGCACCAACTATGAGGCTGAAGTAGCTGCTGTGCAAATGGCTTTGACTGAAATTGGAAATGGTGATAATCTAAATATTGTGATATTTATTGGTTCACAGTACACTATAAAGGCTATCACTTCCATCATGCCATCTAACAAGAAATTAGTCCTTACCTGCCAACTTTCAATTAATGCTTTGATGAATAGGGGATGAAATGTTGTCCTGCAATGGATCCCGAGTCACTGTTGAATCACAGGAAATGAAATTGCAGACTTCCTGGCCAAAAATGGCTCCAACCTCCCACAGCTTGATCCACTGATACAGATTTAAAAGAATCATTGATGTTTGATTTAAAGTGCATCTTAGAGGTGTTTTTAGATATTTGGTGGAGGGAAAGAGTTGGAGTGACTTGATGGAAAATCCCATCCCTTGTGACCGGCCCAGAGCTGTTGGTGTCCCCAACTTAAGAATTAAAACAGGAAATGACAATTTTTTAAATCATTTACAGAGGTTTTGTTTGGCAAACAAATCGACTTGCCCACTTTGCAAAGCGTTTGACATGCCTGGAAATCACTTGATCACTTGTTCTGGATTAAATGACATAGGAGCAGTCAACTTTGCTAAAAATTTTCTCACTTTGTTTGCCTATCAGAACACTATTGGGCTATTTGGTTGCCAATCTCAGGTTAACTGCAGTCATACCAAGGTCTCCCATAGGTTAATAAAATTTGTGTGGGAATTGCATACAAGAAAATGTTAAAAGCTAAATTGCATTAAAGAGTAGAGAACTGTACAGAGGATAAAATGCGCCAAGCAGGTGATAAAGTGGTGCGATAAGTTCACCAAACTTGCTTAACGGTTTGGATTACGTATGTATGGCATGCTTTTCATTTATGATGTAATGTGATCGCGTGACATTCGCGTTTTGTATGTAACCCTTGAAACTATTAAAGAATAATCTTGAAGCATTGATCTTATAATCTTGAAGCAAGATATTCAATTTTTGGAGTTTGTGTGTCGCTTGAGAAAATTAATAAATATAGATGAGGATATATTGAATTTACGGCTTTTTTTTAAATTTAGAGTATGATGGTAATAAAGTTGTTGACTGGGACATGAAAGTAGATTTGATTGCCTCCTGCACAATTCAACAACTTTCTTATTACCATCACACTCTAAATTTAAAAAAAACCATAATAGAAGATTTTTTAGATGCGATAAAAACGGTACATTCGCTGAAAAGTAATGATTCGGAGAGCGATGAAGATTAGGTGAGTTATTTTGTTATTCATTACAATTTTATTCATATTTAGAAACCAAAGTTTTTACAAAAATGAATGTTTAAGTTGTGTGCATTGCGTTTTTCATGTTAGAGTTAAAATGTGCTGCGTACTGAAATTTCTTTAATGTGGGCGTATCTGCTTGATATATCAGGGGTGTTTGTGGGACCCCAAAAATCCCCGGAAACTATTACGGACTTACTACCGACATTTTGGAGTTTCGAGAAGGGGGGAGGAGAAATGAAAAATTACAATTATGAAGTATTGAATGACCTAATTATTGCGTTTTCTGCTTTCAAAGCAAACAAAATTACCCAGATAAAAATAAATAATTCATTTTCAAAAGGAATTCGTTCAAAAGGAAGTAGGATGTTTTATTCCTACTTCCTTTTGAACGACGATCCCGGAATTTCCGGGTATCGAAGTTAAAAATCCTCGGAATTCGGGGTTTCCCGGAGCACAAACACCCGATATATTAAAATTAGATTTTAAACAAAAAATAAAATTTGTTAACATTAGAAATTTAGCTTTATTGCCTGGTTGCCACTGTAGTAGGTAGTGGCTACACTGATGTTTTTTAAGGTGGGCGCCATTGCTCGGTACATTAAAAATCAAATTTAAATAAAAAAATAAAATTTCTTAACATCAGAAATTTTTTTAGGTGAGCGCAATTGCACGGCATATTAAAATTTGAGTTTTAAAATTTTTGTTCCTAGTTATTAGAATTTTAAAACTTCTGTAGTACTTAATTATAATGAAATATTCAAAATTTTGATATTTGGAATTCGGAAAAACACGCAATTTCAAGCTGAAGTTTGAATGCGATCGGTATTGGTAGATGGATATCACACGTGGTGACATAATTTAGGTTGGTGACAGAGCTGTAGAGCGCTAGGCGCGGAAATTTGAAATTGCGCCAAACTTGTACAGCTCTGCAAACTTTTACCCAAAATTGTAACCAAATAAAATACAAAAATCAAATTCACAAATTGCTGAAATGAAGATCATAACAGCAAGCCAATTAATTAAGACTACAAACTTTAAATATAAGTTTTTATAATAAAGTTTTTTGATATTTTATTAAATTTTACACTTGCTTTTTTATATTTTACTTTAATCTGCAGCATCTCTTCATAATGTTTGCAGATTAATTAAACAATTTCAAAAGGTGCAATAAAATATTGAATATAATTTTTGTCAAAAAGTAAATCGTAAATAGTTTGACAATTATTTAGTGCATAATAATTTTATCAGTATATTATTTTAAAAACCAAAATTCTTAAAGTACAAATATTACCAATGATAATAGCAAGAAAATAACTGCCACAAAGTTTAGATAGAATTTCAGAAAAAAATAATGGAAAGATGTTTCCAAATTTATTTAACTTTAAAATTAAGCATACAATATATAAGCAAATTTATTTTTTATACATCTATATTTGATTTAAAGTAATTTATTCTTAAAAAAGTAAGTACATCAAACATATGGTTTTACAGAAAATTTAAGATAAATGCAGAAAACAGCTTTTACAAGTTACCATAAAGATTGTAAATACAATATGGAACTAAACATCTTAATTTATATCATAGAAGACTTATCAATCTTCATATCAAAATTTTTAAATATATTTTGGTTTTCTTACTTTCTGAATAACAATAAAATAGAAAAGTGCAACAATACTTCATTTAAAATTCATTACATCAAATGAAGACAAAATGAGTTTTCAATTTCTTGTGCTGGCATGAAGCAATTTACGATCACTTTTATAACTATTCATTAATTTTATTTGCCTACACAACCATTAGAAATGTTCTTAGTTCAAATTATAAGTTTAGAAACAGAAAGAACATGAAAAATGTTATCATGCTACTCTAATATCATCAAGGGAACTTTCTAGATTATTGCAGGATAGATATCTCAGTGATTTCAGTTTAAACATTGATATTCTATTGCAGTTATATTTTCTTACACTGCTAGTACAGAGAAACTGAAAGTTATGAATGACTTTTTGACTATTAATTTAATGATTAAATTTTATTGATTTCAATGTTAGTCAAAACATTTTTAAGAAACTGTTTTCTTCAGAAATAAATGTGACTTATTCATGACTTAAGCATCCTGATATTTTTACAATTGAATGATTTGTCTCTTATTTATATAATGATCTTTTTGTCCTAAATAAACCATTAACACACCAGCCAACCTTGGAGAAAAATATTAGTAGATTCTACTGATTTTGAGGGCAAAAATCAGGAGACACTACTAGCGACACTTTTTTTTAAAAATAGAATGTATAAAGCAGTAGTACTGCAAAAAGACAAATTGAAGCTTTAGATTATACATTCTGAGAATAATTTGTAACATATTTTATGTTAATATTAATATTTTAATAAAATATCCATCATTCTCACAAAAGAACTATGAAAAATAAAAGAATATACTATGAGTAACAAAATAAACAAGTCAATGTTAATGTACCAATATCTATTTTATAGGATAACTTTTACTACACTAGTGCAATTTATAAATATTAAACTTATAAAATTACATAAAAATACAAAATTTCAGCTGTTTTTAAGTTTTTCACTGAAATTGACAAAAATTAATAGATTTTCATACATTATTGAGAAATTGGGAGAAATGAGAAATTACTAGTTTCGCGAGAAAATCAGTAGAATTGACAGCTATGCATTAATCATGTAACAGCATATATATCTTCAAAAATTAATTAGCAAAAACAATTTAAAATTTAAAAAATCATGAATACTAAATGGTCATATCTTACAGAAAACATCAGTACAATGATTTTAGACAAAGAGTGAAGACCAAAAAAAGGCATTTATGTATAAAAAATACATTAAGGAAAAATCTTAAGCAATCTTGTATCATTCATCAATAACTAAGAAAATCAACACCTAAAATATTGTTTTGGTAGGTAATGGTCCTAATTAATATACTAGATACAATGTCCAATTGGTGGCATAAATAACTCAAAACAAATGGACAACTTCAAAGATTTACAAACTATTTAGCTAAAAGTGTTAGCAAAATAACCACCAAAATTGCATTTTATAATAAAAATCCCACTAGTGTGGGCAACAAAGTTCTCAGTATTCTATATAATGTTATGTTAAAACTTGGGTGACATATCAATCGCATGAGATTTTAGATCACATTTTCTTACAAAAAACCTCATTTCATCATAGTTAGCTTTGTAATTTATATATCAAATAATATTATACACAATTAATAAAATAAAATAGAAAGTTATGATAGAACAAACCAAGTAAGTTATAACACAGATTGTTTTTACAATGGTTTATTCATTAGTTTTGAAATCATTTAAATGCAACCAAAGATTAAAAAAATACTTAAATATTTATGATTTTAAATTAAATTTTTAAAATAAATTTTAACAAAAATTAGCACTTTCAATGAAAAAGAAGTTATTAATTATTTATATATCGTTTTTTTCCTTTGAAAAATAATTGTTTTTATTAAATTTACACCAAAACAGTTTTTTTCCCCATTACGGAACAGATTAATGATTTAAGAGATGCAACAAATTGTGATTTGGCTGACATGTAGATTAAAAATTTTCAAAGTTAGTCTAAATTTTTTCGGTTTTCCTACTTAGATTTCTGTATTTTTCCAAAATGAGTATATACATAGAATAAACTGAATGCTAAATATTCACATCTATAAACAATCTTTAAACAAATATTTTCGACGCTAACTTTAGACTTAAATCCTCCTAAATAAACACTTAATGTAAACATTAAATTGAAAGAAAGCAATGGCAATAAAAAGATCTTATGAAAAAATTAACAAATATTTCTTAATGTTTAATTATCACACAATATATCAATAGACTAGATATTAAAAAGATCATTGAGTAAAACTTCAATAAAGTTATTATAAATTAGAGAAATCGGTGCAGATGAAACATGTAGTAAGGTAAATTTTATAGTAGAATGTATTAAAATTTCCGAATTTATAAATTATAGCATGCTTTAATTCTTAATTCATTTAGATTCAAGAGATTTTTTTTAAAAATAATTCATACGTTTTTTGCCATTTTATTTTTTAGATTGGTATATCTGAACTTTGAGAAACATAGGCAAGAGGCATTTGTAAATATGTGGTTTTCATTAATTTTTCTTAAAGTATTACAAATGAAATCTGTTTTGATAATTTTGCATGAAGTTAAAAGTTTTACTATTAAATTAGAGATAGAAGATGCTAAGGAAAATTAGTATGTTCAGTTGGAACACTGTTTAATCTGACCTTATGAATTTGACAAGCATCCTTTATAAAGAATTAACTTTAAGTTTAAACTCATTGCTATCACACCTGTATGTCTGCTTAGTTATTGTTGAATTGATTTAAAATGAAATAAATATTAGATTATGCAATTTTAACATGAAAACTTAGAACAAATTTAAGATTTAATGAATTTCATATTAATTCATTTGTAATTTACTACAATCAGAAAAGTTATAAAAAAATTGAATCTAATTAACATTAAAAACAATTATTAATCGAGAGAAATTGGTTTTGATAAAACCTAGTATCTAATCTAATTACTAAAAAAAATGTGACAACTTACAAATATATTGTGTAAATGGTTTATTCACATCAGTTAAATGAACTAATGTGAGTGAATCTAACTCTAACTTACATTAATAACTGCATTTTCAAGTGTTAATATTTCTGTGACGTTTTGAAACATTAAAAACAAATGCATATAATTCCTCATTATCACAGAATTTAGCAACACAGCTACCTTTCATGGATGAGTCAATTTTTGCACTAGATACTTACCCGATGAGAAATTAAGACATAGCAAATAAACTACTTCCAGATCATAAGGAGTTCATTGCAAGTGTTATTCTATGATATATTGTTTGAAATTTTTATTTTATATTTTTAAGTTTCAAAAACAATAGATATTTTCTAAAAGGTTATGATTGCTTACAAAAAATGTTACAAAACTTTGCATTCATGGAAAAGTAATTTGATGAGAGAAAAAATTTATAAAAATTGATTTAGAACAGGTACACCATTTTCAGTAAAATCATGAATAAAAAATATTAAAAAAAATTTTGAACAAAAATACTGCTAAGAAAACTATATTACTTTTTTTTAAAAACATAAAGCCAATAACTGAGAATTTAACTTATAGTTTTAAGAAATGCTTGTTTTCTTCAGTAAGTTTCAAAGAAGTTTCATAAATCTTTTGAAACTTTTATATAGTAAATTTCTCTTTATATGGATAAATAGTGGTTTGCTTATACATACCAATTCCAAAGAAATAAAAAAAAGATGAATTTCTATATTCTCATGCCAAATTAAGAAATATTTTTAAAAATTCTTCATATTTAGAAAACAATTTAGTAAAATATATAATAAAAAGAATAGATTGAATGATGAATATATTATAAAAAAATAGATTGAATGTACTTGATGTAAAAACTATCAGTCTTAAAAATAAATAATAATGATGGAGGAAATTATAGTACAGAATTTTATAAATATTCGCTCTTAACTAAATGTAATTAATCATAAAGTTTATAGTATGATACATTAAGTAACAGATTAATTTCAATTGGCAATAATATTAACATAAAAGAATTCACATAAATAATTAACAAATACATAGGAAATATTTCATTTTGTGTTTAAGTATGAAAATAGAGCATAAACCTTTCATTCCTAATCATTACAAAAATCAAGATGAATAGAATATATTTATTACAAATTTAAGTCAAACTTTAAAGTATTATGATTTATTAAAAAGTAAAAAAAACTGACAAAATAGACCTAAAATTCGATTAAAAGATTTAAATAAATAACAGCTCATTAAATATAAAACTATCCATAGTCATAAATCAAGCCATTTAAAAACTGATTTATATTCTATAATTCAACTTGATAAGCTAAGCTAAATTGAAACGTACTTGACATATCAGTTAAACCATTACATTATAGATGAGATTTGAAACACATGTTAAAGTAATATAAGGTCAAGCCCAGTCTAAAAATCGATTGATCATAACATCCACTGATAATTGAATTTGGATGTAGCAGAACAACTCTAAAATTTTAAATCAAAAATTTCCTAATTTTTGATTTTGAGTGTTTTAAACTCAACAAATATTGAAACAGAAACTAACGGTTAGGATAAACATTATCGCATATTGAAGATTCAAAGATATTGATAAATTACAATAGCTATGACATACCTGACTCCGGAGATCTACCACCATACACTGATCAATACAACAATGAAATAATGAACTCACAGCTTAAAAAAATCCAAGATTAAAATTGACACTTCAATGTATACAATTGGATTTAAATATCTTTAGGCAGAAAATGTCTGTCGCCCATTTACCGTTTAATCTCGATGCCATATGTGTTTGTGATGAATACATATGTGACTTGAAAAGACAATATAATTGTTCAAAATAGAGGGCTATGCTAGTACATTTGAGAGTGATAGGCGGCAGCATGCACTGAGAAAGATGTGCTCAAAATCATACTCCTCTGAAATAAAACAAGAGATGCTCAAAAATTTATAAAATTATTTGAATAAATGAAAAAAAGATGACATAGATGTTCTTTTTAATTTACTATCAATTTACGAACAATTGCAATTTTACAAATTGATAGCAGGTCCTAACAATGAATGTTAATTTTAATTCCCAATTAGAACTTACATTTTTAAAAATTTCTTTTTCCGATCTCATTTTTACACTTTCATTTAGGTTTATTTTTACGATCAGTATCATTTTCATTTTTTATTTCCTTTTATGCTTATTATAGCTAACTACTCAAAAGTTCATAAAATAGAAAAACAAATGTTACATCTTAATGTATTTTTTACCAAATAACTACCTTTTTTAAAGTACAATTTGGAAAATAATATTTTATATGCAAAATGTAAAATACACATGCAAGCAAAAATTCATATTCAAAAGCAATTCTTACTTTTCGCTTAAAAGTATGGAAAATTAATCGCTTAAACATTCTCAGTCTCAAAACTTCATTTTTAAAAACACGCTTTTTGATTTCTTTAGTGTAAGAAAGCTTTTTTTTTTTTTTCAAAAAAGTACCTAAATCTTTCTTGATGCTAGTTTTGAAAAGATTATAACATTTCGTCCTCTTCTTTTCATTTGCTATTTGAAAGTTTTTTCCTTCGCATTCATTATCTTCTTTCGCTTAAAGATCCGACTATGCGCAAATTACATCTGAATTTACATTCAAAAAGTCTTAAAATGAAATTTCGGGTAGAAAAGTTTTTTTTTTTTTCAAGTTCATAGAGATGACTAATTTATCTCCGCTCAAATCATCAGATACAAGCTTTTGGTTTTCTTTAATTACGGTGGTTTCTTTAATAAAGTTTGCATGTCAAAATTATGTATTTATTTTATTTATTTATTTATTTATTTTTTTTTTTTTTTTTTGCAATTTTATTTTAGTCATAGATTGGCTAAGCATTGAATAAATAAAATCATAGAATATAATTTTCATAAGGTGACTCTAAACCAAAAACACTTGTTGCAGCTTTCGATGTTTATGCATAAAGCTATTGATTATAGACCTCACATCGCTCAATAAAATGTCAATGATACTTCTTTCGCGATAATTGTCTAATTTGCAGTAGGTCTTAGAGTTATATATGTAACCAACTCACATGGTTACAGTATTGTACTATTTCAAAAGAATGACAGGATGTTTTTTCGTCCTTTTTTCATTGTCGACAGTTTTTTTATAGAAAACCATAGGTATTAAATAATGTTTAAAATAGAATTAAACATTTTCATATAATTCTGTATAATTCAAATACATATTTAAAACCATTGCTCTTTTTCCTAATTTACTCTTTTAGCTATTACTTTTTTTTAGAATTACACAGATTTATACAAAATGATCATGAATTTCATTGAAAATTAAATACTTCTTTTACCAAACTTCTTAACAATAGAAAACAATGGAACCTTGATCATTCTTCTTCTGTCTGTGGAATTCTAATGTAATTTGATCTTAATAAAACAACGACTTTGCTTACTTTGTAGACCACTCTTGAAATTATCGATTGGCTTACATCTGTCAAATCATCTATTACAAGCTGGTGAGAGACTTGGCGGCATATTTTTTTGTCCATATACCTCAATAAGAATAACCTCATTTAAACAACTGTTTTGTTCCATATTTTCGATTTTAATTGCTCCTATGTAGTAACTTCTATTAAGACAAACGGTATGTAGATTTCTATTTTTTTCCTTTTTCAGGTTTCTTTCTAGGTCTAATGTCTCGTTTATACAGTTCTAATTTCTTAAGAAATTCTAAGTGCTATAGGTTATATAATGAATTAAACAATATAAATATTGTATGTAATAATTTAAGATAAATTACTACACATTTTAAATTTGTTTCTCAAAGAGTAAGCACATTAAAAAAGAATTGAAAAGGAGTGCGCATGGTCATTTATCACCTTTATAAACTGCATATGCGCACTCTGATTTAACCTTCCTGTATAAGCTACTCCTCTTAAGTTGGTGGTAAGTACCGTTTCAGTTTTGTCCAGAGATTTCGCTCGTACTTAGAGGTCAATGTTGATGGTGAATACGGCAGTAAAAATATTATACCCAGCCATTCAAAACAAACATGTAGGAAGAAACCCAGTTATGAATGAATTGAGCTTTTTCTGAGGATCCTCTTATTATTATTGCAACTATAAGCTTCACCAGCTTCTAATTTCTTTTTTTGTATAAAAGATGAAAGTTTTTTACAAGATAAATATTTCGGAAATCTATGAAAAGTTTAAAACATTTGGTTTAATGAGCCGGGAGCAGAATATTATATCATTTACATTTTGCAGACAATGATCGGAAGTGACAAATTTTTAAAAAGGGGAAATGATTGTGAACAGATTCTGTTCATTTTTTAAAGTAAACAATGTGGTTGTACTTTCTCGATGAGTCCCATTTCGAAAAGTATTTTCCCTTTTTTTATTATGTATATATATTTATATATTTGAATACATTTTCCATTAAAATTGAAATTATTGGAAAAACACATATTATTAGTGTTAAGAGTAAAACATGCTGCATATGAAACTGACTGGAATATATTTAGAAAATTATAAAAATCCGTTTTTTTTTCTGTCCTGAAAATGATTTTCTGGTAGAATTTCTTGCACGGGAATTTTTGGAATATTTAGTCCTTAGAATACTTGATTATGAAGAGCTCAGTATATTCTCTCATTTTTCCACCACAGGTTAAGAAATAGACATCAGGAAAGTTAATGCAGAATAAGATATAATCGTTTCGACTTTTTAAAACCAATATTATGTGAGGGAAATAAAGATTACAATATAATTTTGTCACATGATTAGAATTAAAATTTCTGTGGATGGAAAATTAAAATCTAATTTCTTGTTTACTTGTTTTAAAAAGTTATCCAAATTATTTTTAAGAAATCTTTTGAAAATATTGTAACTTTTTCCTCAGAATAATCAGCAAAATAAATCTTACACAACAGAAAACATAGGATAACTTTTCACAGCATATTTCAGCATTTTTTCAATTTATTGAAATTAAATTTGTTTTTAACATTCTTCCATTTAATTATAAAATATTTACTGTGTACATTATTTTGAAGTTTGAGGTCAGAATTTATTAACTAAAGCCCTATTGAGAGTTGTCGATATTTCAGTGGAAGCAAGATCTATAGACGTAACATAACGTGACGTGATAACCCGAGTTGTGGCAATTGTCACGCTTTGTTCAATGAATGCTTGAGATTTCTTTCAGGTTTTCTGTAAGAAAAAAACTGTTTTACCCGATTAAATAATCGATCGCTTTTCATGGTAACATTTTTAAGGTTGTCATATTACTAGTAGATAAAACGGTTATTCTTCACAATTGAAATTGAAATTTTTAGGTTTTCGAATATCATAAAATTTAAATTAAGTTGATTAAAAAATAATATGAAGTAACAAATATACGGTATTTTAATAATACTAAATTTTCATATTTTCTTCATTATATTCAATAATAAATTTTTAAATTTTGTATACCATTTATATTAAACAAAAGTATTTCTTTTTAAAAATATTTGCCTGAATATTTTGAAATAATTTCAAATTATTTAAATAAAATAATTTGAATTATAAAATATTCGTTAAAATGTAGTCAGTTTCTCAACAGTTAAATTATTTAATATTGAAATTAATATCCCCATTCTGAATCTAAACTTGCAACGTTAAAATTGAAACTCTCACGATCGTTCATTAACACACAGTTATGAAAACAATAATGAAAGTAAATTACATTACTATTTCTGCTTGGCGAGAAAAAGGCAAAACTTGAACCATTTGTAAAATTTGTGCAGCTCTAATTTCTTTTTTACTTTATTTCAATATGCAAAAGATTAATACTAATTCATCAATGATTACTGTTTACATTTCACTAGATAAATCGTAACGCATGTTTATTTTCAATTTTCTCTAGAAAAGTAACCAACAATTTTGTCCAAGAAGATGCAATGACATCGTATGCAAGTATCTAATATCACTTTTAAATATTTTATGTAGATTCTTGTTTTTCAGTTGTCTCTTCTCCTGCCAATTTATTACATATTTTATTAGGTCAGGTGCAAACTACTGGAAAATTCTCTGGTGAAAGCCTAGTTCGGCGAATTCCTTTTGATTTCACCGAAAAGAAAAACTAATATCATGTCATGTGATTATGTGACGTGATTATTATGTTACACAAATGAAACTATGTACATTATATTGAATTCTTATTTACATTTTGAGTGATGGGCAATATCAGTTTTGTGAAACTATGACTGTTTATTTATCGAGACAAATATTTTTAAAACAAATATTTGAGATAACTTTTTAATAACAGCTAAAAATCTTTAAATAAAAATAACTATAAGAATATTTTTCATATGAAAAGCAAAAAATATAATAAAATGCATAATTCCTGAATCTTAAAAAATCTAAATTAATTCTTCTCCAAGGATAATTAACTTTAATTAAATTTCTTTATATATATATATATATATATATATATATATATATATATATATATATATATATATATATATATATATATATATATATATATATATATATATATATATATATATATATATATATATATATATATATATATATATATATATATATATATATATATATATATATATATACAAAAATAAATGGTAGTTACACATGCAGATTTCAATAAATGCTTTCTAAGATCTTAAACCTCAATCAAAAAATGCTTACATAATTGTATCATTCTATTTTTTTGTTCTC